>VXAU01003178.1:769494-815549 GCA_013399695.1 Formicarius rufipectus | reverse complement strand
CGGTTTTCCAACGCTCTTTCCCCATCTCGCCGCCAACTTGCAGTCCAAGTAAGTGCCCGGACCCCCTCAGGCCCCCCCAAATCTCCTCCCCGGCGGCGCAGCCCCCGGCCCGCCCGCGCTGCCCGGCTGGCCGCGGCGGAGGACGGGCGGCGGCGGCGGAGGAGGAGGAGGAGGAGAAGGAGGGAGGGAGGAAGAGGAGGGAGGGAGCACACGGGCACGGACATGGGGGTGGATCTTCCCTCCCCGCCCGCCCCGCTCCCCCTCGGGGGTCCCCCGGCCCCTCTCCTGGCACCCCGCCCGGCGATGCCCCGGTGGGTCTCCCCGGTGGCCCCAGCACCGCTCGCAGCCCCCCGGCTGCCCCAGTCATTCCCGACTAGGATCCGATGTCCCCTCCTCCAGCTCAGGGCCCCGCAGCTGCCCAGATGTGGCAGCACAGCTGGAGGAGCGGCAGCAGGTAAGGCGAGGGCTGGTGCCAGCGGGGCCAGGGCTGCTATCGGGGACCGGGGGGGTGAAAGGGGGACGGATGCCTTGGAGACTCGCTTGCCCCCTTTCCAAAGATACGCCCCTTCACCCCCAAGCTGATGGGGCTTAGCCCCACCGGTGGGCAGGAATGGGCAGGGTGCTGGGTAGAGAAGGGAGGGGGCGCATTGGCACGCCCCCAAACCCCCTCTATAACCTTTGTGCCCAAGGGTAGCCAAAGTGCTAGGGGGCTCAGGGCAAAGCCCAGCGCACGGTGGGAAGCTGATGCTGGGTACGGAGGGAGGAGGGAGCAGCTGCCCCCACTACGGGCTCACAGCGATGCCCACTGGATCATTCCTTGCCCAAATCCCAGCGTTGCCAGCCCAAAGCGGTGGTGCTGGCCCTGCGTGCCAGCAGTCCCTCCCGGCTTGATGTGCCGCCACTCCCGAGTGGATGTGATTTTCCTTCCCATAGTTTTGCCGCACCTCCCGTAAATCTTTTATTTGCCACTTGTCTGACCTGCGGGCAGGAGCGTTGCTGAGAGGTTCAGAGGAGCACTGTGAGAGCGGTGATGGCTCAGCCCTGCCTTAATCCATCTGGGGGAAGACTGAGTTCTCTCTCCGTGCTGAGAAGCCCCTGGGAAACCTCCTGGAGCTGCCCTGCAGCCCCCCTGCACACTCCCTCTCCTGCAGCATGGAGCTGTCCCCTGGGCAGGCAGCACAGTGGGGCTGGGGGTTTCTTCAAACTCCCCCTGGTCTCTGTCCCCGGAACTCAGCCCCAGTTGGGACCCCCCAGAGGCTCCTGTGTGGCAGCAGGTAAGGTGTAGGAGTGGTAGGTTGTTTGTGTGTTGGGAAGCAGAGGTCCAAGCACCTTCTCTTCAGGAGACACAGCCCACTTAGGGAAGGACTGGGTGTGTGCTCGGTTGGCAAATGTTCCAAAAGGGCTCTCTGAAGTGGGGAGGGAATCACAGGCATTGCCTCTAGCAGTCAGTACGTGTGTGTGTGTGTGTGTGTGTGTGTGAATGCGTGTGTGTGCGTGTGTGTGTGTGTGTGTCTGGTGTGTGTGTGTGTGTGTGTCTGGTGTGTCCTGGCCAGGTGCAAATCCTGCCTTTGACTGCGGTGATGTTGTGTGTGGATTTACCAGGCGATGCTCATGGCTGGCAGCCCAGCTCCTTCCCCACGGATGGTTTTCAAGGACTTCCCTTTACAGCTGAGACCGGCCAGCTTGTGCCACCAGTGGGGTGGGTGTGAGACATGCCCACACCAGCCAGGCTCAGCCCCCACCTCTGCTCTGCTGCTCTGGAAGCAGGAGGCCACGGGCACCCGGGAGGCTGTTTTAGCTGAACTCCAAACAATAAAAACTTATCATTAAAAAGAAATGTATCTTGGCTTCATGTGGCCTGGCAGCGCGAGGAGGAGTGATTCAGTGGCTTGTCAGCCCTGGGCGTTAGGCACGCCGAGCTGCACAACTGGACACTCTCCAAGTCCAGCAACTCATTTTCTGCAGATGGAGCCGGGACCGTGCAGAGGGCCGATGGTTAATTTGCAATCCAACATACCTTGACATAACCCACAGTCAAATCGCAGAGGTGGGGCAGAGTGGGATGCTTGGAAATCTGCTGGCAGGGATGTTGGGGCAGGGCTGGCCCCTCGCAGCCCCTGCCCTGTGTGGGGTGTCCCCACTGCACCCTGACACAGGGGTGCCCCACAAACGTGCAGCTGAAGGGTCTGGCTCAGCAGGTCCCAGTGCTCTTCCCAGTTTCCAGTCTCTGGGCAATGCAGTGAGCAGGATAGAGGTGCCTGCTCAGAGGACAGGACTATGTTTCTAGGAACCCAAGGGATGCTCGGCGTGAGCCCTGCCCATGCTTGGGTGAGCCAGGGGATGGCAAGGATGCTGGCCTGGCTCATCCCTGACTCACATCAATTTGTGTCACCTAGTGTTACCCATCACGGGGTCTGGCTGTGCCACTGGGGACACAGCTAAGGGTGTCAATGGCCAGATGAGCTCCATGGCCCCACAGCCCTGGATCCAGGCCCATGGGCTGTGCTGGGAGCAATGGGGTGCTCAGGGTGCACCCAAGAACTTGGGCACACACCATGGTCGGGCATCGATTGGCACGGGCCCTTCCAGAGGCTGACAGGGACTTTTCTGGGTGGGGAGGGGTTCTGTCAGCAACCCAGCCCAGATCGATAGGCAGATGAGGGGATGATTCATGTCTCAAGCTGTGGCCCGAGGGCAAAAGCGGGAGAGAGGTTTGATGAGAGGATGCCGGCAGGCTGCAGGTCCTGCTGGGAGCTGCGGCTTCTGGCAGTGCCTCCCCTCCCAGAGCCGGCTCTGCCCACACTGCCCGGGGGTCGCGGCTTGGCCTGGGGGCAGAGAAAGACTGGAGCAACACGGGATCAGATCCACGCAATAAAACGAGTCTTTTTTTTAAAAAAATCAGACACTATCTTCTATGTTGTGGTCCAAGACAACGAGTGGAGTTGCAGTGGCGGTGTTGGGCAGGAGCTGGGCTTGGTTCAGGGGACAGGACACTCTAGAGAGTGGGTCACCCCAAGACAGAGCTCAGTGACACTTTACTCGCCTTGTTGTGTTCAGCCACACTTGGTCTGCATCTCCAGGATGCCACGGGTCCAAGGCAGGACCAATACCCCGTGAGTCCAGCCCAGCGAGGGGCTATGCAAGACACAACCCCGTCCTAGACACGGAGCAGTGCCGGGGCTGGGGGGAAGGCTGACGGGAGGGGGGATACCGACCCCTCCCCGAGGAACAGCGTGTGCTTTCCTTGGCGGGATGCCACCCGAGGCAGAGCCATCGGTGCACACGCACGGCGTCAGACATCATCATCATATTAATAATGAAAGGGCAGCTCCTTCAAAGCTTTCCGTCCCCGCGCCGGCGAGAGCTCGGAATGCAGAGGAGGTGCGTGAGCCTCATCCCAAGCAGCCGCGGGGAGAGCGCTGCGATGCCCGGATGGTCCTTCGCTGGTCCTTCACCAGGCCGCTGACCTGGGCTGACAAAAACCTGCCGGGTCCCCGTGGGTTCTCTCCCTGCTGGGAGTTTGGGTGCCTGCGGGGTCCTTGCCGGGGAGCGGGGCAGCCCGCGGTGTCCCCAGCTCCTGTCCCCGTCACTGCCCTGTACAGGCTCCCCGTCCGGCAGGGAAAGCCCATTTCTGCTGCCAGGGAAGGAGCCTCCCTCCCAGGGGCTGAGTGTTCCGTCCATCACCCAGAGACACGGCAGGACATCGCTCGCTGTGCCGAGACCTTGTTTTTTGGGCTTTTTTTCCTCGGGAGGAATCGATGGCTCAGACAATCAGACAAACCACCCGCAAAGAGATGGTGGGCTGCAGACAGCAGCGGGTCAGTGGCAGCATCTCCCCGGGGCATCTCTTCTGCTCATCCCCCTGCAAGGCATCTGGGTTTCCAAAAAAACTCCTTCAACACTCCTGTTTTGTCAAGGGCATCCCCAAAGCTGGTCGCTCTTTGTGAGGACCAGACCGGGGCAGAGCATCTCTTCTGTCTCCCCTCTGCTCCAAACCCTCTCCTCCACCTTTTGCCATGTTTGGGTTGCTGAAGACAGGGGGGTTTTGCTGCAGATGCCCAGATCTGGGGAGGAGAGAATCAGGCCCTCTCTGCCAGGGGGAGCACCCCATGCTCACCCTGTACCCACCCCATGCCCACTTCATGTCCATATGCTTTCCCTGCCACCCCAAGTGTTTCAGAGGGTCCCACCCTGCAGTAGTGCCCCAATGGGGTGAGGGGCTGCTGGGCTCACCCTCTGGCCCTTCTGCCCTGCCCTTTCTCAGGCTTTTTTTTTTTCCTCCCTCCAAACACAATAAAACCCCCAAATCCCCTGCAACTGAGAAACCTCTTTTTGTTCCTCTTTTCCCTTTGCTTTCTGCTGTGGCAGAGTATCGATTGGAGCTGATGTGCTGTAATCCGCTGTTTCTGAGAAAAGTTGGCATCTCAGAGTCCCTGGAGGGGCCAGATCCTGCCCCAGCGTGAGTCTCACTCCTCTGCCAGTCTTGGGGCTTAGAGGGAAGGCTGTGTCTCCTCCACCCATTCCAGCCCTGAAAATCCTGGGATTATACACTTGGTGGAGGGGACAGCATGAGCAGTTGATAGGTAGGAGAAGGCTCTAATTTGGAGTAGAGCCAGGTCAGATCCTGCTGGAGTGGATATCCAGAGTGCTGAGCACCTGAGGGAGCTGTCCTGCCCCTCTGGCAGGGCAGAGGACGGTGGCACAAAGGGACATGGGTGCTGATGAGTGGGGTTGGTTGAGAGGCTCAGCAAGGGATCTCCAGAGAGGAGAAATTCTGCTTCCTGGCATCCAAGGAGGGCTGCAGGAAGGTGGAGCTGTCCCTGACCTGAGAGGGGCTCATTGTGGGGTGCATGGCTGCCTCTGTATGGCAGGATCCTGTGACCCCCCTGTCCCCTGTCCCCCTCCACTATGCTGCTGTTCCATCTACACTTAATGATGGCAAATGGGTCAGAGCAATGGGAAGTAAGGGCAAGAAAACCCAGCCAAAAATCTCCAAAAACCACAGGGAAGATTTTAATTTAAAACCTTTTCCCACATGGAGAGCAGCAGTCTGGGCCATCTGGAGGAGCATATGCAGGTGAGGGGGGGCAGCAGTGCCTCCCTCAGCTCCGTCCTTATCAGCAGGCCCTGAAAGGGCTTTGGGCTGATAAAAGCTATCCCTGAGAGGGGGCAGGCACCCTGATTGCAGCCATCAGCCTGAGGGAGCCCTGGCTCTCCTTCCCAAGCTACCAAGAGCTCTGTGTTTAATTGCTGTATTTGCTGCAAAAGTGGTGATGAATCCCAAAGCAAACTGCAATAGCGGCCGAGTTTATTGCCAGAGATTAATTTAGAGGTTTAATTGAAACTGCAGGAGCAGGATGGGAAAGCATCAGTGTGGAGGTGGGAAGAGGGGGGCTCAGGGTCAGCCCTGCTCAGCACCCACATCCCCTCCTAACCCCGGCAATCAGTGACACCCAAATTAGCAGATTAGCTCCTCAGAGGACTCCTCCATTGGCTGAGCATCACATCGAGCATCCTGAAGCCCCAAGTCTCCTAGCAACTCCCCAGCACTGCCTCTGCCCACCCATCAACCCCTTCCCAAGCCTGCCCCCCGCACCATGTGGAACACCTGGTGCTTTGAAGGCATCACTACCACGCTGGGTGTGAGCAGGGCTTTATGCAGCAAATAAATCTGCAGGATGCTGGAAGGATGCTTGGGATGCTCAGATGGGTGGGAGAACCAAGCTAGACTGGTTAGTCAAGACTCAGTCTTTTTTTTTTCCAGGTGGCACAGAAAATCTTCAGGTTTATATATTGATGTGGTGGTAGTTTGGAAGGTTTTATCCTCCTGCTTTGTGGAGATGCTGGGAAAAGGTCAGGGAACCCCCAGGTCATGGGTAGCCGGTGCAGCTCCCAGATGGCATTGGCATCAGGAAAGGCACAGCACAAGTCAGCTTCTTCCTTCACTTTCAACAGTAACTCAGTGACACCATTTCTTTGGGAACAGGATGGAAGGGAAATTTTCAAGGAAAATGGCCTTGAAAGTGTAAAATCACAGCAGGACACAGTGTGATGCCCAGGCCAGAGATGAAGGGAGTGAAGCTGCTTTTTGGTTGGGATGTCTAATCCTTCCCTGGTTTTGCCTTTAGAGATCAGAAGGCTGGAAAAAAAGGTTGGAAAAAATAGTGTGTTTGCTGGTTGAAAAATAACAGTTGACATGGAAAAAACCCAAACAATTTTGGTTGTTTTGGGGTTTTTTTGAAACTGTCTTAATATTTATAGACTGGGAAATGTGTCCAAAGATCATGTGCCATTGAAAAGAATAAATCACTTCTCTCACTTTTATGTGCTTTGTTGGGTTTTATCAGAAACATTGTCATAAAATCTCCAAATTGAAATTTTAAATGGGGGGAAAAGAGGAGATATCTGGAGGGTTTGTTCTTGCTTCTGTTTCCTTATTGCCAAATAAAATACAATTAAAGCAACATTTTCCATGCCAGCCAGCATAGCTAACATCGCTTTTCTGACGGCACTTTTTTCTGTCAGCCAATGAAAATAAATTATGTGGGATTACCAGGGAACATCCAGGCTCCGTGGCTGGAGGGGGATACGGAGCAGCAGGCACTCCCGTTTGAAACAGAGGGATTTTATTCCCGTGGTAAATGGAAATCTCCAGGGATGTTACCCACAAAGCTCTCTGCTGCCGCCTGGAGCAACGCTTCGCCTTTCCTTTGCTCTCCCAGTTCCCACCAGTGCTTCCCAGTCTAACGCAGTCCTCGGCACAGCCCCTGTCTGGAGGTGCCAGACTCACTCAGAATCCCCCTCAGGGTACTTTTGGGGTGCCCCCAGCCAGGTCACCGTGGCTCTGGTCCCCCGTGGGGCTCACTGCCGTGCCCGGGGGTGCTGCCAGCCCGGCTGCTGCCTGCGCCGAAATCCCCGTGGGAATGGGATGAGGCCACTGGTTTCCATGAGAATACGAAACCAGAGCCCCAGCCCCGATCCCGGGCGACACGCTTGGGAATATAAAGACACGGTAGCTCACGTTATAGAGGAGTTATTTCTCCTGCTTTAAAGTCAAAGGTACCACAGCAACTTCTTATTTGTCACGGAGTATATTGGAGCATCTCTAATTGATGGGAGGGAGAGGGAAGGGGGAGGAGGCAGAGGGGCTGAGCACTCACAACCCATCACAGCGATGGGCTCTCAGGGGGCTTTGGAAAAGCTGACTTTCTGAGCCTGCTTTTCCAAAGCCTCCTGAGAGCCCTTCAGGAGCATTTTCTGAGTTTGTTGAGCCAAAGCTCTCTGAGAAACCATCACTATGATGAGTTTCAAGTGCTAAGCCCCTCTCAGGGTAGAGCCTGGGGTGGGGGGTGTGACAGCAGCCACAAACCTTTGTGGCAGAGCCAAGGCAGGTGTCCCAGTGCTGCAAAGGTCCTGGGGGTTTCATGGGCAACAGCTCAGTGCCACCATCCTGAGCTTACTTGCGACTGGTACAGTGTCACTTAGCAAATGAGGGGCTCCAGCATCCTCCCAGTTGTTGGTTTATCTGTGTCTCTGGTTGTGGTGACCATCTGGTGGCATCTGCTGCTGCTCAGCTGTCACCCACCCTTCTGGTGAAGGTGATACTCTGGGCATCTTATGGAAGGGGTACACGGGGGACATGTCCAGAGACCTGGCAAAGGGTTAGGGGCAGCCAAGGCAGGCACATCCCATGGCTACTGCCAAGGTGGAGAGGGAGGGAGAGATGGATGGATGGATGGATGGATGGATGGATGGATGGATGGATGGATGGATGGATGGATGGATGCCCAGATGGACATCTCTCCACCCACAGCAGGGAGGCAGGAGAGGTCAGACAGACAGATGTGCCTCCTCAGCCAACGGGGTGTCCTCAGGTGATGGTAATAAACCCATTAAAGGGGTTTATCAAGGGGGCCAGGGCTGGCAGGAGGTTGCTGGTTTTATCTGAGATGCTGCTTTTGGGCTGGGAGAGCCTAAGCTCCTGCTCATTAATTAGAAAGGCTTCGAGGAGGTTCGTACTGGTTGGCCTCACTCGTGAGCAGCTGTAATGTGATGAGTGATTAGGGACTTTGAAGCTTTTTAGCGGGTGTCATTAAGCTGCTGATGAGCTCAGGCGGGGAAAGGGTCCTTTTGGCTGTGCCTGCAGCCGGCTGGTCCTGCTCTGACTCTTCTCTTCCTCCTGTTGTGGTCCCTGACCTCCTGAGCCCAATGAGGTGGGTGAAGTGTGTGTTCTGGGGACAGCAATGGCTCGTCTGTCACCCTGTGTCCTTGGGCTGGGTCAGATCTGGTGTCGTTCAGCTCATCACTGAGATGATGAGCTTGTGGTCATGCATGAGTGAAGCTGAGATGTTACTATTTTCACTGTCTGCCAGGTATTGAGAGAATTTGGGGATGATTAGCTCTGAAAAGGTGACTTCTAAACTGTTTGTGCAGCAGGGGAGAGAATGGTGATGTGTGTCCTGGTAATTGCTTTGGGAGAGAGCTTGTTTCCCAGTTACAGGTTTTCCCTGCTTGTCTGGGTGCTGATGGTGAAGTCTTCTTGCTGAGGGGACATCCTGTCAGATGGCAGGGTCTCTGTTCCATCCCCCTCATGCCTTCTGATTTCCCCAAAGGCTGCAGCAAGGCAGCGAGCAAAATCTACTGGATTTTCTCTGCCCTCCCTCATCTTCTGCTGTGTGCTTTGGCAAAACTTCCTGCAGCTCAGCCCTGTCCTGCCCCACCGTGGTCTGGTTGGCATCACTAAAGCTGTATTTACAGCAGTGTTAATTAAATACTTTCTGCAATCAGTGCCACACATGACCCTGCTCCCAGAGTCGGGCTGGGCTGTAATGTGCCATCATCGAGTGAGAACATGACTGCTGCCATCCCAGGGAATTTCTAATAGAGATTTACTCATCCCAGGCCTCTCATTTCTCCGTTTTGTGACATTTTGCAAAGTTCAGGTTTACAAAATAAGCTGGTGCACACAAGAGAAGCTCCAGCCATTATTTACACTGCCTGTGCCATTCCCGTCAGTGGGGTCTTTGCCCTGTGCTGAGCAGAGCTGGAGGGTGGGCTGGCAGCTGCCCTCTCTTCCTCTCTGCCCCTGGGGCTGTTGGTTTTGACCTCATCATCCCAGATGCCCCTCCTCACAGAGTTGTGTGTGCTGGGAGAGCGGCAGAGCACTGTGGCTGTGCCCATCAAAATGTTCATGGTGTCATGAGGCTGAACCTGCCTCCCATCCACACTCCAGTCGCAGGGTAAGGGATGGGGTGGGAGAGGGAACAGTTCAGAGTCTGGGGTCAGACCAGGTAGGGCTGCTGCAGTTTTGGGCTCTGATTTGGGATGCTGAGCTGCTCTGCTCTTAAAGATAAGCTTGGGCTGAAAGCTGGCAGGGAGTGGGGGTGCAGAGGCAGCAGCTGCCAGCAGAATCCCATTTGTGTGCCACAGCCTCCCAGGTGTCAGAGATAGGCAGAAAAGCCCTTTTTGGCAAATCACCCGTGGTAGGAGCTGCCCACCCTGGGAGAGAGAGGCAGCATGTGTGCCAAACTCAGGGACAGGGAGAGGGTGTCCATCCCAGAGGCTTGTTCCTCCATGGCACAAAGTGATGCTCAGTGCCTTTCTGACCTACTCCTGTTTAACCTGTGCCCAGCTCCTGTGGGTGGTGGGACCTGGGGCAAACCACCAAGTGACCAAAACTCCTCCTCTTCCTCAGAACTGCGCCGGATGTTTTGTCTTTACCATTGCTACAGCACGGGCAGCTCACCCGTTCTAGAGAAGGTTCTGCTGGAAACCAAGGTGTGCCCATCACACAGGACCACTCTGTGTGCAACTGGAGTCAAGCGCACCAACCCAGGTCCCACTCCAGTTCCCTGGGATGGATGGGGCCACCCTCAGCCTCAAGGGTGCTGGAGGCAGGTAAGTGGGTGGTGGCACCCAGTGCCATGCACCCTGTCAAAACCCTGGCTGTGCTGCCAGCCTGGAGCTGGGCTGTGGGAGGTGGGGAGCTGTGGGCTCTGGCACACCTCGTTCCTGCCCCACGCCTGCCTTGTCAGGTCTGATCAGGAGGAGGATCAGTCGGCCCTGCTCCTCGCTCTCCAGATTTAATTAACGGGCCTTTCATCTCTACCCTGAAGGAATCTGTTATCTTCTGTCTTCTTAATTAACGTTCATTAAGCAAATCAGAAGAACATTTTCTCCTCTCCGCCTCCACGGCTTTTAACCCTTGCAGGGTTCAGGGTCCCCACCCTTACACCCCCAGGTTCCTGGGCAGGTTGGTGTGCCATCACAGTCTCGGTCACCACGTCTCTGCCACCAAAGTCCTGGGGCAGCAGGTGAAGTCTCTCCAGGTACAGAGGACTTCGTTGAGGTTGGGCTTTGCTACACCAGTGGGACTGGGGGTAAATGACAGCTCAGATCACTCCTAGGACATTCTTGCTCAAGATCTGCATATCCCTGGAAGACAAGGGGTTTCCGTATCCAGCTTTAGCTCTTTGTCATGTCCAAGGGTGAAGCTCACCCATGGCAAGGAGATGCATCTGTGCTTGAAGGTTTCTGTGTGAGAAGACACCATCCAAACCTGGTAGGAATCACACTGCAAGAAAGGTATGTCCTATGATGCTATTCCTGCCCTTCTCTTGCAGAGTAACATTAGATGTGATGGCATTTTACCCTGACCTTGATGGACACTCATGGAAGACAGGGTTGGACCAAACTTGTGCCCAGCACCTGGCAAGATGAGGGGCTCATTCAGCCCAGGGTGCAGCCAAACCAGTCTGGGGATGTGCAGCTCCTGCTCCAGCTGCAGCGTTCCCTCCGCTGAGCACAGCGGTGTCACCACCAATTGCCATCAAGCTCTGGTCTTGTGGGCCATCCCCCCATGCTGTGTGGGCTGTGCTGGAGGAGGAGGTGAGGTTGGAATGCTCATCAGCTTTGCCTGAATCGCCTGTGCTTCCCATGGGCATGCCCTCAGCCCTGGCTGCGTGGTCTCATGGGCTCCTTGGTAAGAGGGGATGGACTGGGCAGGGAAATCCCCTCCTGAGTGTGTGTTACATCCCTACGAGGAAGAGGCAAAGCTTGGCACAAGAGAGCATCTCCTACCCAAAGCTTGCAGCCTCAGCAACAAGGGGAAAGCAAAACACGTGGAAAGCCTCATCCCTGAAGAATGCAGATCCCCTTAAAACTGGTGGCATTGATGTGTGGGGCAACTATTGAACTGAAAGTCCTTCTCCTCCTCCTCCCTGGAGGTTGACAGTGGGTTTGCCCACTCCCAGGCAGCTGCTGCACAGCTCGTGGTGCTGGGAAATTCACCCTTCCCAGTGGAGCTGGCTCTGGCTGTCAGAGCCCGGGTCAATATATGATAATGGAGCTTTGAAACGGCGCTGCTGCGGGAGCCGCTGCCCAGGACTCTGATTCACAGCTCCCCTCCGGTGCTTTCTCCCGCAGTGTGTACAGGGAAGGAGAATAAAATAAATAAGAGTAGAAGGGAAGGGGAGGAAGGGAGCTTAAATTATAAATGAGGGCTAAGTTCCCAGGGCCCCCGTGGGCAGCTCAGCGAAGCAGTGCTGGAGTCACAGGCAGCGTTCCCCTGTGCACCCCACTTTTGCAAACAAAGCTCTTGTGGGGTGTGGGTCAGGGTCTGCCCAAGGCCATGGCACCCTGCCAGTCTGCCTCCCCCCTCTTCACCTTCCTGTCCCCATGGGTCGAGTCTGGAGGGTGCCACGGTCCTCAGAGGGATTCCCTCGGCACAGACTATAATTAGCATTAGCTGAGAGCTGTTAATGAGGTCTGGTGGTGATCTGGCTTTGCTACCCTATGGTGATGCCTCCACAGGGATGTGCCCTCACTCTGGCGGAGGGGACTGGGCTGGCCCATGGCAGCAGGCAGAGATGGGACCCCCACTCGTGGGTGCTGGTGTGACACCATTGCAGGGGGTGTCACAAACCCACAACCCAGTCAGGTTGGTGTGAGTGGGGGTTTCCTTGGGACCCCATAAATCAGAGAAAGGGGTGCTGGGTCTGCTCCAAAGCCTTTCTGTCACCCCTTTTTGGTTTTGGGGCTGCAAGAAAAGTGGTGAACCCCACCAATTTAAGGAAAAAGCCACATGTGAGGCACTGATCATCACAGCTCATTCCTGGGGCTAAAAATGGAGGAGCTCAGTTGCATCTATGCAGCTGAAAGTGCAAATCCCCCTTCCCCAAAGCAAGGGCGCTGAGCTGTATCCCACTGCAGGGTCCCGTCCTGCCCCCCCGCCACAGCCTGCGGACCAGGATGGCCTGCGCGGATACCAAACCCCACAGCTCTGGCTCACACACAGATATTTTGACATTCCCAGCAGCTTCCACAAGATGGACCTCGGAGCGAGAGGAGGTGCCGGGCAGGGGGACCCGTCCCATCCCATCCCGTCCCATCCTGCCTGCTCCCGCCTTGCCATCCGGAGGAGGCTCAGAGTCCAGCCAGGAGAGCCCCGGCATGGCACAGCCTCCCGGGCTCTGCCTGCTGGCCCTGCTGGGGCTGGGGCTGGGGGGCTCTCCTGCCTGCTGGGACCCCCGAGGGCAGCCCCGTCGCTGCATGCCCGTCTTCGAGAATGCTGCCTTCGGCCGGGCCGCCCAGGCCACCAACACGTGCGGGTCGCCTCCGGAGGACTATTGCCTGCAGATGGGTGCTCGCCACGCCAGCGCCCTGTGCCACCGCTGCGATGCCACCGACCCCCGGCTCCACCACAACGCCTCCCTCCTCACCGACTTCCACAGCCAGGAGGAGAGCACCTGGTGGCAGAGCCAGTCCATGGCCTTCGGCATCCAGCACCCCAACTCGGTCAACATCACCCTGCACCTGGGTAAGTGCCAGCAGTAGGTCTGGGGATGCTGGTGAGGGGCACCGGCTGTGGGTGCGTTGAGGTCTGAGTGCAGAGATGGGAGGGAGGGGGGTGGATGCTCCTGTGTCTACTAGCTCCTGGTGCCAGTGTTAAGGACAGGACCCTCCCCAGGTCTTTTAGGGGGTGCAAGGAAGGAGGTGCCCTCTGCAAAGCACTGAAAGGACTCAGGGAGGGTCTGCCCTGTCCATCAGCCCAGCCCTGGTGCTTTGTGGGGTGAGGAAGCCAGCGGTTGTGCTGTTTTGCTGTTTCCCAGCCTCCCATGCCCGGGATGCCGGCTCTCCCTTTCGCCTTAGCCTGCTTTTCGCTGGTTATGGAGGTCTGAGGAGCAGGAGACAGGTGGATCCTACCCTTGGGAAAGCCTTTGCTCAGGCGGCGTATGCACCACGGGTGTCAAGTCCCTGCTACCTCACCCCCGTGAGTTGCTGAGGATGCCCGGTGTGTCTCGGGGTGCAGAGCTCCGCACACATCGTGCAGTCCCAGTAGGTTTCCCCAGCTGGGATCAGCCCCTCTATGTTTTAAATACTGTGCAAGCTGCCTGCTTGGAGGGTACTTAAACCCACGGGGCATGCCTGGCATTTTAAAAAGGTTTTATAACATTTTCCTACCATCTAAACTATCCTGGCTGTTGGCCAGCGCTGTAAAATCTTCATTCTCTGCAGTCTCCTGCCATCTGCATGCCGAAGGGGGGTAGTGGAGAGGCTGCGGCTGGAGCCGGGTGGGGCACAGCCGAGCGTGGTAAGGGGACAGCTGAGTGTTGGTGTGGCTCAGAGCCGGACTGGTGGGACCTGGGCTGGCCGGTGGAGGGTCCGTGCCTGCCCCGGCAGCCACGCAGGGAGTTGCCCGGCTGGGCGGAGGTCGCCGCTTTCCCAGCCCCCTGCGAGCGGGAGGACATCTGGTCCTGTCCCCGGGCCGGGCTCCCCACAGGGCTTGAGAAGCGATGCCGGAGGAGCCTGCCATCCCTGCTCCCGACAGCCCTGCCCGAGGGGACCTGCCGGCCTCTTGTCCCTCCAGCGCGAGCGGTCAGAGCGCCCCGAATCTGTTCCTGTGTGATCTGGGGCACAGACCACCCGAGCGCAGCCTGTGTGGCTGAGGAAGCTGCCGCTGGGCGAGTTTGTGGCCACCAGTCCCAGCGCAGCGCAGCGACTTGTGCGGGCTCCACATGACCCAGGGCTTGCTTTCTCGTCTCTGCCCTTCTTCCAGCTCTGCCCTGGCTCCCCTGTGGTCCCTGTTGAACCCTGCACTCGAGTTTCCCAGGGAGTCCAGTCGCTCTGCCCACTCTGCTGTGTCTGTTAACACAGCCAAAGCTGTAGCACTGCACCAGTCTTCCAGCCTGGTCCCTGTGGCCCTTCCTGAGCTGGAGCATCACTTGCAAACCTACCCTTCTTCCTGCATGGCTCCTGTATCTTGCTGTGCTAAGAAGGGCCCTTTTGGTGCTTGGCACATCACTATCTGACTTTCCCAGAGCTGCCAGGCCCTGTTCCTGTCCCAGCTGCAGACCTTTTTATTGCTGCCTTAATGCTTTCCCTTGGGTCAAGGAGGAAAAGCCCAACTGGCCCCGGCAGCCTCCCAGGACTCATCCTTGCTCCTGAGCTCCACCGAGTAATTGGGTGTTTTAACCCATGTAGCATGTCCCTCCAGCCTGCTTGTCTTGCTCAGTCACATGTCATGTAGGTTCTCCAGCATAGCTACCTGGGGATCTTATTAAATAGGATATGGAATGAGTTAGACAAGACCTGTGTTTACTTGAATGCTGTTGATTGGCGTTAATTAGATTATCCTCCTTTAAATCTCTCTTCCCTGGGAGAATTCAGCCATGCCATTACAGTGCACTGGACTCGGAGCAGGTCGATCATCCCAAGTGTTCATGGCTCCTGCATTTGCCCTGTCAGATGTCAGGGAGGAACCTAAAATATCCATGGCTTTCAAAGGCCCCAGACACTAGGGCTCCTCAGGAAGCTCTCTGAATGCCAATGGCTCGTTTTGGACTGTCTAGATCAGGCAATATCCATGTCTGTGACTCTGACTCTCATTTTCCTGTGGGATGGGAGCCCGGGGCTGAGGTTTGATGGGGTTGGAGGTGGCTGGGGGTATGTAGGTGATGTGACTGTCCCTCATGCTTCTTTCTCTTCTCCAAAACTTTCTTGGAGCCCCCAGTGCAGTACAAAGTGCAGTTCAGGTTCTGCAGGAGGCAGGTGAACACTTTGTTCAGGTGGCAGCACAGCTGAAAGGGCACCCAGGGGTCCCGGTACTGCCCGTGCTCCATCTCAGTGTCTCTGTCCTGCAGCCTGCCTGGCTTTGGGACACATCACACCTTCCGGAGCAGCAAAAGGAAGACCACCAGCCTGGGTTATTTTCTGGATTTTTTTTTTTCTAAGCAGAAACTGTCTGACTGAGAAACCTGTCTGGAAAAAGCACACGCTCCTTCAAGATGATTCCTCAGGGAAGTGAATCTCCTTCATCCCAGCTGGAGGCACTGAAGTGGGGCTCCCCAGCCTGGCTGCCTCCTCCCCTTTTGTGGGGCCACTTGGGGCAGAGGCTGTTTATTGACACAGCACTGAGCTCCCTTCCTCTCCCAGAGGAAACTGCTCTGCGAGGTGATGGCCCTGACCTCGATGTTTTGGTAGACATCCCCCCTGGGACCCTGCTGTCTGGGAACTGGCGCCTGCCAGGCATCCCCCCCTGCACGGGGTGCAGGACAGGGGCACCCCTGCTGTAACCAGCCTGGAGGGGTCACACAGGGAGGAGAGAGGCACAGGGGAGCGTGGCTATGATGGGGCAGCCCGGCTGCAGCCCCTTCTTGGCCCTCATCACCTCCGGGTGGGCTCGAAGCAGCTCTGTCCCAGGCTCCAGGCACTCAGCCGGGCGCCCCCTGCATCCCTGATGGGATGCAGCTGCTTTTCCCAGCGCTGGTAGCCGGCTGCCTCTGCTCCCCCGCAGCAGTCGCGGCACATACGCGACAGTATTCATATGGGCCCAATTAAAGGCTTGTTTTCTTAGTCCCGGAATAACCCCTCTAACATTCCCAACTCATTATCTTTTCAAATAAAGCCAAAACCTTGCAGCTAATTGTTTTGTGCTGTCAGGAGTGGTGCTGTTATGGAGCAATCCAGGCTTTGAGCTGGTCCTTCATCTCTGGCAATTAAGCGGGTCTGATGTTCACTTTGGTGTTTTCTCGTCTCCTTTCTGCTAATTCTTTCAAGTGCTTTCAGAGCTTGCTGGCTACCCCAGGGACTGGTAGCCTCTCTTTGTCTTCCTCCCAGCAAAGATGGCAGTGAGGCCAGGTCCTGGCATGCAGCTCCCTGGGAATCCCTGGGAAGGGATTGGCCTTGACCCTTTCCAGCTCTCCATCTCTGTCCCCCACTGCCCTGGGGACACTCTCAGTGCTGTGAGCCTGACTCTCCTCCCTGCTGCTGGATAGAGCCTGGATTTGCAGTGGCTCCTCGCCCGTGCAACCCACCCAGTGCACCCACCCAAGGGGTTGGGTGCTGCACTGGGGTGAGAGGCAGTTTGGAGCTGGGTGGGTTTGGGCTGCAACACAGAGGAGCTGGTTAAGGGCAGCTGTTGGTAGTTTCTCTCCTGGCTGTGGTGGGGCAGTAGGATGCTGGCAGCAGTGCAGGATGGGGCACTGGGATAATTTAGGCTGTGGTGCCCATCAGAAGGCTGGGAGAGGGTCACAGCGTGGTGGGTCTGTTCACAGGCAAAGCCTACGAGATCACCTATGTGAGGCTGAAGTTTCACACTAGCCGCCCCGAGAGCTTCGCCATCTACAAGCGCAGCCACGCGGAGGGGCCCTGGGTGCCCTTCCAGTACTACAGTGCATCCTGCGAGAAGACCTACGGGAAGCAGCCACGGCACTACCTGAAGCCAGGGGAGGACGAGCAGGTGGCCTTCTGCACTGATGAGTTCAGTGACATCTCCCCGCTGAGCGGGGGCAACGTGGCCTTCTCCACCCTCGAGGGACGGCCCAGCGCCTACAATTTTGATGGAAGCCCCACGTTGCAGGTGCTACCGGGGTGGGAGGGGGTGGGTGCATGGACCCCTGGGACTGAGAGAACTATTGCACCCACCCAGGGTAAAAGCACTGGTAGTTCCCAGCACCCTTCTATGGAAGAGTGCAGGATGCATCCCGGTTGGGGTGGGAGGTGGTGGTCCAGATCCCTCAACAAGGTGTATTTCTCGTGTCCCCTGCAGGAGTGGGTGACAGTCACTGACCTGCTTATCTCCTTGAACCGGCTCAACACGTTTGGGGATGACATCTTCAAGGACCCCAAGGTGCTGCAGTCATACTACTACGCTATCTCTGACTTCTCTGTTGGTGGCAGGTGAGAGGCAGCCAGACTGGTATGAGAACAGGAGTATGAGGGCATGCTTGGGGCTGTGGGGTGGGGGCAACTGCTCTTGTTTGAATTGTGTTTTGGGGAAATGGCCCAGATGTGGCTTCCTCCCTGTGCAAATCAGAGCTGGAAATGCAGAGATTGGTGATTAAACCTGGAGCCTCTCAAGCTGTACAGAAAAGTGGTCTTTTGCCCACAAGTCCTTTCCACGTTCTACCAGCTGTAATTTGCTTTGTACCCTCCCAGCCTAATGGCTTTTAATGACACTGGGGTCTGTGCTGCTCCTCCTGTGTCCCTGCTGGTCCCTGGGTATGGCAAAAGGGGGATCCTGAGGTTTCAGTGGAGCCATGCCCTGAGGCTGTGGAGGCTGGTGGAGGAGCTTGGAATGAGCATGGACACAGTCAGAGAAGCTGGAGCAGCTGCCAGTGGGAAGTGGGAGCTGATGTGGGACACAGGTGCAGTTGGCACCCACTCAGTGCCACCCATGGGCTGTGTTGTATGTGCCCTTCCCCAGCTGGGAGAAGTGGGAAATTTCTGCACCCTGGAGAGAGCTGCCTGCCCTGGGCAGCGGGATTGGGACTGCTCCCAGCCAGCCAGCTGTCCTGTAGCTGCTGTCCCAACCCCAGGGTCAGCAGCTGGGGCTGCTTAGCATGGGCCACCCTCAGTGTGTGACCTCCCAACTGGCCAGGCTGGGAGCTCCTCGGGGACACGGTGGGCAGCCTCAACACCAGCACAGCCTTGAGCTGCTTCCATCCCACGGCTGGCCTGGCAGTGTCACACACTGTCCACCCTGGGCACTCTCCCACTGCCACTGCTCCCCCACGCCGGTGCTCAGAGTGGCTCCCCCACGCTGGGGTTTCACTGCAGGTGCAAATGCAATGGCCACGCCAGTGAGTGTGCACTGGACATGGCTGAGCAGCTGGTCTGTGTGTGCCAGCACCACACGGCTGGTGTCGACTGTGAGCGCTGCCAGCCCTTCTACCAGGACCGGCCCTGGGCACGCGGCACCGCCGAGGCTGCCAACGAGTGTCTCCGTGAGTATCTCCCAGGCTGCCCCCACGGTCACAGCACGTGGCACTGATTAATTCAGCAGCTCCTGCCCTTCCTGCACAGGAAGAAAGCACCTGCTCTGTTTTTCAAGGGAGAAAGGGTTTGCACCCCAGGGGTTCCCTTCACAGCATCACCCTGAGGATTCCCCATTCCCTTACCTCGTGGGTGCAACCATCTGCTCCACGCCCGGTGCTGCACCCGCCTCTGCTTCCTGTGGCAGAGGCATTGCTGAAAGCTCACACCGCTGAGCCAGGCAGCTTCTCTGGCTCACCCAACCCCACAGGAGGATGCTGTAATAACCCCTAGGTGAGCCCTGCGCCTCGCTCACCCCCTTTCCTGCCTCGCCCTCAGCTTGCAACTGCAGCGGCCGCTCCGAGGAGTGTTTCTACGACCGGGAGCTGTTCCGGCGCAGCGGGCACGGGGGCCACTGCCTCCACTGCCGCGACAACACGGCGGGACCCCACTGCGAGCGCTGCCGCCCCAACCACTACCGCTGGGAGCCGCAGGCAGCCTGCCAGCCCTGCCACTGCCACCCCGCAGGTGCGTGGGGCTGTGCACAGCTGGGCTCCAGCTGCGAAACCGCCGCCCCAGCTGGAGTTGGCTGGAAGGGATGGTTGTGGTGGGTTCTGCCTTGCCTGGGGTCTCTGCATCTCCCCCCACCCTGTGTTTCTCTCTGGCTGGGGTTGAGCCTCAGGGCTGGCCGGGGTCCCCACAGGCTCCCTGCAGCCCCAGTGTGATAACTCGGGGACCTGCCTCTGCAAAGCCAATGTGACAGGCTGGAAGTGTGAGCGCTGCAAGGACGGCTACCACAGCCTCAGCGAAGGTGGCTGCAGGTGAGGAGGAGCCTGGCCCTGGGCAGGAGCAGCAGGATGGAGGCAGGGCTCACCTCATACCTTTGTCTTACCCCATCCAGGCCCTGCACCTGCGACCCAGCGGGCAGCGTTGGCACCTGCGACCCCAACACAGGGCACTGCACCTGCAAGGAAAGGGTGGAGGGGCACTTGTGCAACAGGTGAGCACCACGCTCCTGGGATGGGGACAGGACTATTGTCTCTTTCCAGTCTGGGATCAGTGCCAGGGCTTCGTGGCAAGACTGTGGGGCTGCATCCCTCTGGACCTCTGGGACTGGGCACACAAAGATCTGCCACCAGTGTCCCACCCAGTGTACTCTGCAGCTCTGCCTGCCCTGTGCCATCTGCTCCCATTTCCTTCCCGTGCCCAGGTGCCAGCCGGGCTGGTTTAACCTGCAGCCCCACAACCCCATTGGTTGCACCAGTTGCTTCTGCTACGGCCACTCCACTGCCTGCACGGCGGCCGATGGCTATGAGGAGACACACATCCTCTCTGACTTCAGCCAAGGTACCAGCCCCGGGTGAAACAGAAGGCACAGCTGTGCCAACTCCAGCCAAAAAAGTTTGGGAAGGGTAGGGCTGAGCATCCCTCTTTGGGGCTGAGCATTCCCCTATGGGGTTAACTGGTGGTGATGGCTGGCAGGGTTTTTCTCTGGCTTGCCCCTGTTTTACTGTTAAATCCAGTTTACTTACTCACTTTACTTACTGTTAAACTCCCCTTTACTTTTGCCCCCAACTTTATGGGGATGGGCTCTTCCTGGCTTCCCATGGCATCCCTCCATGCCAACCTGCTGCTGGAGCTGTGCATGGCTCAGGGAGGGCTGTGGGACTCGGCATGGCTGTCCCACAATACCAGGGACTGCAGGAGCATTAGAAATCAGCTCAGAACGTTAAAAATCTAACAGAATGGAACCTGCTGTGAACTTTCTTCCTTGTTCCCTCCTTCCCCCACTCTCGGCTGGGATGTGGCAGGGTGGCCGAGAGAGCAGGGATGGGGTGCTCTTCCCCGGCTGCAGCCCGGGCTGTGCCGGCAGGGCTGGGTGTGTGCGGGATGCTCGGGGAAACCCTGCCATCTGCCGCGCATCCCGGCGGGTGCAGCGCTGCTGCAGGGACACCGCAGCCCCCACCGCAAGCCTCCGCTCCCCGGCACCTCTCCCTGCGCCCTGCGGGGACGGGCACCCACGGCAGGCACCCCCTGCTCTGCCTCGCCTCTTCCCCCGACGAGCAGATGGACACGAACGCGCCAGGCACGGGTTGATGCTGATCGCAATTAAACCGCGCTGCCAATTGCTGTGCTGCTGGAATGTCTTCCGTGGCCTTGAAACGAAGACAGGCTTTAAACAGAGTCTTTTTTTTTTTCCGCCCTTCCCATAGCCATTTTGGGGCTGCTCCTTTTGGGGGTGGATTGGCAAAACCTGGGGCTGAGGCGCAACTGTGACACCCTCCTAAAGACCCACTCCCCAAAATACAGTGGAGCTGGATCAGATGGAATTTTCTTGTACTGGGTGAAAGAGTCCAAATTAGGGATGATTTGATAACTGAGCATGGCCCATTTGAGAGCTGGGAAGGGATTTTCAACTGTTTTTCCTGCAGGACTGAAAGAAATAACTAATCCTAGGAAATGGGGGGGAGTTTAACTGGTTTCTGAAGAAAACCAACTAAATGCAATTATGCCCCATCTCTCCCTAGGCTTCTCCAGAGTCACTCCCCAGGCTTCCTGCATTTTCCAGCCCACTGTAATGTTAGAAATGCAGCACAGGCAAGGAGGCAAAAGTTTAAAGATAATAATTTCTTCCAAATCTAAGAAAATAAACAGACTGGGGGTGGATAGGGCCACTCTCCAGTGCATGAGAGCACAGAGACTGAGTTGAACAGGCTGGCCCCTTCCAAGACCCTGGGCGGTCTTGGAAGGAAGGACAGAGCCCTTGAAAGCAGCACCCCAGTGGTGCTGGACAGGCAGGGACCCACTGCTGCCTTTGCTGTACATTGCCACTGTGTGTGCTGTCACACAGGGCTGGAGGGCTGGGCTGCCACAGCTCCAGGCACCACAGACCTGCCTCTGCACTGGGTTGCTGGGGAGATCGTCACCCAGTGGGATGGAGAGGAGCCGGTGGATTTTCTTGCACCAGGTATTGTGTGTGGTGGGTCCCTGGGGTGCTGCTCTGCAGGGAGGATCCCCCAGGACTCTCGTGGGATGTCCCACTGCTGTGCTGGTGCATGAGGCACTGGGCTCCATCCCAGTGCTGAGCAGGTTTCAGTAGAACAAGGCAGTGGTGGGGTTTGGAACAGTGGACCAGGACCCTGGAAGGGCAGCTTGGAGCTGGCACTGCTCTAGGAGTGGCTCCAGTTGATGCTGATGGGAATAGGACTTTCACCAGCAGTCCTGGCAGAGCTGACTCCTGCATGTCCTACACACTTTGCTCCTCTCTCCCCTTGCAGAGAAGTTTCTGAAGAACCAGCACCTCAGTTACGGGCAACTCCTGTCCCTGCTGTTGGGAGTGGAGAACAGCACAGGGACAGAGGCTGGAGTGCCCCTGTTCCAAGTCCAGCTGGTTCTGGAGGGTGAGGGGATGGAGATCACCATGTCCAGCAGCAAGAGCCAACTCCAGCATGGGAAGCAAGCTGTCACCTTCAGGTACCTGTCACAGTGCTTTGGAGAGGCTCGGTGGGATTTAGGGCAGAGCATGTTAGATCTTGTCTGGGCTGCCCTTTGCTATGGGGTTCAGACCCACTCTCAGCCCCCTTTGGGGATTTAATTGTGCCCCCATTGCTGTGGCTGGGTCTTAGGGAGCCAAGGTGTTCTGCAGCATGTGGCTCTCAGCCTGTCCAGTCCTTCCTCCCATGCTGCTTCTCCAACAGGCTGCACGAGGCAGAGGAGGGTGCAGAGCCCTTGCTGTCAGCCTTCAGCTTCCAGCGCCTGCTCTCCAACCTGACCTCCCTGCGGCTCCGCGTGAGCCGTGGCCCCGTGAGAGGTGGGTGGCTCCACACAACACCCCCACAGGGGCCAAGCAGGGATGGGGCCAGGGACACCAAAGGAGCATCAGATTCTCAGAGACAAGAGGCATTGCACAGGGAGTGTTGGAGCAGGGGCTGGCTCCTCTCTGTGAACACCCCTGGCCCCTCCAGGAGGTGTTTTGGGGTCTCCTATGCCTGTCTGGAGCATTTCCAGGCAGGAAGTAGAGAGCAGAGATGGGGATGTGCCACTCCCATTCTCAGCCCACTCTCCCCTTTTGCAGGCAGACTGTCCCTGAGCAAGGTCCAGCTCACATCTGCTAGCCCTGGGCCAGGGACCCGGGCGGGCTGGGTGGAGGAGTGCACGTGTCCCACGGGCTATGCTGGGCAGTTCTGCCAGTCCTGTGCACCTGGATTCAAGCGGGAGATCCCCTTCGGCAGCCCCTTCATCACCTGTGTGCCCTGCACCTGCAACCAGCACGGGGACTGTCACCCCCTCACAGGTGTGCACCCCCTGGCCCTTCCACTTGCCCCGTGGCTACGTGCATGGGTGACAAATCCATGTCTTTGCTTGTTCTGAGGGATGCTGGAAACCATCAGCGAGGTTGTGGTACCCAAAATTTGCAAGTTGAGTTGCCTGGCTGGTTGTAGGGACTGAGTTCATAATTGTAAAGATGGGGATAATTAATGAAGTGTAATAATGGTGCTAATTTATAACCAGAAGGGCATTTTTCGTGGTATCTTATGGCCTTTGAGGAGGAGAAGAGAAGGTTGCTGGTCCTCAGAGGTATGGGGGAGCAAGGATCAGGGCAGCAGAAAGGCAGAGGGTTCTGCTGGCTGGGTCTGACAGAAAAAGCTGAAGCAAAGTTTTCAGGACAGTATGGCTGTGTTTGGGGTGGTTCATGGTGTGTTGGCACTCACCTCTGCCGCCAGGCAGTGTCTGAATGGCTTTGAATGTGGAAGAGGGTAGAATTGCAAACTGCTGCCATGGAGTTTGAGGTGACTGTGTGAATCCAACACCACCCTTGGTGCTGTCAGCCCCACAGAAATGCAGACCAGAGCCCAGTGGGACTCATGAGGTGCTTCCTTGCTCCCCATCCACTCCTGCAGACAACAGCAGCTCCAACCAGAGCTCTGGGAAGAACCTGGAAATACAATGAGGCATTTGTTACCCAGAGACCTTGGATGGAGGGGAGCCCCTGGGGCTCCTCGCTGGCTGGTTCCCCTCAGTGGGGAGCAGCAGTAGTGTATGGCTGGGACAGAAAGGGCTGGAAGAGGCAGAGTGGCCCTGCCCTGCCAGGGGAAATGTAGTGGCAGCTCTGCAAACTTGCCCTCATCTCACAGAGCCGGGGCTGGCGCTGCTGCACAATCCCCAGGGATGGGGCCAAGCTTTTGATGTCCTGGCCTGGGCACTGCCAGCCCGCGCACTTCCTTTGGTTTATTTTTCCACATCTTCCTGCCACCCGCTTTTCCTTTCTTTTCCTTTGTGTGACTGCCTGGAGGTGGGGAAAATGGAAAAACACCCATTCCCTCCTGCACAACATTCCTGGTATGACGTGACCCCACAAATTGTGGGGGAAAATCTTCCCCATGACTGCTTCTCTCTCTCTCTCCAGTGAAGCAAAGCATCTGCCTGGAGGTGAGGGGGTTCCTTGTGCACCCTTCCTCATCTTCCTCCTCCTTCTCCTCCTCACAGCCGATTTTGGAAGGCTGACTCACCGGCTCGGCTTGCTCTGGAGGAGATGCTCTCCAGTGGGTGCCGGGCTGGCTGCTCGTGTTTTCCATGACAGGCTGGAAAGGACGCGCCTCGCTGCTGAGAAATGTGTTGTTGATTATGGCAGGCGCCGACAGCCTCCACACACACTCTGATGGTGCTGCCTGTGCCAGCTCTGCATCGTCCCCACGCTGCTGTGTCCCCCGTGTCCGCTCCAAAACCTTCTCCCTTGAGCAAGGATGAGGCAGGGAGGGAAAATGTTCGGGGTACTGGTTGGAGATGTGCAACCCCAGTGTTGGCTGGTGCTACACATCGCTCTTGGCACCCGGTGTGCCACGCTCAGTGCTGGGCTCTCCATCCCTGCTGTTTTTCAGGGCTGGGTTTTTGCAGACCCTCAGCTCCATTTTTCTCCCTGCAGGGCACTGCCAATGCTTGCACAACACAGAGGGCCCCTCCTGTGAGCGCTGCAGCCCTGGGTTTTATGGCAACCCCTTCGTAGGGCGTTTTGATGACTGCAAGCCATGCCCCTGCCCCGGCCACTCAGCCTGCACAGAGGTGCCCGGCAGTGGGGAGGTGGTCTGCACCCACTGCCCCCCAGGGCAGAGAGGTGAGGCTGAGAGTGGGTGGGCAGAGGGGCTGTGGGCAGCACTGACGTGACCAGACCCTCCCTGTCTTTTCACCATCCTCAGGAAAACGCTGTGAGCTCTGTGATGACGGGTTTTTTGGGGACCCCCTGGGGCAGAGGGGCCCTGTGCGGCCCTGTGAACCCTGCCACTGTCATGGGAACGTGGATCTCAATGCTGTGGGGAACTGTGACCCCGTGTCCGGCCGGTGCCTGCGCTGTCTGTACAACACCACGGGCGAGCACTGTGAGAGGTGTCAGCCAGGCTTCTACGGGGACCCGCTGGCCCCCAGCCCTGCTGGGAAGTGTGCACGTATGTACAACCCCAGAGACAGCTCAGCTGCAGCCAAAACCCTCCCAGCAGCGGAGGCTGAGGGTGGAAAGGGGATGCCCCACAAGTTTAGGGGGTGATGGATGGTCCAGGTTAGCCCCATATGCTCCAGAAAGTGTTTGCCCTCTTTCTTCATCGCCATCCTTCCCTGGAGATACTCTGGTCTGCAGAGGCTCAGCCTCTCAAAACCCTGTTTGATGGGATTTGTGGCTCTTCACATTGTGGGGGAGGCTCAACCATGATGTCCCATTCCCACAGTCCCATCCACCAGTGCTGTGCTGGGCTATTTTGTCTCCCATAGCTTGTGATTGCAACCCCAATGGCTCAGACCCGGGGTTGGAGGGCTGCGATCCCATCACGGGCCAGTGCCACTGCCTCCCACACGTGATGGGCAGAGCCTGCGGGCACTGCCAGCCTGGCTACTACAGCCTGGAGCCCGCCGTGGGGTGCAAGAGGTATGTGGGGCACGCCGTGGTGCTGCCAGGGGCAGGGTGGCTCTGTACCCCTGGCTGTGGTCTCTCTCTTTGCATGTGTTGCCTGCTCATGCCCCCTTACTTCTCGTGCCAGCTGTGAGTGCCACCCGACAGGGTCGCGTGACAGCGAGTGCCACGCACTGACGGGGCAGTGCTCCTGCCAGCCAGGTGTCACAGGGAAGCAATGTGACCGATGCCACCACGGCTTCTTCGGCTTCTCTGCCAGGGGCTGCCGAGGTAATGGGGGTGGGGACTGTGTCAGTGCCCCTAAAGCAGGGCTGACAGCCTCAGCATGACACCCTCCTGCCGCCACTGCAGCCTGCAACTGCTCCCCGCTGGGCTCCGTCACCCCGCAGTGCCACGAGAACAGCACCTGCCTCTGCCACCCTGGCTTTGTGGGCTACAAGTGCAACAGGTGCCAGGCCAACTTCTTCCTCGACCCACTGAGCTCCCTCTGCCAGCAGTGTCCTGCCTGCTACGGGCTGGTGAAGGACAAGGTACAGCCCATGCACCGCCGAGGCAGGTGCAGCATCCCACCCCCTGCACTGCCTTACTGTCCCCCCGTGTGCCCCCGTGTCCTGCTCCCAGGCTGACCAGCTGAGGGCCAGGCTGCAGGAGATGGAGGAATGGCTGCAGAAACCAGGCTGTGATGCACACCCAGGCCAGTCTCTCATGCTGGGGGATGTGCCCCGGGGGGATGGGCTGCCCAGCCCACACCTCCTGCAAGGTATGAGGGACAACCCCTTTCCACATCTGCAAAGCATGGGGCATTTCTCTTCCCTCCACTGTGGGGGAACCCCATATGACCCCTCTGGGTATCCTCTGATCCTGCAGGGTGGTCTGACATGCTGGGTGGGTGCAAGGAAGTCCTGAGTCAGAGTGAGTGATGGGGTGACCCAGAGGGGAGGACAGCAGGGAGGATATGCCTTTTCTGGATAGGACAGAGTGCTGCAGGGATGTTTGCACCCATGAGGTTCTGGAGCAGGTGGTGATGGGCATTCCTGAGGGCTGAGCACTGTCTCATGGGTGCCCTTTGGGCGCTGCATCCCCTTTCCTCAGCAGATAGGAGGAAGGGCACGGGGCAGCCCCACAGCCAAGCGGGGAGCCCTGGGCACCTCTGTGGGCAACAAGCTGCTTGTGCTGCCCACAGGTGCCTGGGCCACCCTGTTGGCACAGGTGGGGCAGCTGGCAGGGGCACTGAGCACCGCACGAGGCCGTCTCACCAACGCCAGTGAGGCCACCAACTGCTCTGGCCATGGACCCCCCAAGACCTGCATCTTGCTGTCAGAGATTGGGGCCGTTCTGCAGTCAGCACAGCAGGAGATCCTCCAAGCTGCAGACACTCTGGCTACCACAGTGAGTGCTCTCAGTGGATCCCAGTGGCAATGCTGGGGGACAGTGGGATGTGACCCAAAGGACTGGTGGGGTGGGATATGACCAGCAGGTGGGTGAGGAGGAAAGCCTGGGGTCCGTGTGGGCATAACCCTCCTTGCAGCTGAGTCAAGAGGAGCTATTTTCCTTGCTCTGGCCCTTTGGGAGGTCCTTGATGGTGCTGGGCTGAGCCCTGGTGATGGGTTCAGGGGTCCCTGCTCCCCACTAGGGTCTCACTGCTGCTGTTTGCATTTCAAGGAGATTCCCCAGGAAATCCCTCAGCAGCCCACAAACTGGAGCCACTGGGCACTGGAGGCACAGGCTCTGTCCAAGAGGTACAGCCACAAGAGGCAGAGGGGGTGGCAGCCCAGCCTGGAGTGCAGGGAGGCTGCTCCTGTCCCAGGAAGTCGATCCTTATATCATGTCTCTGAGCGTCCTTGTCCCTGCAGATACGAGGAGGCTGTTGCAGAGGTGGAAGCAGTGGTCAAGAGAGCGCTGAGTGCCTCCAGTGCCAGCTTTGAGCTCCTGCAGGGTCTGCTGGAAGGGAACGCGACGTGGGATGCTCGTCGTGAGCTGGAGGCTGGGTGAGGGGCTGCCAGGGCACCACAGCCCCTTGCCTCTGGCAAAACCCCTGGCACAGGACTCAAGCACAGTGATTTGGCAGTCCCTGCACAACAGAGACATGCTGAGCCCTGCCAAAATCACTGCACCACAGTGTTGTGAAGTGGAAAGACAGGGTGCTCCATGTTGGGGGTGTTTCAGGGAAAGCCCCCAGCCTTTCCCACTATGTCCATGTCAGGAGCCAGGTCTCAAGCTGTCACGAGGGACCAGAGTGCCCAAACTGACAGCAGCATCCTGTCCACATAGATATGAGGAGATCCAGCAGGCCCAGGAGGAGCTGGGTGCTGGCATGGAAGAAGTGGCAGTGGAGGCCAGGAGAGCTTTGGCAGCCGTGCAACAGGCAAATGCAGACATGGCCAAGAAACTTCTGCAGGTGGCTGCACTGGGGCAGGTGAGCAGTCACAGCTACAGCACCTGTTGATACCTCTACCCCCTGCTTTATGTGCTGAGCAGTGCTGCCTCCTGACCTGCGAGATGTCCTCATGGAGCCCCTGCCATTCCTGACCCCACAGCAGGTACTGCCAGTGCAGGCTGGAGCCCTGGCACAGGAGCTGGCAGTGCTGGAGCAGGCAGCAGCAGCCCAGGAGCCATTGGCTCAGCAGGCTATCGAGGCATCCCACACGTTGGCAGCTGGATTGCACCTGGAGCTGCAGAGGACTCGTGGCTTTGAGCAGGTAATTGCTGCTCACTTGCATGGGGAGTCCCATCTCTGCTGGGACTGGAGGGACTGTGCCTGCAGCCAGGGAGAGGATGTTTTGGGAGACATCTCCCCTTGGGCTCAAGGATCTCCCAAGGAGCTCATATGCCAAATTGGAGCAGGTTGAGACCCACATTTCGTGGCACTGCCAGCCTCACCCCTCCTCTCTCCTCTCCCAGCTGCGGGACCGGGCCAGCTCTGCCCGGGACATGGCCACCTCGGCTGTCTCCCATGGAAAAGCTGTGCACTCTGATGCAGAGTCCCTCCTGGCCAGTTTGGAAGGTAAAAGACACCAGTCAGAGCATGTCTTGCCACATCCTGGCTCCCAACACACTGGTTCTGGGTGCAAAGAGGAGAAGGGGACAGATTGAAGATGGCAAATTTGTTCCCACAGGCATGAGGAAGATGCTGGGGCATCGGAAGGGCCAGGCTGCCCTGAGCAGGAGGATGGCCATTGTGCAGGACAGGGTGATGGTGGATGCTCAGAGGAAGATTAAACAGGCAGAGAAGGCACTGGGAAACTCCTTGTCCATCTCCACGACAGCCCAGAGGACAGCTGGGGAGGCTCAGCGAGCCTCTGAGGGGAGTGCCAAGGTCTGAGTGGAGAGTGGTGGGCTGTGGGGATCTGCTGGGCATGGCCAGACTGCCAACCATCACAGGCTGAGCCCTGCCTGCTGCAGGCAGGGCTGCACATCCCCAGGTAACTGTCCCCATCTCTTCTCTTTGCAGAGGGCACGGGCTGTGCTGCAGGAGAGCAAACAGGCCCGCAGGCACACCAGACACCTCTCCAGACATGCCAATGACACCCAGCAGGAGCTATCACGACAGGAGCACATGGCTCAGAAGCTCAAAAGGGACCTGGAGGAAGCACACCAGGTGAGTCAGGTGCCCTTGGGCAGGTTATGCCCTCCAGAGCCTGAGAGGGGCTTTGCCCATAGCCCAATGTATAGGGAATAACACAGCTTTTGGGCTCCACAGTATGGGCAATGCCTTGGGAATGTTCCTGGGATCCTCTTTCCCATCCAGCCAAGCGTTGTGTCCCGGATATGTGTTTCTGTCTCTATTGAAAGGTGGGGACAGAGGTGAGTGAGATGGCAAAAAGTCTCCAGGAAGCCCGGGGCTCCCTCATGGCAGACATTGAGACCCTGAACAACCTGCTGAGCAGCCTAGGTGAGACCCGGGCGGGAGCAGGGGGCAGATTCCCAGGGAAGGGCTGGGTTCTCAAGGCTCCAGGGCTCTCCTGCTCACTGGTGCTGGGTCTTCTGCTCACTGGCCATCCAGGCTGAGCTGGGTGCCCTTAGGCTGAGGTCACCCACGGTTTCAGCAAAGCTTCTTGAAGGCTCATGTCTTGAGGAAAACCCTCATGAAGAATGAATTGGGGCTTGTTTAATGTGTGTGTTCATGCCTGGTTTGGGGATACTGAGCTCCCTTGGCACCTTCTGAAGGAGCAGGACTGGGTTAAGGGCTGAGTCCCTTTGGAGCTGAGGGATATACTGGGCTGGGTTCACTCCTTATTGCTAGCCTGCATTGATCATCTGGGTACATTTGAGTACTCCAGGACTCTTGCAAAGAGGTAGAAATCTTCACCCACCTGTAAGACAGACATGTTCAGGCCCTGGAGCCACAGTACTATTTGCTTATCTGTGATCATGGGGACGCTGCAAAGCCTCCATGCCCTGCTGCACCTACTCCCTATAGTTTGCCTAGTGCCAAGGGTCTGACCCCTTGGAGTACATCCAGAACCTCTCCTGCCAAGCTGTCTGCTCTCATCCGTGTCCTCTCCCCTTGTCCAGGCAACCTGGAGCAGGACATGGAGGTGGAGGCAGTGCTGAGCGCCGGGCAAGTGCAGCTGGAGCGGCTGTGGCAGCGCCTGGCCACACCCGACTCCCTGGCCGGCCAGCTCAGCCGGCTGCAGCAGGAGGCAGCACAGCAGCAGGAGAAGATCCAAGCATTCGAGAGCGACTTGGCTGAGATCCGGGCCGACAAGCAGAACCTGGAGGATATTTTGCGGAGTCTCCCTGAGGGTTGCTCAAAGTGACCAGTTTCTGGCTGCTGCCCCGTCCCCTCTGTACCCTCCTGCACAGGGAAAGGCAGAGGGAAGGACGCCCCGAGTTAACCAGCATCAATCCCTCACACTGCCCTCCACAGAGTATCACACCCCAGGTCTTGATCCGCACTGGTTCAGGCTCTGCATTCCAAGTGCTCTGCAGCATGACTCCAGCCACCAGCTCCGTCCTTGGGATAGGGGGACAACCAGCTACCACTGACATTTCTGTGCAGGATATGGAGCCATCCCAGGGCTCGTTTGTCACCGTGGAGTGAACAAAGAACTGTCACAGATTTCCTCCTTCCCCACCACAGCATGGCACATCGGGCAGGGAGAGTTTATCAAGTGTGTAACATACCCAAGCTCTAACATCCAGCAGTCCCTCCTGGCCCAGGAGGGGAGAAAGGCTCTCAGCTGCTGCCCAGTGCCTTGCAGTATCATGCTCATGTGCTGCGGTCACAGAGGTGCAGAGATGAATCCTGGTGAAGTCAGGCAGGGAGCTGCTCACTGGAGGGCATCCAGCTTGCCTGCTTTGCAAGGGAAGAGAGGTTGCAGCAGGGAGGGCTAAATTAACAAGCTGAAGCAAAGCTGGACCCTTACCCAACTCCTGGCAGGCAAATGGGGCATCCTCTGCCTGCTGCAGGGTAAGAGCAGGTCAGCTCTTGCTGTTCCCCTGCTCCAGGGTAGCACAACGGTGCTACTGCCCACAACTCTTTGTGTCCTGTCCCAGCTCCGCTTGGCTTACTGCATATCACCAGGCCTTGCTATAAAACCAGCCCGACTGCTGCAGTCCCAGGGGCTGGGTGGCACAGGCACAGGGCGGGGAGGTGGGAGAGGTGCATCACCCGCAGCCCCACATCAGCACCTGTGCTCCCTCCCCGCTGGGAGGAGCTGGCTGGTGGCACCAGGCTGTGCAGCCGGACACCAGCTCCTGCCAGTGTCACTCCCACAAGGTGGCAGAGGTTAGTGGCTGTATTGCCTTTAAAGGAAAGGCATGTGTGTTCCCCCTGTGCTCCCATGTGGCCATGCAGGCAGCACAGCCAGGTCCTGGCTCAGCCCACCCTTCACTGGCTATGCCGTGACTCCAGGTGGATGAAGTCATTCCCCCAAGACCAGAAACGAGTCCCCAGCCTGGAGGGCATTTCACTTTTTAACCGATTTCACCCGTGTTTTTCTGCTCACAGTGCTGGAAATCAGGTTTGCTGAAGTCTTGTGTAATTTATGTAAAATTGCTGCCATAGATTTTGAATTTCCCCAGCAACATCTTCAGTGGGTTCAGTGGCCTGGAAGGGACATGGTATTTTCCCACTGAGAACAAATCCTTCACCTTCATAATTCTGCACAAAAGCTGCCCAAAGAGTGAGGTGCCAGAGCTGCAGGGGTGTAATGGCAGGGGCTCCCCTCCTGCTGCCCAAGGACAGCTCTGGGAAAGCAAAACCATGGAGCAGTGAGAGCACAGCGTGATCCGGCTCGGTCAGGGGCAGGGAGCCATGGCCATTACTGTCTTCCTGAGAGTACAATTGTACATCTCCAGTGAAACACACAATTTTGCTGCTGTTACAGAAGTGTCAAGCCTCTGCCGTGTGCCTGCTGCTGTAGATGTGGCTCTTGCTCCCTTCTGCTCTCCCCGGAACTCTGTGTTTTTAGCTGGCGACACCTGCCTAGAGCTGTATCCATTAAAAATTCTTAATATAACAGGCAGCTGCCCATCCAGGGCGTGTGCTGGCGAGAGGGCACACTCTGTTATCTGCCCTTGCTGCTGTTGAAGAGCGAGGGCTGAAATGCGGCTGGATTTGGAGCGGCGAGGGGCGAATGTCTGACAATTCCTGCTAAACACCACTTCGGTACATGTTTCTAACATAAAGTGTTAGGCTGACATCGCCGGGGCTGCGGCCGCCACCAGCAGCTCCCGGCCGGGAAACGCATCAGCTCGGCTGCATCTGTCCTTCGCTCCATCCCTTTCCCCGCTGCCCTCTCTCCAGGGTTTATCCAGCAGCTGGAAGCGGCTGCTGCGCATCGCCCCGCGGAGCACCGGCGGACCCGGCGAAGAGATGCCCTTCCCGGGGTGGTTCCGGAGCGATGACCCGTGGGCAGAGGGAGCCGGTCCCTTCCCTGCCGCGGGGAACCCACGGGCGGTGGTGCCCCCATCACCATGCCCTGGTACCTCCAGCCCCTCGCCCGCCCGCCCGGTGCAGGTCCCGGTGCGGTCTCCGCCACCCGCCCGCTGCCGGCGGCGGGCGGGGAAGGGGTTAAGGACGGGGAAGGGGTTAAGGGCGAGGGGCGGAGGGCCCTGGCCGGCCCTGCCCGCCCCTATTTAAGGCGGCGGCGGGCGTGGGGTGGGTCGGTGCGATGGNCAGGGGGAGCTACTGCCCGCTTTGCCCGAGCCCTTTCGGAGAGGGGGATGCGGCCAGAGGAGGCAAGGGGGGTTCAACGGGGGTCGCGCTCCATCCCCGCCCACCTTGGCGTTGCTCTCGCAGGCGGCTCTTTGTCCGTAGTGCCCGGCAGGTCCGGTGGGCGCTCCGGGGACCGGCTGCCTTGCAAGTCCCTTTGGGAACGTGCTCCAGCAAGAACAAGGGCTATTGTTCTCCCGGAGGACTTCAACCTCCACTCCACTGTATTGAGCGCTTCAACTTCTTCTTCCCGGAATGAGGAGTTTCTGCTGCTCAGAGCTGACTCCAGCCTTTCTAGCTTTCAGCTGTAGCAGGTGGTTGAATGTGTAGCCCCAGCATGGCTGGATGTTCCACAAGCCTTGGGCAGGGGCAAAGGCATCTCCTGGATTAGTGCAAAGTGCTCTGGGCTTCGTGCCCTTCATGCCAGGGTCAGGCAAGGTCCTTTCCCCAGAGCTTCAGACTTGCCCTGTCCCTTGCTTGGCATGACTGCAGGGGCAGTTCTCTTGGCATCCCTCCCAGCTAAGAGCGATTCTGAGGGAGAAAATAAGGTTTTAACCTTGAAACAATCAACACTGGGATTTCTAGTGTAATTTCCGGGTGGGTTTGGTGGTTGCCTGTTCCTATAGCCAGTGGCACCTTACTGTTAGAGGTGGAGTAATCAAGTCACTGCACAATATTAGAGCCCAGAGGAGATGGTAGGCTCACCTTGACTCACATTGCCTGAGCTTTGAAGAGTGACAATATGTTCCACTAGACAGCCATGTCTAGTGGAGGTGAAGTTTATGTAGGTCGTTGTAGAGGGAATTCAGTCATTAGAAATTATTCAGTTAATTTGGATGTGTTGTGGGAAAAGAGGTGCTGCAGCATTAAGGTGTGGAATAACAGCATTTGGTTAAATAGGAGCCCTTGAAACCTGCTGTGGGAAGGCAGACATATCTCACCTAACCAAAGTGGTCTTGGCCCTCAGCTTGAGGCCACAGGGACTGTGTTGTACTTACTGCTGCAGTTTCTGCTGCTCCAGGGCCATCCTCCAGCATCACTCAGACACAAGATGGGTACATGATCCTTCAACTGGTGGGAACTGCAGGACTGAGTCTGGGAAGCTGTGCTTCCTGGGATGCTGCTGGTGTGCCACTGCTGTGTTCCAGGGCTGGGGGCTCTTCCTTCTCCCTCACAGGGGACAAACTCCTATCAGTCCCCTAAACAGCCACCACTTCTGGCTTTTTCTTTGAGTGAGGTTCGTATGACAGAAAACGAAACAAGCTACATAACTTCCCACTGACAGAACTGCTTGTTTGCATCCTTGCTGCCTTGTGTTGCTCAGTGCTAGGAAAAGGGGGTTTGAGCAGCTCAAAATCAAGCTGCAGATAGCATGGATAGCAGTTGCCCATGGATCCTGTGAAGCCATCGTGCTCAGGGCAGCAACCCCCACACTGCCCCGCTTTGCTCTCTCTGCCAGCTCTGCGTGGCAGTGGGGGAGTGCAGTGAACAGACTCACACCTCTCAGTCACAGAGCTGATAGGGGAACTTGGGCTGATACTGTGGCTGGAGCCAGGGAGGGGTTTCCCAAGATCTGAACAGCCCCAAGGCTGTAAAACAGTCAAGTCCTCGTAATAAAACCAATCAGGGCAAGTTCCTATCAGGCTTAATCTCATTGTCCCATCCTAACAATTAGCTCTGTCCCGGCCCTGTTTTCCTGGCTGGTTTCTTCCCTGGAGCTCTCACTGGGATAAGGGTCTGGCAGGCAGCATCCTGAGTGCACATGTGCTGTTGAAGGACGGCTGAGTCCTGGTATTGACTTCTCTCTTCCAGCCTGAAATGCTCCTCTGAGGTCCCGTCTTGCCCATTCCCCTCTTCCTGGGGAACTCAATCACATTGTTCAGCCTCGTGCATCAAGGTGGCAAGTCTAATCCAGCACAGATTAGTTTCAACCTAGTTTTACCCACTAATACGCTGCACTGTGGGGAAGAAATTCAGCCTGTTAGAGAGCAGGTGCCTGTTTCTTCCATCCTGGGCAGGCAGGAACATCTGTCAGCCCTTTCCCAGCCCCAGCAGGTAGGGTGGCTGGCATTGAGCACTTAAACATCCCAGTGAGAGCCTGGCATACCAGTTGAGGTCACCTTTTTGGGGAACAAGGAAGAATCTGGTTTTACTCAGGTTGTCTTTCAGGTAGCTGGGACTTGTGTGTCTGAGTTTATTGGCTTAGAAAAGTCAAGAGCTCAAGAAAGCCTGGTCACGGCAGGAGCAGGGGGAGAGGCTTATTAAGCAGTTCTTATTAATAGAACATGCCCCTTAAAATGGGAACTTTAGCAAAGGGCTCTAGGAGGAACTTCAGCCACTCTGAGTCACAGGCCCTGGGGACTGAATTCCTGAGTTCTATTGTGAGTGCTTGCTTTATCGAAGGCACAGCCCAGCTCACATACAATGTGGAGGGTGGAATGCCTTTCAAATACACCCCCCTGTTGCTTCATTCCACCTGGAGCAGAGCTTGGATGCTGGTGGGCTATCCAGTCCCTCTCCAGTTGAAATGCAAGGAGACTGGGTCCTAGATGTATGCAGTGTCACCTCTCCTGCTCTTCTACCTTGCTGCCACGGGCTCCTGGGCACATGTCCCTCAGCCATCATGTATGGATGTAACATTCCCTTTGGTTTTCACCATTTCTGGGCTGCTTCTTGGTCCCAGAGAGATACTGTGCTCTGCTCTCACATCCCCTCTCCTGCTGGTAGATGAAAGCTGTTTGCTGATCCTGCAGGGCAGGGGTGAAGCTGTGACCTGATAGCCAGGAGATGCTTTGACCTTGTTTTGGTTTTCAGTGGTGTTTGCCTTCCCCAGGGGCTCTTGAGTGGTGATGGCAGCAGGTAACACTGCTCTGGTCTCTGGTGACTTCTGCTGCCTGAGCCCAAGTCTCAGAGCTCAATTGGACCCTTTGTGTTGGGCTGGTAAATGATACCCCTGGGTAGAAATAACTGAGATAAATGAAATTGAGTTGGCAAAAGAGCCAAAGGAGGAACTAGGAATGTTGCTTTTCACCACAGCTCTTGATTTGAGTTGGTGACCATGGTGATGAGGGAAGTCAGTGTCACGCTGGTTTTGATGGTCTCTGTGTCCCATCTGGAGTTCATAGGTGGAAGGAGGGTGATGACAGTCACTTCTGTCCTAGTGGACTTCCTACAAAACCTTAGTTCAGCTGCAGGCAAAAGACTTGCCATAGCAGTAGTTAACTGGCAGTGAAGGTTTGAGGACTCCCTGGGCAGGTCCAAGCTCCCCTGTCCCAGTGAGGAAGGAGGGAGCAGCTCCAGGTGTGTAGGCTGGGGGGACACAGAGCACAGGAGCAGGATTAGGGTGACAGTGATCAGCACACAAGGCAGGGGGCTGACTGTGGCAGGAGAACCAGGCATCGGCCTGGGGCCACATCACTGCTGGAGCTGGCCCAGGAGTTGGTCTGGCACAGTTCATCACACTGGGGGATAGCTGGATTCAGCTTTCCTTCTGGAAGAAATGAGAGTGTGCTCTGGAGACTGGAGGATATCTGGGTTACTCTTGGCCATGTGGACCTCCTGCAGTCCTGCTACCTTAGTGTCTGCACGTGGGGCTTCTTTGGGTACATGGTCTCCTGAATCACAAGCGATGCTGCCCCAGTACTACCAGTGCCAGAAATCCTCATCTCTTGCTGACCCACTCCTGCCTTCCCCACGAGCGTGGAGAGCAGCAGTGAGGAACACGTGCCCGGAGCAGGGAACAGCCTCAGCCCTCCATCCACTAACCCCTGGAGGGGTTTGTCCTGGAGAGGCCATGCATAAGCTCTGCAGATGTTAATGATTTCTACACTGAAGAATGTGGTGTTGTTGCTGAACACAGCTCGAGTCATTAAGCTGAGCTGGGCGGTGTGGGAGGGCAGGGACAGGAGCAAGACCCTGCTGCTCACAGCTGCTGGGGGGTGTTGCTGGCAGGGCACAGCAGTAGAGCTGGCTGTGCAAGTTGTGCTCTGTTCTCTTGGGTATCTGAAGGCTTCTGAGGTGGGGTTAGGGACAAGTGACCAGAAGGGACCCAGGATTTCCCTCCAGCCTCAGCAGGGTAGAGGGAGAAAATGAATAGCTGGTCTGAGAGAGTGCAAACCTGTTCCTTAGCCCTAAATACCCGTCCTCTTGGGTGTATGACATTCTGCAAACTTTCCCTGCTCTATTTGCAGGCCCTCAGAGTTTATCCAAGAGTTTGAAGTCTGAGATAAGAGTGCTTGTTGCAAGGACTAGGAGCCCTTGTTGGGAATAGGTGCCCAATTCACATGCTATATGTGCTTAGGCAGAGATGTGGGGAGCTGAAGCCTTGGGTGAGCAAGAGGAGGGGGTTTCATGCAGTTATTCCAAAGGCAGGGGAGGTCCCATCCTCCTTCAAGGTGTTGGTGGGAAATCTGAGACACCAGAGGGATTCCCTTTGCACTGTAATGTTAATGACAAGGTGTGGAGGGATTCATCCATTTTCAAGTCTCCTGTTGTTCAGCTGTGGCTCTCTGGGAATTGTGTGGGTCTTCTGGATGGCATTGCCTCTGTACGTGCCCTCTAGGGTGTTTTCCTCTGCATTGTTAACCTTGGGGGCATTATTTTTTTCTGTGATAGGAATTTCTGTGTGATCCAAAGTTCAGTGATGAAGAAGACCTGGAGGAGAAGTTGGCAGTGTTCAAAGGTGAGAACTGGAGGATTTCCCTGTCCTTTCAGCCTGACTGTTTGCTCTGAACCAGATTATTTTTGTCAGCACTTGGATCTTACCAGCCTGAGATTCTCTGCCAAATACAAGTGATTGAGCTGGGATGGATGCCTCCCCCTTGCTTGTGGAACTCAGTGAAACTCCCTGGAGGGGTGTTTTCCACACGAGCCTTTGTGCTTCTCCCACTTGCAGGGCAGGCACATGTCACCCTGCAGACATCCTGCCTGGTGGCTGCTGTTACTGCAAAACCTGCTGTGTGGGCAAAACCCTGGGGAGCAGTGAAGGAGGATGGTTTCTGTCTAGTTATGCAGACAAGCTAACTGGCATAATGGACCATGCAATAGCTGGACTCTTTTTCAGTGAGTAGGAGCACCTCTTCCCACAGAGCAGTTGTCTCAGCTGATTTCTGAAGGAGTTTGGGACCTTTTCTGCTCAAAAGTTTCATCAGTTTGATCTAGTCCTTCCCCAATCACTTGACACTGGAGGCAGCATCAGTAATATGTCTAGTCCTGGCCAAAGCCTAACTTGGTGGGTCAGCAGATCCAGGGCTTAGGTTTGGGCCACTTGTTGGGACAGGGAATAGAGAAACACCTCAAAAGCCTGGAGTCCTCTAGAGCTGGTCCCCAAACTGGTTACAGGGCAAGATCTGGCAGGGCTGTTCTGGGTACTTCCACTTTCTTTCCAAGCAGTGGCTGAAGGCAGTTGAGAAAACATGCCTGTGCGTCACACTGCACTCAAGGCTTGTCCTCAGCCTGGCTCTAACCAAATAAAACCTGACCTTGCTTCCATTTCAGGCATTGTTTGCTATTTCCCTTTGAATTTTGGCTTTGCAGTCCAGCATGGGAGAAGCTGGCTGGGGTTTTGTGATCCCTTACCCCGCTGGGCACAGAGGAGCCTCCTGTGCTCCCTGTTTTTTTTTTCTGTTGCCTTTTATGTGACTTTGGCTTTTGGCTGCAGCCCTGCATTATTTTTTCCCATCACAATTGGGGCTCTTCACACATTGCAACTGTAGGTCACAGGCACAGAATTCCCTGTAATGAGAGCCTTTGGCATCTCCTCCCGCTGCCTCGTGAGTTTGCCTCCGTGGCCTGTCCTGCTCCCTAACGCCTCCTCCAGCTCCCCCAACAATTGGCCCATTGTGTGATGATGGGGGGGAAGTGTTTCTTCTCTGCTGCCCTTCCTGCTGCATCCCCCAGCTGGGCCTGGGGAGCTCCTGTGCAGTGTTGGTGCAAATGAATTTGTGAGGGAGGGACCATGAGTGGTTTTGCCCCACCAAATCCCTGCCACTGAGGTGGGAGGAAACAGTCAATGTGCAGGCTGAGACTGATGTAAAGCTGCCTCTGTTTTCTGCACTTTTGGCTAAGTGTCAGCTGAGAAGAAAAGAAAACATGTACTGGGCACAGACGTGGCAGAGCAGGGTTTGTGTCCCCAGGCACATGCTGGGATGTCTGACCCCTGCCAGGGAGGTGGCAGTTCATTTGCACAAGGTCATTATGCTCGGGCAGAGTGTGGGGAGAGTCAGTCCCACATCAAACATCACTCTGGCCCCTAAGCATGTGTTTTAGCCCCAATTTCATCTTGGGTTAGTTGCTGGATGCTTGAAGGGAGACATTCACTCCTGCCTGAAGTGCTCCCTGTGTTTGAAACCTGTTTGAAACCTGTGATATTCCTGTGGGTTTGCCCTGGTCAGCTCATGACAGCAGCAATCCATGGGCTTGAGACCCAGGTGAAGATATGCCAAGCCATTCCTCTGCTTCCTGCCTGTAGCTGCCCATGTATCCAGTTAACCCAGCAAACTCCTTTGGAAGCACAGGTCCTGGGAAGACTGCTGAATGAAATAACCACTCTTCCCTTTGGCTCCTTAAATTAGCCTGCCACTTCTCTGTTCACGCTCATCTGCTTGCTGGTGTCCCTGGAGGGGAGGCAAAAGGTCTTTTCCATTTTCCTTCCTGGGGGAAAGGAGCAGCCTGGAAGGACTCAGTTAATTTGAGCCCTTGGAGGCTGTTGTGGGGAGCTAACTGCAGGGCAAGTGGTGATTTCTGCAGCTCAGCAGGGATGGATGGTGGCAGGAGGCATCTTGCATCTTGCTCTTTTCATTTAGCACAACTGAGATGATGGGGGGCCCCCTGTGGCGCCGGGAGCTGTATGGTCTGTAAGACAGACAAATCCTCGCCTGAGGAGCTTAAAGTCTAAATAGGGAACAGCTGGGGAGGGGGGATGTAGGAAGCCCAGGTGTGCCACTTCAAAGGGCAGAGACTGCACGGGACTGAATTCCTGAAGATTCTAACTCAAATCAATGCTCTGCCTCTTACAGCATGCAAGTTTTTATCCTGCAGTGCTAACCAGACCTTCTGGAGCAGGGGCTGCCTTTCCCTGAGAATGCTGGAGTTGCTCGAGTCAGCAGTGTTCGACAGCAGGCTGGAAGGGCAAAGAACCTGCTCCAGCATTACTGCTCCCAGCAATGTTCTTGGCTTCGCCTTCTTGATGTGGTCCTTGAGCATCTGTCCTGGCAGGTGCTGATCTGGGAGCGAGCACAGTGTTTGGAGGACTGTGGAGTCTCTCTCTCATTATTGCAAGCAACTGCGTCATTTAATCTCCCTCCTAAGCTGATCAAGCTTCATCTTGGGAGTGCTCAAGGGTTTGTTTTCCTTGCTACTCCTTCTGGGAGGCTGTTCCAGAGCTTTGTTTTTCTGGCTGGAAACCTTTTAGTGCTGTTCATGGCTAGCTGATACCTTGTTCTCATGCCAGTGTTTTCCTTCAGCTTAAATGAAAAGCAGCCACAATTACAGAGCACTTAACTCTAGAGTCCTAGAATTGAGATAAGGGTGCTAAAACCAGGTCTTGAGATGGTCTCCTGCTCTGAAGTTTGCATTTAGCACTGTATCAGTCTTATCTCCAAATCTTTCATTTCATTGCTCTAAACAGGCAGTGCTCCAAAGCCCTGCACAGCCCCTGCTCTAGCATCCTGCTAACTTGCTTCTGTATCTCTTCCAGAGAAATACATGGAGTTTGACCTAAACAACCAAGGAGAGATTGGTGAGTGACTCTGAGGGATGTTGGGCTGGAAGAACAACAGCATGCTGGAGAGAGGTGTCTGCTGCTATATCTGCTGCTTCCCTCTGCACTCGTGGTGCTAAGGAGGAAAACTTAAGGGTTTTTCCTGTGTCCAGCCTTGCTTGGATCAGCCAGGAGCTACCTTGGCTCTCCAACCCCTGCCTCTGTTTCCTTAGATTCTCCTCACCTACTTCAAGATCTAAGCTCCTCTCAGTCCTCTTCTCCTGAAGTTCTGTTTAGCTCCTTCACTTCTTTCTGCCCTGAATGCCTTTTTTTCTTCTCTCTTTTTCTCTGCCGAGGCTTTCTTCTCAATCCTCTGCTGGAAAGCTGTGAATCCAGAGCTGGGAAGCTGCAGAGCTTGGACAGTCCTGGGGTTTTCCTGGCTTGAGGCAGAAGCTGTGCATAAATCCATGAGCACTTCTGGTGCAGAGAAGCTCTTTGCTTTGCAGGGAGGGGAGCAGAGGAAAGCAAAGTACTTGGACACGAGTCTGGCTCAGCTGAGCAAGCCTGCTTTGGGTCCAGAAAGCACCAGTTATGTAAAGATCCAGCCTTTTGCAGGCCTGGAGCTGACATTGAAGTGTAACCACTTGTGAGCTATGCCCTTCCAGGAGGCTGCTGCCTCATTCCCCTCCTCCAGCTGAAGTAAAGCCTGTGAGGAGCTGGAAGAGGCCTGACTCAGGGTTTCCGGGAGGGAAGGAGCCTGCAGGTCTCAGCAGGCAGCAATGCAATGGAAGGAAATGGCCTGTGGTGATGGGCAGGGGCGCCTGCTCCCCACAGCTTGTTTGTCTCCAGCTTTAACCCCAGTCCTGCTTCCCTCCTCCCCATCCTTGTGATTCTTGGCACCGTGCTCCGAGCTAGAGAGCTGTGTCCCCACGTGTCTCTGGAGCACTCAGATTTGTCCCTCTCCTGTGTGTGTTGTGCTTTTACCCTGAGCTGCACAGCTGGGAAGTGATGCTCTGTACTGGGTAGTACAGCAGTAAACTCTACTGGAAGGTTTCTTACGGCTATTGGCAACAGCTTAATTCTGTCAGCCCTGGAGTTCACAGGTGAGGTGGGAACTCGTGGCTGTGTCTCTAGGGTTGATCTGTGCTCAGCATGGTCATATCCTCTTGACAGCACCTATTGCCTTGCTCTTGTAGATCTGATGTCTGTCAAAAGGATGATGGAGAAGCTGGGGGCTCCGAAGACCCACCTAGAACTGAAGAAGATGATCTGTGAGGTGACTGGAGGGGTCAGCGACACCATCTCGTACCAGGACTTTGTCAATGTGATGCTTGGGAAACGCTCTGCTGTGCTGAAACTGTGAGTGTCCCGGGAGAGAGCAAGGGAGACACAGAGCCTGAGCTGGTGTGTTGGGGAGCCAGGAAGCACAAGCTGTTCCATGTGGTGGAGGGAGACGAGGGCCCTTGTGAAGGGGGAGTCTGCAGAGTCACATGAGAGGGTGTGTAAGCCCATGTCCGGGCTGAGCAGTGGCGAGTGCTCCCAGCGGAGCTGCCTGCTGTGTGTTAGCACAGACTTCCTCCCACGTGCTCCGTGGGAGTGATCCTTGTCCTTTCCTGAGGCTGTGCAGGCATTCAGCACCACAGGGCTTCTTCCCATCTCTTCCCCGAGGCTGCTGCTGGCTTTGGGGCATGAGTTTCCCCTGTGGATAGTGGCAGGACTCGAGTGGTGAGTGATGCTCCTGCCAGCACCAGCAGCACCAGCTCCTGTTTCCCACAGGATGGTCCATCCCTGCCTGATTTTTGGAGACAGTAGATGGAGATGGGACACATGCTTGAAACAGCTGCCTTGTGCTGAGAGAGGTTTCCTGTGGTACAGCCTGCCAGCACTAGCCTCCCACAGCCCCCTCTGCCCTCTCAACAGGGCTCTGAAAGTGCTGCTGTAACAAATGGCTTCCAAACACTTGCTTGGCTCCATCTCCATCCCATTGAAGTCTGGCGTTTCCTTTCACAGCCACAAAGGCTGGCCCTGCTTTTGTGTCTGTAACCACCATGAATAGGAGCAGCCCCTGTCCATCCTCCTTACCCCCTTTTTGAAGGCAGCTTTAGAAACACAGCCAGCTTTCAGGGCAGGTTGGGAGGAAGGATCTTGCGCCCACCTCTCAGGGGATTCCTCTAAGCTGGTACGTGCTCTCCCTGTGTTAGTCTCCCCACTCAGTCTCCCCAGTGTGTGTCCATGGTTAGGATGCTCCTCTTCCAAGCACACACAGATTTCTGACATCCCTGCTCCTCCTTTCTTTCTCCACAGAACCAGACTGAGCCTGCAGCCTGTCCCATATCTTCCATTCCTCCTTCCAACTGCAGCTGCTTTCACAAGCAGGTCCCTTCTCTTGCTAACAGAAACCTCATTGTCTGTTGGACTCCGTAGAGCAGGAGCAGAAATGTAAAACTGGTCCTAAGAGCAATGCAGTCCTTTGATCCATGGAGGCAGCTGGCATTCCCAGCGTAGCTGCAGTCCTTAGGGAGGAAGACAGTGCTAGTGGTTGCAAAATGCTTGGGATTCCTACAGCCAGTGCCTTGCTCTTTGTCCCTGCCCTTTCCCTGGACTGTTATTGCTGTTACTTGCTTGGTGTTGGCTTCTGAATGTTCTGCAAGGTGCGCCAGGGGTGTTGTTTGCTTTTTCACATCAGGAGCACTTGGCATGCTGTGTGTGCCCAGGGGATTTCGGAAGTGGCTGTCTAAATAAAATGTGCTAATCCTCTGGGCTCGGAGACGAAAACCGACAGAGACTGGGAACACACTCCTGGAAACTGCTGGGAAAGCCAGGCTGGCAGCACTGCCCTCTGTTGGCTTCCCCTCCTCTGTTAATTATCGGGTGCCCTTTGTAGAGGAGCCAGATGCTCTTTTTCAGCACATAATGACACCCCCACTGATGGGTAAACATGCATTTGGTTTTGGGGGGTTTTTTTGTTGTGTTTTTTTTTTCCTCCTAATTGGTAATATCTGTTGTGTTTTGCAGGGTCATGATGTTTGAAGGAAAAGCCAATGAGAGCAACCCAAAACCTTCTGGTCCTCCTCCAGAGAGAGACATCGCCAGCCTCCCTTGAAGGGGACAGGCTGAGAAATGGGCACTGTTTGCTTTGTCTGTAACAAAGGTTACCTGTGCTTTGTTACTCTTTACTGTGGACAGTCCTAGTTTTCAACTAACCTGCCTTAGAGGAACAGCAAGGGAAGCTGGAGACCCCCAGCTCGTGTCTTTCTGCTCCATCCCTTAGCCAACTTGATCTGTTAGACAGAAGCTGTAGCACCAGGTGTAACGTGAGACCAAAAAAAAAAGCATCCTGTGATATCATTCTTTCCTCTGCCCTTCCTGAATTTCTCAGACGAGGAGATACTTTCTTCCCAGCATATGGATTCAGAGCTCTGCTTGTCATAACAGGTACCTAAAGGGTCTTGCCGCCAGACATGGAGCATTCCTCTGGCAAAGCCCCCAAGAGCAGCTTATTGCATGAGCAGAAATAAGTGCCTTCTCTGCTTCATCCTGTACTTCCTGACTTTGGGCAAGCTCTTGCCCTCCTGACCCCCCAAAGTGCAAATCAGGCTCCCACCTCTGTCTGATCATGTTTTATTGTGAATGTGGGGATGTGCTTGGACACAGAGATCTGCCTGCAGAGTGTTTTGGCATGGAATGGGCACAACTGCCTGCAGGGACAGCTTCTGTCTGCTCCAGGGGCTCATCCTGCAGGCAGATCTCAGAGGTCCAACACCAGCCACTGTGAGTGAGGATGGTTAAAGCCACCTTAGGGACTCCCTTCCTCATAAATCTCGACTTGGATCCAACCTCTGAACGAGCTGTCTGTCCAATCTATGGAGTGCAGAAACAAGCTGTGATTTCTTTGCAGCCCCACGGGATGCCTGGGGAAAGTTAAACCTTCAGGTGAAAGGCAGCTGGGTGATCAAACTGAGCCCTGCCAGACCAGTTGCAGATGAGGATCCGTCCTCAGGCAGCTACTGATTTTTGCAGACCTCCCAGTATATGTTTCATCTTGGTCCCCTGGGATTATTGGGTGCATTTCCCTGGTAGATAAGTCCTCAAGTCTGCAAAATCAGAATGGCTCTAAGTATGGGGTATGAGCTTGGGACTCTCCTATCCATGCTCTGGTTACTGTGGTGATTCTTGTTCCACACACAGTTTCTGGAATCCAGATGTTTGCTCTTTGCCCTTTCCCTGCTCTTTTCTTAAATGTTCTTGACAGCTTTTAACTTTTTTTAAAATCATGGTTTAATAAGTACATTTTTTAAAAGGAAATACAGATGATTAACTCTACTAGGCTGATTGTTCCTGCCAAAGGCTGCACTTTTAAATAAATTTAAAAAAAAATTCTGTGTTTGTGTAAAAACCAAAACTGTAATGGAGACAAAAATTATGAGCAAAAGCAGCACCAGTCTTCTTCAAGGACTGAAAATAAATCTCCTGAACCTACACTGTGTCAGTATTATCTCCTCTGAAGCTTGGTCCATATGATTGGTTGCAGATTAAGGGAGCTGGTGTTCAAGTCTGTTAATATAAACCCTTAAGCAGATCCTGGAGATAGGTTTGACCTGTCTTGATCTGATCTTTATCTGTAATAACTGAATGCCATGGAGTTTGTGTGATGAAATGCAGGGGCCACCTCCTGAAAGCTTTTTTTTATTTTCTGACTTACTGAAAGAGCAGGTGGCAGTGCTTGTTTTAAGGAATAACCTGGTAAGCAGGAGCAGGCACTTGCAACACTTGTCTTGAAAGACCATGGTGGGGTTTTTTTCATCCTCTCTGCTCTTGAAGCAATAGCCTGAGGTTCTTGTCTGCTGTGAATTATGAAAAGGGGAGACCAGGTTTCCTGGGGAGTGACTGGGTGCGCTGTTTCCATGTGTTTCTCAGAAGGACAGGCTTTCCCTGAGATCAGAGCCCTGTGTCTGCCTTCTGCTGCCTGCTAGCCTCTGGGAATGCACCTGCTTTTCTGGGCTGTGTGTGTTAAAGCCATTGTTCAGTTCGGAAATAAAGGAAGCAAACAACATGAGGGGAACTCGGATGTGGTTTGCCACAGTTCAGGTCGCTGCCCAAGGCTGTCACTGCTTTTGTCTCTGTGGAAATCCTTGTCCTTTTTGGTCCTGAAAAAGAGAAGCACAACGTGCTAAAGGTGGAAACAGCTCTTCTCAGTGTGTCCCCATAGGGCTGAGTGCTAAGGTGATGCCTGGTGCTGGCATTCTGAGGGGGGGCTGAACCCTCTGAAACTTGAGGAGCAAGTAAAGAAATCGAAGTCCTGTCATGATCAAAAACCCACATGGTGCTGTTGTGTGGCCCTGGAGCACAATAAGGCTGTTCCAGCTCACAGAGCTTTCACATTTCCAGCTCAGCCACCTCTAACTGGAGGTGTACAGGGACTGACTCAGAGCATCCATGTGCTCCTGTTGCAGCTCATGCCAAGGGAACAGGATTTTACTCCAGGGAATGGCCATGAGGCTGTGCCAGGGTATGGTTAGGTTGGATCTTGGGGAAAGGTTCTTCCCCCAAGAGGGTGGTGGGCACTGAACAGGCTCCCCAGGGCAGTGGGCACAGTCCCATACCTGCCAGAGCTCCAGGGCCCTTTGGATGATCCTCTCAGGGACAGGGTGGGATTGTTGGGATGTCTGTGCAGGGCCAGGAGCTGGACATGATCCTTGTGGGTCCCTTCCAGCTCAGGCTATCCCATGATTTGCTCAGAGCTGCAGCAGCACTGGATCTGCCACATGGGAAAAGCATCGACCCCCCCACCCCTGCCAAGGGCTGAGGGGGCAGCCCTTACCAGGCTCTTCCATCGCTTGGCAGGGCCGGCCAGAGCCGCTGGGCGGTGGCAGAGGGGGCTGTGCCCGCCGGGGCTGCCCCTCAGGCTGCAGCCCCTCAGGGCCGAGCCGGGCCGGGGGTCCCTCAGGGCCAGCCCTACCTGGGAATATCAGGGCGGAGGGGACAGTCTGGAGGTTTAAGTTGGACAGCAGGAGGGATTTCTTCACAGAAAGGGCGATGAGACACTG
>VXAU01003178.1:735226-768976 GCA_013399695.1 Formicarius rufipectus | reverse complement strand
ACTCGTGGTGTGCTGCGAGGGGTGGTGGGCTCTGGGGAGGCCTTGGGGGTGTGACAAGCTTGGGACGCGGTGGGGCCTTTAGAGACATCCTTGTAGGGTTTGTGAAGCACTTGAGGGCTCTCAGCAGAGCCTCCTCCACGCCTGTGGGGTGCAGGGGAGGGTCTGGCATGGCCTTGGTGGAGCGGGGTCTTGGTGACGCCTGGGGAAGGAGCCGCAGAGCGGTTTGGGTTGGAAGAGACTGTAAACGTCCCATTTCACGCCCTGCCATGGGCAGGAACACCTTCCAGTAGACCAGGGTGCTCCAAGCGCCGTCCAACTAGCCCTGGGTGTTTCCAGGGCTGAAGGAGAGTTGGGGGAACGTTGTTCTAGGAGAAGAGTGATGCGTTTTTAAGTCCTGCTGGGAGCAGCACGTGTGGCTGTGCTGACCAGAGTCCTGCTGTGTGGGGCCAGCCTGACCTCTTGCTGTGCCACCCGGACCGTTGCTGTGGGGCTGTGTGAGAAGGGACCAGATTCCTGGGGCACGTGTGGCTCCTTGTGCAGCTGCTTTCTGCCCTCAGAAACAGGGGAGTAGGGCTGTTTGTGTTGCAGAAGTTTGTGTTTGCTGTGGCCTCTTCACATTGCAGGAATGCACTTCCAGAGTTCTTTGGAAATAAAACTCAGGTGCTTGATTTGAGTTACTAGCATTAGATCCACTTACGTTCACCCAGTGGCACCTTGGGAAGGGAGGCTCATTCCTAAGGGGAACCTCAGGTGCAACTGCTGTTTCTTAATTCACTTTGTGGGTTTGGAGGTTTTTCTCTTTCACTCAGCTTTTCTCTCCCTTCTTTTCCAAAAGAACAATATAAACTATGAGNTGATTCCCGAGCGGGAGATGAAGGTGAGGGACGAGGGCTGCGAAGGGCCGGACAAGGGCGTTACACGGGTGGTTTGGCACGGGCCGGGCGCCTCGGCGTGGGGCCNATTCCTGGGGCACGTGTGGCTCCTTGTGCAGCTGCTTTCTGCCCTCAGAAACAGGGGAGTAGGGCTGTTTGTGTTGCAGAAGTTTGTGTTTGCTGTGGCCTCTTCACATTGCAGGAATGCACTTCCAGAGTTCTTTGGAAATAAAACTCAGGTGCTTGATTTGAGTTACTAGCATTAGATCCACTTACGTTCACCCAGTGGCACCTTGGGAAGGGAGGCTCATTCCTAAGGGGAACCTCAGGTGCAACTGCTGTTTCTTAATTCACTTTGTGGGTTTGGAGGTTTTTCTCTTTCACTCAGCTTTTCTCTCCCTTCTTTTCCAAAAGAACAATATAAACTATGAGATGAATGCAAAAAAAAAAAAAAAGTCTGAGCATACAAAGTTATTTCTGGGGGTGGGTGAGAGAAAAACCTGTATCTATTCTGGATGTCAGTGGCAACCAAAGATGCAGGTGGATTGTAGCAGCAAGTTTTGTTCGGTTCTGTTCTGTGTTTGCTTTATTCCCTTCTCTTTCTCTTCTCTGGTTGGTTTTGGTGTGTTCCTGAAAAGGTCAGCTGTCCCAGACAGGTTCAGCTCCTGGAGGTTTTATGAACACAGCCAGTGGGCATAAGAGAGATTCAGCCTGGGGAAAAATTATGATGTGCTCTCAGTCTTTCCTGGATGAGACAGAAAATGTGTTGGGATGGCCAGAGATGGTGCAGGCTCTGCCTTGGTTTGCAGCTCTCATGGAAAGGCTCTTCCACTTGCTGTCTGAGAGAAACTGAAGTGACTGTTCCTCTTGGCCAGCACATGAGCAGCTCCTCCCCAACTCTGTCCCCACAGGATTTTCAGTTCAGAGCACTGAAGAAGGTCCGTGTCTTTGATGCCCCTGATGACCTTCCCAAAGAGCGCTCCAGCCTCCTCGCAGTGTCCAACAAGTACGGGCTGGTCTTTGCTGGTGGGGGGACCAGCCTGCAGATCTTCCACACCAGAGATCTTCTCATGCAGAACCAGCTGGGAGAAGACCCCAATAAAATTGGTAAGGCACGGTTATATCCGGTGTTCTTTGCAGAGACAGATTTATGTGGGATTTGTGACACAGAGCCCTTGGCTTCTCAAGTATGATACAGTCCTTGTTATGCTCTGTCATGTGTTTCTTCTGGGGGAGGGCAGCGACAGTATTTGCTGTACTTCTAGCTGAAGTGCAGTTCATAGAATCCTAGAATATCCTGAGTTGGAAGGGACCAACAGAGATCATCAGTTCAACACCTGGCCCTGCACAGAGCACCCCAGCAATCCCATCATGTGCCTGAGAGCCTTTCCAAATGCTCATGGAGCTCTGGCAGGTTTGGGGCCATGACCACTGCCCTGGGGAGCCTGTTCAGTGCCCGACCACCCTCTGGGGGAAGAATCTCAGGTGTTGTTGGGAACACATCACCAGGAGCTCTGTGTTCCTCTTCAGGTGTCATTAAGGTTTGGTTACCTGTGTTGGGTGCCCTGCAGTGGGGCTGACATTTCCTACCTGCAGGTGTGCCCCTTTCCCTCAGTTTTTCTACGTGTTACCTTTAACAGCTGCTGTTAATGGGACTCGGGATTTTTGCATAAACTCATTTGAATTTTGTTGTTTTACAAGAACAGTTCTTGCTGTTTAAATTTCTCCCCTTCATTCTCTCTTCCTCTCCTTTTGTGTTTTAAGTGGAGAATGTCCAGAGTACCTTGGTTCCCATGAAGTTCCCTGTGCAACACCTGGCTCTGAGCTGTGACAGTCTCACCTTGTCTGTCTGTCTGATGTCCAGCGAGGTCGGTTCCTTCATCAGCTTCTTTGATGTCCGCACGTTCCTAAATCAGGTACCGTACATGCAAAGTGGAGTTGATTTTGGTTTGGGTTTTGGGGGGTTGTTTTGTTTTTTGTTTTTTTTTTTTTTCAGAATACAGCAGAGGAGAGGCATAGCTGGGTGGGATTTTCTTTCCCTCTGTGAGAGAAGTCTTGTAAAGGAGTTGTTCGGTAAACTAAAAAATGTGCTTATTTTATCAGTCATTAATTTATAGGAAGGTCAAAACCACTTTGATATATGCCTTGAGGAGAATTTGGATTTTGTGCTCAGCTTTGTCTCATGTGTTTGTCTTCCCTAAAAGGCAAAACAGCAGAAACATGCATTTGCTTCCCACAAACTGGCCAAGGACTCAGGGGGAGCAGCCATGGTCAACGACCTGAAGTGGAACCCTGCCAGTCCCACCATGGTGGCCATCTGCCTGTCCGATGGCAGCATCTCTGTCCTGCAGGTCACAGACTCTGTCAAGGTGTATGCCACACTCCCATCCTCTGTGGCTGTCACATCTGGTGAGTGGCAGCCTCAGGTGCCCCAGGAATGTTGGGGGCTGAAGAGTAGATGAGTATAAAAGGACAGGCTGTTTGTCTCGGGAGGAGGTTTCTTAAAATACAAAAGTTCTTCACAAAAAGGAAAGATTTTAAGGTATTTGAGACTCAGGGGATGTGTTGGGGTGGAATTGTTCTTTCCCAGTTGATTGGAGCCAGCTGGGTCTTGTGATTTATCAAATGGGCCCACCTGTGGTTTCTGCTGTCTCAGGCTTGGCTCTCATTTCCAGGAAGACATGCAAATAAGCATCATCAGCTGTTGGTTTTGGATCTGTGCAGACTTGCTTTATCTCTTTATCTGTGTCTGGGTGACTCAGTGTTTAATTAAGATTTTTGGGTTTTTTTCAGGGGGGAAAAAATAGCAGTTTTAATTTACTGGTCCTGTTTTTGTGGGGCCGTGTAACTCTCCAGTTCCTTAGTACTAATGAAATTCTTATTTTTGATTAGTGTGTTGGAGCCCAAAAGGAAAACAACTGGCTGTAGGGAGGCAAAATGGCACTGTAGTGCAATACCTGCCTGTAAGTATTGCTGGTGGTAAGGCCTTATGTCTGCTCAGTAGTTTGCAATATGTTGTTTTTTTTTTCATCACAAACTGCAGAATTTCGTCAAGTGGCACATGGTGTGAGCCATGTGATGCTGCCCAAGTGCTTCAGTAATATTCGAGTGTTTTAGGTCAATATTTGGTTTAGTTTCAGGTTTTGCACTGGTCACTGAGAAGTCACAATTTTAGAGTGGCACATGATGAGTGTTAAAGAGTGAGTTGCTCTAAACCAGTTCTCTGGACTTTGTGCAAACCTTTCAATTGGCTTTATTGCCTTTTCTTTGTATTTAAGGGTTGTTTTATTTGCAGAATCTACAGGAGAAGAAGGTAATCCCTTGTCCTCCCTTTTATGACTCGGACAATCCTGTTAAAGGTACATCTTCTTACTGCTTTTTGCCTTGTTTTTCCTTTTAAAGTTTTACTCATTCCTTCTCCTCCTGTTGTCTTTAGTTATAGCAGCTGTGTACTGCATTGGTTATGTAATTACAGTGGGCTTGTTTCAAATATTTGGGAAAAAAATGCTTTATCTCTTGAGTTGCATGGAAAAATTACCACTTGACCAGAGTAATTTTCGGTTTCTAGAATGTTTTCAAAATGCATTTTAAAAGCTATTTTTTGCTCACTGATGTGATAGACAGTACTGCCACAAGTAATCTCCCTTTAGCATGAAGCTTTCTGGATATAAATCCCATTTTCATATTCCACATGAGTTTCATGTCATCATTTGACTCTTCAATAACAGGACAAAACAGTAAATTTAGAAAGGAAGGAAGGCTTTCTTTGGCTATGCCACAGCATCACCCATATGTGGAAACACTGGCATTGTCTCTTCTGTGATATCATCAAACAAATCAAATACATTCTTTTGGCTTGTGTTGTAAATTTTTGGGATCAAAGAATTTTTCCTGCTAATGATTTTGATGCTCTGCAGACAAATCATTGAAACTTGGTCGTTTAAGAGTTAGTTGCCACCTTTTCTGTCATTTTCTTTTGTGTGCTGTGCACAATTAAAATTAAGATAACAAGGAAGTATGATTCTGAAGAGTCTCTGGCTGAGGTATTTGCTTTCTCTTTCAGTTTTGGATGTACTGTGGATTGGCACGTATGTCTTTACTATTGTGTATGCAGCAGCTGATGGGACCCTGGAAACACCCCCAGAAGTGGTCATAGCCATATTGCCTGTAAGTGCCAGCAAGTCACAGCAACGCAAGTGCTTGCTGCTTATTCTTGACTTGTTTATGACAGTGGCAATTAGCTTTGATTATTGGCATCATGCAGAACAAGTTTGGTGCTACTGTAAATCAGGGTTTTGAGGTTGGGGGGATTCAGTGGAGGAAGTAGGATCCACTTGAAAATCATTGAGTTACTTGTTGTCTGCTGAGATTAAAGTTGGGACATTATTGCTGTACCTGGAAGCAGTCAAATATATTGGGGTTTACTTGGTTTCTGCATTGGAAGGTAAATGATGAGTGTTGATCTTCCAGAAAAAGGAGGAGAAGCGACCGGAGAAGTTTGTGAATTTCATGGAGCCGTGCTATGGGAGCTGCACGGAGAGACAGCATCATTACTTCCTCAACTTTGTGGAGGAATGGTGAGTGACAGCAATCATGGCAAGGCCTTTGCCTTGGCATGCATGTCTGAGTGGTCAGTGCTTCTCCATATGCTGTGTTCCTCCTTTTTGGATGTTGTACAGTACTCGAGTTAGAAATGAAGCTGTTATGAAAATGCTTTATGGTAGTGCAGTTAATTTCTCCTGCAGGCTTTAACCTCATGCCAACATACTCATTTGGTGAGAATTCAGAGTTTCATGTAGGTACATAAGATTGTTTAAAATCTGTCGTAACTATTTCCCTTGAGATTCTAAGTCACAGGGTGGGTAAAGCATGACCTTTTGCCTCATGTAATTGTGTATCTGTGTGAAGAAGCAGTTCCTAGTTGAAAATGTGTGTAGATGGTAATGAATTGTGGAGCTGGGGACCTTGCAGTGGACTGTCATGTTAGTTTTGACCTGTTTGTGCTTACAGGGATTTGGTTCTGGCAGCTTCAGCAGCTTCCACGGAAGTCAGCATTCTTGCCAGGCAAGGGGATCAGGTAATAATTTTGTTCCATTTGTGGGATATATTTTGTGTTGCTTTTGTGCATATATATCTCCTTTTTCCCAGAAATCTAAGTATAAGACTTTATAAGACCTGGAATGCAATGAGATTATGAATTTTTAAAAAACATTCCAAATCTAAACAAGCTTGATTGTACAGAATCTTAAGATAATTTGTAGATGAACAAGAGATTTGTGTGACCCAAAGAGAAAGCATAAACAGAAACACAGTGTGGTGTGAATCAAGTACCAGAAGTCTGTTTTATGTGATTCAATTGTCAGCCTCAAAATTTGGTCAAGCTCAATAAAGTGATTCATGTGAGGTGACATGCAGTGATGTATGAAGGACCCTGATACTTTGGACCTTTGTTTGTCTGACAGATTTGAGTAGATACTCTCTAGTCTTTCAGGCTGGAGTTCTGAAGAAGGCTGATCACAGGGAAGCAGTAGTCAAATTAACCATCTCCCTTTTTGCAGAACTGGGAATCATGGGTTTTGGAGGACTCCAGCAGAGCAGAACTCCCCGTGACAGATAAGAGCGATGACACTCTGCCTGTTGGTGTTGCTGTGGACTACACCAGTAACATGCCCATTATGATCAGTAAGTGTTGCCAACCTTTCTGATGGAGTAGTCCAAAAAATCTCAATATAAGAGGTATTTTTTAGGTGCTCAGGGTTCTGGGAGATGGTTCTGAAAAGGAGACTGATACATCCCCTACTGTTTATACCAAACCTGCAACACGTGGCCTTACTTTTGTGCAAGTATTCAGGTGGCAAAGTGTTAAACACAGTTCTTCCTTGGAGCTTTCAGCAGCTTGGGATACTGCACCAACAGACTTGGCAAACAAAGCTCTTGAGTTCCATCTGTGTTTCACAGAGCTGGGATAATAGTTTAAAGCAGTCATGTTCTGACACTGGGGATTTCAGGCTGCCTGTGAGGTTTACTTTATTCTTGTCACATCCTTTTGCTGAACTGTTTTGTATGAAGTACATTTGTACTGATCTAAAGCAAAAGTGGATTGGTTTCAAAGCCAAAACCAGCAAAGATTGCTGAGGTGAATGTGTAGGTTTTAATTCTGCATTAAGGCAGAGGGTCTCTACTGCCTAAACCCTGCTGTGCTCTACATTGAGGCAGCTGCACTATTGCTGTACCTTCTGTGCTGCCTGAAGGCTCTTCAGAGCACCTTGTCAGTCTGGAGCTACATCTGAGCTATTGTGTTGTATCTTTGTGAATGCTGAGAGCTCTCCTTTGATGAAACCCAGAGACAGATTGAAATAGAGATGCCTTCGGGCAGAGTGGAAGACACTGCAGTGAGGAGTTCCTGAAGAGCACAGGAGGGTACCAGTTAACTGAGAACTTTACCTGAATGAAAACCTGCAGTAGGGAATTGAGGTCAAACTTTGTACTTGAATGCCAAATTGAATTTGAAGCCTTTTCTCTGTTAATCTATACAGTTACTGGATTAAGGAATCTGTCAGGACAGATTTTCTAAAAACTCTGCAGGCTTTAAAAAAGGTTTTTGGAGAAGCTTTTAGCTAACATATTCTCTCTGTTCTCACAGAGTGCAAACAGCTTGGTTTTGGCCAAACATTAATTGGCTTTGCAGTTCACAGCAAGTTTAGGTTGCAAAGAAACCTCTTTTGTCCTGGAGTTTGTTCCCATGTGGCCACTGCCCTTCTCTAGCATGCTTTTCCTGAAGAATCAATAGGTAAAGAAACATGGCCATGCACTGCACTGCCTGACAAACAAAATACCATGGTTATAGCAGATTTTTCCTGCATTCTAGATTTGTTGAGGGTTTTTTTGTTTGATTTAACACAGTTAAATCATTGTAGACTTTTTCTTTTAGAAATATAGGGAGAGTTCTGGGGCCTTCAGCTGTGCTGAGAGTTTTTGAACTGAAGCAGACTTGCAAAGCAGCTGCACAAAACACAAGTGTTTTATATCAGAGGTTCAGATTGCAAGGATATTTATTTGATGTTGGCTTTCTTTAAAGTTAAAAAGCTTCCTATGTAGCAATTCTCTCTGGTACTTTATGAATATGAATGTTAAAGAGGTGACAGGACCCAGTGGAATGTGGGGACTGCTGAAAGGCAGAGGACTGAAGGAGGGAGCAGCATATAGGTGAGGAAGGACTGCTTCAAAATATGAAAAAGCTTGGGGCAGGAATTCATGGGTGAAAGTAGGGCTTTGTCATTTAGGAGGTGACATTTGATTGTCAAAATGACTCTTCATCTACAAATATATGAAACAAAGTCAGGAACAGAAAGGACTACAAAAGGGAAAATTAAAAACTGGTCATTTGCAGAGAAGCAAGAAGGGAGAAATACAAGAAATAGTGTGCTCAAGTCACATGAGGATGGCAATGCCAACAGGAACAGAACAGGAAGCTTTGACTGCAGTTCTTACATATATGGTCTCTGGCAGGTGATGAGAAGATCCTTGCTCCAGCTCCAGTTCTGATCTTGCTCTCCACGGATGGTGTGCTCTGCCCCTTCTACATGATCAACCAAAACCCAGGTGTCAGGTCGCTTATTGTGACCCCGGAGCCGCTGCAGTTGGCAGGGGAGAGAGTTCCAAAGGCAGCAGGTAAGTGCTCCCCTGGGGTGGAGGGGAACACTTGCTTTTGTGGGTCTTTGTCATCTTCATCTGTCAGTTTGGTAGTCAGACATGTGTGGTCACAGAAAACATGTTTTTTCTTTGTAATGATAATGGGAAGTGGTTCTTGGGTGTGTTGTGCTCTCAGGATTGTTCTGTGTCTTTTGTGCATCAGTGTGAAATCATCTTGTCCTGTTCTTTGTGGGGTCTTGGGCACTTTGCAGGCTGTGCACTTGGACTCCCCTGTGCAGTCAGCCTTTGGAGGACAGGGACAAAGTAGTTTTAGGAGGCCCTTTGTCCAGTTTTGGGGTGCATGATTCTAACTGCAGCAGTGACCAGGCTCTTCTTGGAGACAGGCATCAAGTACTTTGCAGACCCAGAGCATGGTCTGCACACTTCAGAGAGGTAATGGTTTTCCTCCCTAGTTTTGCCACAGGAGGTCATGATAGATACTAAAGTGTTTGTCTACAGAAAAAGCTTGTTTAAATGATAATTTTCTGCACTGTAAAAATCATGTCAGCAGGCAAAGTATAGTAGTTTTCTTTGAGTTATGGATGTGTTGCCCTATGTAGTGTGACACAGGCAGATTCCTGTGCAGGGGTAGGCAGATAAGCTGTCTGTTTTGCTTGTCTGAGTGCAGAAGTAATAACTGCAAATGCATCATTTTTGTGTCTGAGCCCAAATTTGCTTCTCTTTCCCCAACCAGAATGCTGCTGTTTGGCAGCCTGCCTCCCTACTGGCTTGCTTGTGTGCTGACTGCCTGTTTTATTGGAGATGGCAGGAACCCCATCAAAATCAATGGAGAAAGGGTGAAGCCTTTTCACAGGAAACTGCAGACAGCATTAATCTAGACACATTGTAGTACTGATCATGACTTGGCCTTTGTGCAGTTTCTGTGTCACTGGTAGGGTTTGGGGGCCACAGCCCAGCTCTGCCGTCTCTCTTCTTCACTGTGCTGTCTGTCCAGTGAGCAGGGCAGTGCTGAGCTGTCCCCACCAAACAGCATTTGGCCTTGCAATGCCTTCTGCTGTTAGTCAGTGCAGCCAGATGAGTCTCTTCTTTTCCCATTTGTCTTCCTGCAGGAAGTACTGCTCCAACTCCAACCACTCCTCCAACTTCTCTAAAGCCTGACACGGTACCTGGTGTTGCTCCTGCTACACCTGCCTCGAGTCAGCCTCCCACAGGGGGTGGAGCAGCTGCTTTTTCCTTCCTGCCTTCAGCTGTGAAGACACCTGGCTCCTCAGGCAGTGATCCTCCACCATACACCTTTGCCGCTGATGCCTCCAAGCAAGCCCAGACTCCTGCTCTGACTGGAGCAGCAACATTCTCTTTCTCCTCTGCTCCTTCTAAGGCATCCATGACTCCATCTGTAGGCACTGCTACATCTACTGCCACCTCCTTTCCTTTTGGATCCATGAACTTTAAACCAGCTGCAGACAGCTCACCTGGGCCACCACTCTCCACAGCTCCTGCTGCACAGAAGTCATCTTTTGCACCTTCAGCTTCTTCAGTCAAAGTGAGCCTCAGTGAGAAGTAAGTAAATAGTGAATGCAAGGCCTGGTTATGTTAAATTGCTCCAGGCATGGATAATGTGTGGTAGTTCTGAAGATGGTGTCTGGCTTTTTGGCCTGACAGCTGTTCTCTGTGCTCCCAAGAAAGCACTGAGGAAGCCTCTCATTATCTAAGATGTAGCTGTCTTGGCTATGAAAAGCCTTAATGTTTCCCATGCCAGAGGTTATGTTCATGGTCAGGATATTAGTCAAGGAACAAAGCCAAAAATCAGACTAATAATTTGCCAAATTTCCAGAGACCTAGAGTTTTTTTATCTTTGCTTCATAGGCATCAAACAGTAATTCCATGCCTTGCTTTGATGGAAATCCCTTCTGTCTGGGACTGGTTTTGTGGGATGGTGATAGCACAGATTTCATTGACTGTTGGAGTTTCCTTACCCCCAGCCTCAGGAGTACCTTGCAGAGCTGAGGGGAAGCTATATCCACAGCTGATGGATTGCTTCACCACTCCTGTGTTCAATGGAGAAGGTGCCAGACCTTTTAGGTTTCTTCTTAAATGAGTCCTTGGTCACTGAACACAGGATCTGGAATCTTCAAAGCTTGTTCACACCAGTTGAAAACTAATATTGATTGGAAACTATGCAAAATAGGTTTGAGTGAGTGTTCTCTGATTTCATATACCCAGTCTTCCCTCCAGCTCCTGAGATTTGCTCTCTATTTTTAGGAAAAAAAATGGTTTAAAACACAGTTATGTTAATTGGAGCTGCCTTTTATGGAGAGCAACTTTCATGGAAATGCATCATAAGAAATTTCTGATGGTTCAAATGATTATTTTTTAATTAGGAAAATCTTTATTACACCAGGATCTGATGGGAGTTCTTAGGGCTTTTTATGTTTTGTGTATAAAGCAAATGATATGCCAGTGAATTGGCTGAATATTTAAATTGGCTGCCTTGAGGAGATGAGTTTGCAGATGAATAGAAATTCGTATTTTCATGCAGAATTTCTGTTTGAGCCTTGCTATGAGGGTGGCACTGAAGGGCAGCTCAGATTTGCTGTAGCTGGGGCAAAATGACCAGGTGTATTTTGAAGCAGAGTGGTACTTCTTGCTGGCATTTGCTGACTGGGGGTGTGTGTGACAGAAGTCTTTGTGGTTTCATGTATTCAGAAATTATCCTGAGTGACTCCTTCCCACTGTCTCCAGAAGCTGCACTCCTGATTTTGTATCTGGAGCTTAACTTGTTGCTGATCCCAAGGGATGCTAATTCATGGGAACTTAATGCTTCATTTTGGCTGGAAGGAATCAGCCAGGATCAGTTCAGAGCTGAAAGATGTTGGGCTTTCTGTTGCAGGTTCACTGCTGTAGACACCTCTTCTCCCACGAGCAGCAGTGGCCAAGGCACTTCCACAATGTTTTCCTTCTCAACCCCTTCCAAAGCTGCTCCTGGAGGTTCTCTGAGCCAGTCCACGCCCGTTGCAGCCTCTCCTGCCACACCACTGAAGACTTCATCCCCTGTGCCTACCACAGGTAGGAGTCTGGTGCTGTTGTTGGCAATAGTGCATTATTAACAATGTTCTGAAAGTCTTTTAGGGCAGAGTGAGCTTCATTTGATTTCTCCCTTGTTTTTGATGCTGTAGTGGCCCTCCTGATTGGTACACAGTAATGATGTACTGCACTTAGTCTTGAAACTGAGCAGTTTTTCCACTTGTGTTCTTCATTCCTCAGAGAGACATATGTGAAACAATTATATTTAGCTGCTTAAGTTTATCCAGAAGTTCTGGCACTTTCAGGGCTCTGTAATGCAGCTCTGAGTATGAATGTTTCTGGGTAGTCACACAGTTTGATGCCTTATTTTGCGTCTGGATTGACTTGAGTTGACAGTGATCACAAATGAGCTGTGAGATAGCATTCACTTGTTAGCAGAATGATGTTTCATCTCTCAGATAATTGTGTGACTGAGGGTCTTGAGGTCCTCAGGAGTGGTACAGCTACTGCAGAGTGACAGTTTTTAGTGTTAGCAGAGAGGTTGGCTGGGAGTGAAAAGGTTCTTGAAAAGTGTTCTTGAATTATGGCCCATAGCATCACTTTGACAGCGGTGATTATGTATCTGATCACAACCTGTTTTCTCAAGCTTTGTACAAGTTCATAAAATACTGTTCCGTTTCTTAAATTCCAGTGGCACGTCCTGCTCAAAGTGTTCCTTCAGCTCCCTTAGTACAGAAGACACCCAAAATCACCCCATCTGCAGCAAAGCCCAGCTCTGCTCAGGTAACACAAACTTGCCTGGGTTCTTCAGAGGGTCAATGTTTTGCATGGCCTATGAAATGCTTAGAATTCCCTGGACAGAACCAGTATTATTAGGGCCAAGGATTAGCTAGCTTTTGACATTAAAATAATAGCAAATCTGTGGTTCCAAACCCATATTCTCTGCATGTCTTTAGAGAGCTGTGTTTTGATCTCTGCTGTTACAATCAGTTACCTGGTGTCTGAACAGAGTCTCTAACATGAGGTATTTGATATTCTGAGTTCCCTATTGCAATGGGATATATCTTTAATACTGGGGGTTTTTTTGTTTGTTTTTTTTTTTTTTTTTGTCCAGGGCAAATCAGCACTCCCCAACACAGCTTTAGAAAAACAGGCCCACCAGTGGAAGGATTCTGACCCTGTCATAGCAGGAATCAGAGAGGAGGTGAGATTTTGAAGCTACATTTTAGAAACTGTTAAGACAACAGACACTTGAGTTCACCATTGTTCTGATCGTGTCTTTAAGTAGCTTAGGAATCAGAATGGAAACTTTTCCCAGGATAATTGGCCTGGTTTGTAGTTACTGTCTGTGTGTGTCCTCTTCAGTCATCTTCACTCACAGTACTAAAAAAGATGGAGTATTCTTTCCTTTCGAATGTTCAAGGAGAATTTCCTGCTTTGTCTGTGAGGTGACAGGTGTTTACAGTGTAGTTGAAGCATGACCTGGGAGCTGTGACATCTGTTCCTGACCCTGCTGTGGCTTTTAGTGGCTCCACTTTCTTCTGCTTGACTTTGTAGATTGCACATTTTCAAAAGGAGATGGAGGAGCTGAAGGCCCGGACTTCCAAAGCCTGTTTCCAAGTTGGAACTCCAGAGGAAATGAAGATGTTGCGAACTGAGTCAGATGACCTTCACACCTTCCTCTTGGAAATTAAGGAGACAACGGAGGTGAGCAGAGTATCTTCAAATTGTAAACCATTTAGCTCCTCAGCAGTGACTTTGCCTCACCTGATGTTCCTACTTAACCTGCTAAAGCTAAACTGATGTAGATGGAACATCTGACTCTGCTGTGTTAATGTGGGGGTGACATTTGCATTTGTGCTTTCAGGCAGATGCTTGCAGAAGCCCTTGTGCTAGAGATGGCAATGAAAAATGGTACTTTGAACCTTGTCCCATCTGTTCTATTTCTATTTGCAGTCACTTCATGGAGATATTAGTATTCTCAAGACGACCTTGCTGGAGGGATTTGCAGGGGTAGAAGAGGCTAAAGAGCAGAATGAACAGAATCGTAGCTCGGGCTATTTACACTTACTCTATAAGAAACCTCTGGATCCCAAGAGTGAAGCACAGCTTCAGGTATGAAGCATGTCAGTCAACTTCTAATAGAGAGTTTTAAATAAAATTTTAAAAAATTAGGCTTGCATGTACAAATGCCCAGCACTGTGGTTCTGCCCTAGGTACTTGTGTTTCAACATAGTCTAGCCAAAACTGCAGTGAACTTTGTTTTCCATGGATTTCAAGATATGCTGAAAAACCTCTCCTAAAGCTCGCCTCTGTTGTTACTGCTTGCAGTGATGTTTCAAAACTCCTGCTGAAGCAAAGTAGTTCACCTGAGATCCAAGTCTATTCTAAGCTTAGAATGTGACTCTTGACATTCTGTTCCTTCTCAGCCTGTAGTGTTTGCTCAGGGATTTCAGATAAGAGTGTTGGGGCTTTTTTCTACACTTTATAGAAGAATTCTTGGAATTATTTTTATCTTCGGCAAGTGCCTTATGGAACAATTTGATGATTTATTATGACTTAGAGAATTGTGTGGTTAATTTCATGGATGGTGGAGCATAAAGCTTTATGATATTCTGAAAGCTGTGACACAAAGGAAAATAACCAGCAGTATATAAAGAGGCTTTCAAAGAAAGTAGGGGTGAAGCACTCTTTGTTAAAGCTCTCGTGATGAGGGCTATTTAACCCTAAGCAAAATAGAGGGAATGTGCCCTGCAAATGACACTTGGTCTTTTGTACACTGATAAGTTCCCTCAAGGAGTTTGACTGGCAGGCTGAAGGCATAATTGAATGTTATCTTTGTGGCAGTAGGTATCAAAAGTAGGCATGCAGTTATTAGAAATGAACTGACACAAAGTAATTTCTTTCAAGTCTGATGTCTCATCTTCACCTGGATTCTGTAGATTGATTCACAGTCTTAATTGCGTGCCTGCTTTGATGTCCAATTCAAGCTTGTGCTTGTTGTGATTTCAGAGAGAGGATAATCTTAATTCATGTTTCACTGTTCTAGAGAGAGGATCGTGAGGAAAGGCTAACACACTGAGAGAGAAATTGAAGTGGATTGGAATGTAAGGAGAGAACTTTCAGAAAGTTTGTAAGAAAGTTCTGCTCTGACTCTTAAATTTTGCTCAGTCTACATCATCCCCATTCTCCTGAGTGAGAAAAGCTCCCTTAGTCAGCTTGACTTTTCTGATGTCCAGCCTTATTGATCCACATAGTTGCTGCTGGATAGTTGCTGAAGGGAGAAAACTTAGGCTTGTCAGTGTGTAACACTAGGCCCGCAGCAAGACTAGGTTTGATTTCAGGTTGGAGATGTCACACTAGGATTTCATGCTGTATCTTGAGAACATTTGCAGTGGAGTTTTTCCCAAGCTGGGTTCCTTGGCTGCTTCATCATTGTATTTAAGTGATTCTTCTATTGGGCTGAGCTGAAACCAACTGCAGTTTCCATTTTACAAGGTCACAGTTCAAGCCATAGCCATGCCATGCCTGACTGGAAGGATGTCAGTAATGAGACTGAATGCTGGCTTTGTTTAGGGACCAAGGCTTGAGGCCAGAGCTCTCTGGCTTAGCTGTGTCAGTTGTACAACTGTGTGCTCGTGGATAAGTGACTTTACTCTCTGTACTTTTTTTTCCTAGCTATAAAAATCAAATTAATTCCTTGTCTTAATGTGGGAGCTGTGAGCATTTGTGAATGCTTTTGTGAATCATAGTCTGTGAACGCTGGTCTGCCAGAGCCTTTTGAGTAGCCTGCAAAGCTTTGATCACTTGTAATTGTTAGAAGTTTCAGCAGTATAAAATGGGAGCAAATGACTCATGTTCTGGAAATGACATTTGAAATAAGGATTGTTTTGCATATGCCTGATGTTTGTAAAACCCTTTCTTTAAGGATCTCTCAATGTTTTGCAAATATTATGGAACGTATTATTTCAAGAGAGAGAAAAATGACAGCTGGGGTAAAATGTTCAAGCCAAGCCCTGCGTGTACCCCATTCACTGATAAGTAATTTTTCACTGTGTTTAGTTCTGTTGTGCTGGTAAAGCTTTCCAGGCAGAAATATGGGGAAGTGCTGCATGGCTTGGACTGAATGAACCCAAAAAGTCTTCAGCTTCTTCAACTGAAAATGAGATTTCTGACTTGAACTTTATCTTGCATGGTAGGAAATCCGGCGCTTGCACCAGTATGTGAAGTTTGCTGTTCAGGATGTGAATGACGTTCTGGATTTGGAGTGGGATCGCCACCTGGAGCAGAAGAGAAAGCAGAAGTAAGTGATTGAAACTGGAGCACACAACTACTGTAAAGGACACATCAGTGAATTGGGAATTAGCCTCTAAACAAACAGAAGCCATTGAACAGTATGATCTTTTACAAGGGGTCTGGGAATAAAGCTTGGCTAAGGCACCTGTTGGAAGCTATAGCTTTAGACCCTGGCATCATCCATGAAGCTTGCTGTGTCTGTGTACAGTGTAAATAGTGCTTACAAAAGAAACCTATAAGCTTTGCAGATATTCCATTGATAATAGCTAATGAAACCTTTCTAATAGATTAAACATTGTGAAGAAATGAGCTAAATGAATAAACTGGCAGCATATCTAAAGGAGAAATATGCATTTGAAGTGAACTGAACTTTGGTGTTCAAACCAAACCATGTTTGACCTCACTGAGTTTAAGTAGCCAGAACCACTAAATCACTTGGTGTTTGCTTGCCTGCCTGTGGCCAGATATACAGAAGAGCCCTTATCCCTTGATCTGATCCCTTCAGGCGTCTGATTGTTCCTGAACGAGAGACTCTGTTTAACACCCTGGCCAATAACCGGGAAATAATCAACCAGCAGAGGAAGAGACTAAATCACCTGGTGAACAGCCTGCAGCAGCTCCGCCTGTACAATCAGACATCTCAGTGGAGTGTTCCCAGTGATACATCTCTTAGTGCTCAGAGGTTTGTGAAATGTGAATTGCTGAGTGGTGTTGACATTCCTTCTCTCTTGCCCCCGGTAATGTGCAAGGGTGCATTCTCCAAAGAAGGATGTTTTTTGAGCATGGTGTGGGAGGACGGGATGTCTTAAAAATGATACTAAACTCTGTCCAGGTGATGCAGAAGCTCATTGGTTATATTCTGTGACACCCTGTATCAGAAATTTCTCCTAAAAGTTTAGGGGAATCCAGTAAATGGGACAGTAGAGCCTCCAGGCTGAGGTAATGCTGGTTGTCTCTCTGACCTCAGTGGAAGAAGTGAATGGCTCTTGGAGTTTCTGAAACAGTTAAAGATGCATGTGTTTAAATCACAGTCTCCAGAGGAGCCAGTTGTTCTTCCAGATATGCCCATGGTTCCAGTGGCTCCTTTGGCCCACTTTGTGTTCCTCATTTAGTTGGCTTCTTTCTGCTGATGGTGGTTTTTTTTCACTGCTCTGTTCTGTCCCAGTTTTGACAGTGACCTTGAAAGCCTGCGCAATGCCTTGATGAAAACTACCTTGAAATCACATGCCAAACCTCTGCCTAAAGCACCTGGTAATTTATTCTTTCCTCCTGGCATTCACATCATAAATGTGAATTACTTTTTTTTTTTTATTTGCAGTTTGTAGACTAATAACACTCTTCTATTTTCCAGCTAAATTATCTCCAGTGAAGCAGGCACAGTTGAGGAATTTCCTAGCCAAGAGGAAAACTCCACCAATTAGGTCTACAGCTCCAGGTAAACCTTTAGTTACTGTAGAAGTCTGAAATGGTTACCAGGAGGGTGACTACCTGCTGTGGGACTCAGTCCTGAAGTTAACTTTTGGCTTCTCAACCTTTATTTCTCCTTTCCTGTTCCCCATCTGCGCTCAGTAAGAATTTCCTTCAGTTAATGTCTGATTGAAGACTATCTTTCCTGGCAATTAAGATGTCAAATCCTATAAATGCAGGAATAAAACAAGCCAGTAGAAGAGCATCCTAAAATAAGAGTGCATCTGTTGTGGCTATTGGGCTGAATGGTTCCCTCAACTACACGCACACATGATTTTGTTTCTGATATTTGCAGCAAGTTTGTCCCGATCTGCCTTCTTGTCCACAAGATATTATGAGGATTTGGATGAAGTCAGCTCAACATCCTCAGTTTCCCAGTCACTGGAGAATGATGAATCACAAGCAGTGGACCAGGAAGAAGAGGCTGCTCCAGTCCAAGTTCCTCGTCATGCTCCTGTGGTCCGAACTCCCTCTGTCCAGCCGGGTTTGATGGCTCAGTCTCCGTCCTTTGGCAAACAGCACCTCTCCCTGGGTACTTTGTGTGAGTTGGGTTTGCAATGTCTCTCTTCTGAGTATGTTCTTGTGGGGATCTTTAACCACTGTATCCATTGCCAGTGCTTCAGGCCCTGGAGAAGTGAGATTGCAGGATGTAGATTTGCACGCAGAGTTTTCAGGAGCAGTAGCAGAGTGGCATTGTTAATTCATGAACCTGAGCTAAAAATTCTAAACCACTTCAACTCCCTGACTGTGTTTTTGTGATAGCCTGATTCTTTCAGATTGTAGTGACCTAAAACACTGCCCAAAGCCTAGGAAACTGAAGTGCTGCTGCATTTGACTGATGTGGCCAAGGTTAGGAGTTCTGAGCCCAGCAAGTCTCAGTAAGAATTGAATTTGCATATGCTCAGTTTTCCTTGTGTGAGGGAGGTTTTTTAATCTCTAAAGCCCAAGAGAAAAATAAGGTGTCAGCAGAAGTGTCTGTAACAGCAAACTTTAAGTCCTCTAATGCACTGAAATGACATCTATTGAGACTTGCTAATTTCCTTGGGATCCACCAAAACTACCAGGGACAGATTGTGTTGATTGTTTGAAAGGTCTGCACATCAGTCCTGTCAGAAGGAAGCTGTGTACTTAGAGGAACTGCAGCTCAACAAAGGCTTTCAAAGACTTCCCTGATCTGTAGAGGTACAGTGACCTGCAGTATTTTTGTTCATTTGTTTTTCAGTGCCTACATCTTCAAACAGAGTCATACCACAAGGGGCAGACAGTACAATGCTTGCCACAAAGACTGTGAAACACGGGGCCCCAGCTCCCACTGTCACTGTTCCAGCACCACAGGCAGCTGCTGCTGCAGCTCTGCAGAGGCAGATGGCTGCTAACCAGTCCCCAGGTAAAAGGATGGCTCATTGCCCAAGTGACCTCTGAGCAGCTGAATGTGGCTTTCACAGGAATTTATTTCTCTCAAAGGAGAAGATCATCAAACAAAATGTGACTCAGATCTGTAGTTGTTGCACCTCTGAGCTATCCAGTGTTTGTCTTCCTTCTTCCTGTAAGCTGCAAGTACAAAATGCCTGAGGAACTCCCACCTCAAATTTCTTCTGCTTTTCTCATCTGTGCAGTGGCAGAAATGTCGATGAGGTTCTGGCACAACCTGTGTGCAGGAAACTCTTAGAGAGCAGAGAAAGGATGTCACTGGCCTCTATTAATAACTGTTCATTATTGCTATGCAATTAAAAAGCGGAATTGTAACGCAAATTAATATTGAAATTTAAAGGTGAATTGTTTCATTAAGCCTTGGATTTGCTTGCAAAGTTTTGAGTTGACGAGAGAAAGGTTCCCCAATCTAAGCTTTTCCTGTTTGGCTTTAGACCTTCCTTGGTGCTTCTCCAGCACTGCAGTCTCAGTGCAGAAAAGAAACACAAGTCAGTTACTGGTAGAGAAATTGGATTTAGTTGGCTTCCTTGCCCAAGGAGTGCCTAAGTGCAGAAAGTTAACAAGTGTCATGAGTTCTGGCAGAGGCTGGGGTGTGACTACACAGGTCATTTTTGTGAACTGAAGATGTTACAATGTCCGTAAGGGAAAGTTCATAAGAATAGTTAATTTGGTCAGCAAGTAACAAAAAATGGACCAGCTATATAGATTGCTGTCTACTTATGTGGTGTCTTTATTGAGGGTGGAGATACCAAATGTTTTGGGCCAGACACATGACATATGTTTTAGAAACTTAGATGGATTTTTTTTGGAGTCACTCAGGCACTATATTGATTGAAATTATTAAGATAGAGGTTGTTTTTACATCTTTTTTGATTTTTCCTCCTCTCTTTTTTTGTTTCTTCAAGCTGTAAGCACCTCCTTGACTGAATCAACTCTGAAAAACGTTCCTCAGGTGGTGAATGTGCGAGAACTCAAGTCTGGTGCTTTGACTCCAGCTGTCTCTGCAGTGATAGGGTGAGTGAGTTCTCCCTTTCTTTCTGGTGTGGCCTTCGGTATCACTTGCACTGGAGCACATCTGCCAGTGGGGAGCAGCAATAGTGTTTTCCATGCTCTGGCTGTGGATGACCTAAAGGGGATGTATTTAGAGAAGAGTGTTGAGTTTGTGGAATGAAAGGAAGAAAGATTGATCTTCTTCCAGGTTATTCAGGGATTTGCTAATGGCTTGTCCTGAACAAATGATGAGACCAGTATTAACCTCCTTCTCCATTAGGCTGTGAGATGCATTTTTAGTGCATCCTCTCCTTTTGGGATCCAGTGGTTTTGCTGTTAATACGTACTTTGGACCTGGTATCCCTCCAGTCACTGTTCTGCTTCTTTCAGTGAGGGAAGGGCAACTCTGTCACTGAGTGTGGTCTGACTTGTGTCCAGATGTTTTCCTTTTACCTTGTCATCCATTACAGAGAAATCCTCTGGAGTTATGCCTCTTCTGTCTGTTCCCAGATTCACTCCCTGAGGGAGGCAGAGCTGTGCTCTGGCTTTTCTGGAAACTTGTCTCGAGTTTGACATCAGAATTTCGACTGAAGGGTTGGGTGTCACGTGGGGCCAATCCCTTTGGGGAACTACAGAGCTGCAAGACTGTCTTCCTCATGAGTAAATTATGAATGTTGACTTCTGGTATATAACCTTGAATTTGTTACAATTTCTTGTGAGTTAGCTTGGCCTCCCTGCTTTGCCTTGTACAGACAACAGCCAGCTCAGCTCATTCCAGAGATTTCTGTCTTATCACAGACTCTGTCACCAGCCACAGAACTAGTCCTTTTCTCTGTCATTGTAACGACCTTGAAACTGTCTTTGCTTGAAGTTCCTACTGTTGCTTAAGTCCAGGATAGTGCATGGCCGCTGTATTCTGGGCTGGGGAGATAAGGGCACTGGGATAAAGGCACCACATATCTCTGATTGTAAGTTCATAAGGAGTTGCAAATGCTTTATCCATATAACTGTGAGCTGTATGTGCAGCTTCTGGAACAATTGCTGTTGTTGCATCACTTTCATACATTTGTGTAGACTCTTCAAAGTCAAAATAAAAAGGTGAAGTTCCTTTGCAGCTTTTCAAAAAGGGAACAGTCTTACAGTGGTGGTGCTCAGCTGCTGACCTCGATGTTGGCTTCACGGTTTCTTCTGCATTTTAATTGTGAAACAGTCTGGGAGCATTTTAGCCCTGTTGTGACCAGAGTTTTCCATTGTCTTTTTCATCACAACTGTGATGAAAAAAGTAGAAAGTACTGGCTGTGCATAGAGAAGGATGTGAGCAAGTAATACATAAATGAGATTGGTTTCCACTTGAGCTGTAGTTAAAGACCTGTCTTACTTTCAAGTAGTTTTAGATTGGCTGTATTGATTGATCTCTCTAATTTATAGATCTCCAGCTAGCTTGGTATCTTGAAGGTTTTCTATAGTCTTGTTTTATAGCTGACCTCATAAAAATGTACTTTCTAAAAATTCTACCCAAATGAACCGTGCTTGCCAGTCAGATTCAGCACTAAAAAGAAGAGCATTCACCCAGCAAAGTTAATTCATCAGTTTTTGCTACTTCAGAGGTCTTGGCTCCCTTTTGCTGCCACAGCACACTCTTCGGGTTGTTAAGCAGGGATGATTTTTCAGTTGTTGTCAGTTGTTCAGTGGCCTGTGGCTGGGTCTGTTGGTGGTCCCAGTCCATGGATAGTTTTCAGTGAAAAAAAAATCCTCTTTCCACAACTGAAATCAAACCCAGCATTTTCACAGCCTTGTCAGAGAACCTGTGGGTCAAGTGATCTTGAGACTGTCCTGGGGAAAGGTCCCACCTTCTCATGAATTTCACAGACCTTCTGTTGTTTTCATCTTTGTTCAGCTTGAATTTGAATTTACAGCTGCACCATCCCAACACTGACTCCTTCCAGTGTTAATCTTGACGTTTTCCTTGTTTGCTTTACTCTTGCTTTGGGCAGAGGGCAAATCCAGGCCATGTAATGTAGAGAGAGAGCACCCATTGCTGGGGGGGAGAAAGGACTTAGTAGTGATGCAAAGCTGTTTAAGGCACAGAACCATATCCAAGACCAAATGGCTGTTCAAAATGTTTCATGCATGTGTCCACTTCCTTTGGAATATGGCAGACAATTCCTGGTGAGTTGCCCTATACCTGGCCAGACAGTAAATGCAGTTTGGAAATCTGCTTGCTTTAGGAGGTAGACAACTTTGGATGCCCAAATTCATTTCTGGGATTTGCAGCCTTGGCCCTTTTTATAGTAGAGATTGGTTATTGGAAATCTGGCTTCAGTCAAGGTAGGAGAGAGCCTGCTAGGGTAAGAAAGTTGGCCTTTGCCACCAAAACAATGCAACCAGTGTTGAATTTAACCTTCTGAAATCTTCTGGTACAACCACTGAAGCTTTTGAACCTGATAGGCCACAGGCTTGAGGAGGTGCTAAAACTGGTTGGCTGTTCTCAGTTACAGTGGTTTGGGGTGTTAGTGGCCCAGAGTGCAGAGGTCAGATACTGCCCCCCATGAGAAGGTGCCATTCTGCAGCAATTACCTGTGGGTTTTCATGTACAATTTAGTTCATGGTCAAAATTTCCAAACCTATAATGTAGAATACAGGTTGATTTTATTACAGTTCTTGCCGTGACTACATTGATGTTTATACTACACTTCAAAAACAGGAAATGCTCCCTCCACCCCCTCTCAACTTCATCTCCTTGCTCAGCATTTCTGAGCATTGCATTTATTTGTCTGGGCTCCACACTATAAAGGAAGCTGCTTAGATTTGTTATCCACTAGGCATAAAATTGTAATCCCCTTACCTGCTGATTTTTCATCAAGTCCCTGTAAATTAGAAAGCCCTGACTCTTCAGAGACAAGAATATGTGAAGACTTGATCGTTTAAGTCTAGAGGTTTAAACACACTCGCAGACTTCCTTTGTTAAATGTGGCTGATTCATTTAAGAGGTTTATTCTCTAATCAGATTTGTTCATTTGGAGTTGTGTGTGGAATCTTTAATAGCTGTGGTTGTTCAAGGCTTCTGGAAGCTGTGCTTTCTGAGAGGAGAGGAAATCTTCTCTCAGACCAGTTGTTCATACAATTGTTTAATTTTTCTTTTTAAGATCATCTGTACCTCACTCTGCAGCCCAGGCAGTCCATCAAGTTTTGGCAACTGTTGCTACAAATCAAGCCAAACAGGTACCTGATATAGAATCCTTTCCCTGTGGAATACATTTCTTGGGCATGCTCAGCACAGTTTGGGGGTTTAATTGTTGATGAACAAATCATCTATAAATCACTTTTCACAGCTTGTCCTGTGTTCTTGACAAACTGTCTATCTGTGGCCTCGACAGTGTGATGTCAGACATATCTGTGTTATGTCTTGCCTTTTCTCATTTTTGAAGACTTGCAGCTTTCTGATGGTCACAGCCTTGCCACAGTAAGGGCTGCAGCAAACAAACAGCAAAGGAAACTGTATTACGTAGATACACGTAAATTTCACACTCAAAAGCCCCTCAACAGGCAATCAAGGAAGAGACTTATTCTGCTGCAAACACTTCTTATTGGTTGACAAGCTGCTGGCTTTTATATCCATACATAAAAAAAATCCAACACAGCAGTCTTTGTCCCCTGAAATCATTGCCCCTGGAGGCTTACTGACCTGTTGAAAAAGCCAAGTATTGACCCTGTATTTAGGTGTCAAGACAGAGTGGGCCCAAGATTGAAGGGCATTCCTTAGTGCTTCAATCACCTTCCTCTGTTTTATTCTTAAGTCATTGCCTGACACTAATAATGCCACACCAGTGTTGAAGGGCCTTTTGTTACTGGACAGGCTGCACTGACCTGAAGTGCTGTTGTGTTTTCAGACACCTCTAACAAGCTCGATGAAGGGACAGACTCCACCTTCCTCTGTGTGTGCACCCTGTACTGTGGCACCCACAGCTGGTCCAGCATCAACTGGCAACAAGATCTCAGGTAAATTGTCTTTAGTGGACATAGAAATAAGGCCTGGATATCTTTGCCACCTGTCAGGGTGAGTGAAGACAGAGGTAAAAAGATTTGTCTCCCATGAGGGGTTGCTGTGCCAATTTTGAGGGAGAGAATTTGAGAAACCAAGTTACAGGAGCACCAGAGAGTGGTTTTCTATCCTGCCCTGTGTTTTGTCTCTGTTCCTGCATCTGGAATTCAGGGATACAGTTCCTTGTTCAGAGTGGACTTGGGATGTGTAACCCTTATCAGAGAGGGCTGAAAGCACATCTTCTAAAAGCTACTGAGGCTTGACAGCAAAACAAAAGCAGCTGTTTTGTTTTTAAAACACGAAAATCATGCTGATTTTAAATATGCTGGTTTAATTTTTAAACACACAGCATTATAGGAATACCTGAACAATCTTGACTGAACTAATTTTGGTGCTGAGTCTCTTGAGCATCGAGCTCTAAGACCAACATCAGAGCAAGTTCAGGTCAGTTGCGGAGTTTGGAAGTTTCTAACGAAAGGAACTCTCAGTTTACATCATTCAGGGCAGATGAGGGAAGGGGGAACAAGGAAAGAATTGATTTTTAATGTGTATTAGATAATAATGCATGCATTGGACATGGTTTTATAAGCCTCTTGCATAAATGTCTGAAATCCATGTCTGTTGGTCTTTTGCCTTTAATCCGTGGATGTAGGTTGCCTCTTAGCCAGGGGTAAAAAGCAGTAAAAATAGCTGGGAATCATATTTGACTTGGCAAATGCTTCTTAAATTTTGGTTTATTGGAAATGTCAGCTCCTGAATTTGATAGCATTTCCTTTCTATTTGAAATTTATTAAATTGCAGACTGTGTGTGCAAGCTATTCCTTCCTTTTCTGATAGTTGGATGACAGGCTGCATTTTCCTTTTTTTTCTATTTGTAAATACATTTTATCAGTATATTTATTTGTTGTTCTTGTAACTTACAGGACAAGGGATGGTAAAAACAGTTACAGCTGTTTCCTCTACCGTGACATCAGTACAAGCAACAACTTCACAGCTTAACAAAACGTTCTCGTTTTCTTCTGCGGGGTCTGTATGAACCTTAAGATTTCCTTGTGGTTGACATTAAATATGAGTATGGGCTGTCACAGCAGGTGTTGCCCACAAACTGGGTAATACTGTAAAATGGCACCTGCAAATGTTGGACTGGGAGGGCAGGGACTGTCCCAGAGTTCTTGGAAGATCTTTTTTGTGGAAGCCTGAGGGAGGTCTGAAGGTCTCTGACACTTGGAGACAGTGTTGTGTTGCTCAGAGAGTTTTCAGTGTGCAGCTAAAAAATAGTACAGGATGGCTGGATGGCTTTGGGGGTTTATCTGTAGTGGAGTATTGAACAAGCTCCCAATGAGGACTTGAGATTTGTACTAATGGTCAAACATGCTGAAGGAATTATTTATTTTAGTACAGCAGAACACATTTCATGTTTTGGCTTGAAAAATAGCTCCTGAAGGTGACTAGGGAGGCCCCATGCCATCTGGTGATGGCTGTTACATAACAGTAACACAAAGCAAGGCACATGTTATGAACATACAGTTACTCTGAAATCTCTTATGGAGTGGTTTTTTTCAGGGATGGCAGAAATATTTCTTTGGTCTAAACATTATGTTTAGGGAAGAGGAACCACTCCTTAGACTCCTGCAGGTTTGCCAGCCTAACACACCAGTGAATCTCTTTATGAAGTGGACAACATTAAGTATTTCAGAACACATGTTCTTTCAATTGGCTGGTTTCTTTCAGTATTACCCATTTCTCTGCACGTTTGTGAAGTGGATGTTACCCAAATGCCTTGCTGTGCTCTTCACAGAACTAAAAAGAGTCCTTTTGAGTGATGGAAAATCAGATTCAAAATGCAAACAACCCTGCCTTTGTCCCATGTGCAGTGCCTCAGTGTGTTAACCATATGCTAAATACAGTGCTGTTGTCAGTGATGTCTTCATTCCACAGCCTGACTTCTATATCAGCAACTGGTCTTTGAGAATCAGAGAAAGTTTAAAAAGCCTCAGGATATGAAGATTTCTGGAAGACCCCCGTGGTCATTATGAAAAATCACAGTATTTTTGCAAGACAGAATATTTTTAGTGTGAAATAGTTTAACTTTTCATTTCTGTCTTGCTATGAGTGGTCTCCTTTTTGATGGGTGTTACTCCCTTTTGTACATGCACTGATTCTTCCCTTTTAACTCTTTTAACCTCTACTTGTCACTGTGGTTTTTGCTCTTTGTAGTCTCCCCAAAGCTGTTAGTTTTGGGGTGTGGTGTTCAGTGGCTGAGCTGCATGGGGAAAATGTATACAGCAGAAAGGAAGGAACATCGGAGGGTGTGGGGGTGGTCAAAAGGCATTTGAATTCTGACTCTCTTTATAAGGCTTGTTAGAGAGGAAGCAGAGCACAGTCTGTGCTTCTCTCTCCCACTTTAGTTGTTGGAGAAAGTGTCCCTGTGTGCCTGGCTTTGCGCAAATCTGTACTGGAAATCTGAGTCTCAGATTTGTCTTAATCATGTGGTTGGGAGTTTCAGCACTTTGAGCTCAGTGTCATTCTTTGCCTTCCTCCTCTTTCCTCCCAGGCCTGTGTTTAATTTTGGTGGTGTCACTTCAGCTGCTCCGTCACCGGCGCCGCTCAGCCTCGTTTCCTCGCAAGGTCAGTTTGGCCAAGTGTGCCAACAGCATCTCTTCCTTACTGAGAGAATGTTTACTCTGCTTCATTCATGTGGTTCTTGTTCTGTGCTGCACCTGGAGTACTAAAATCGCAGTGACATTACACAGGCAACATACAGGGTCCTGCCCTGTGACACACAGAAGCTTTTTAGTTAAGAGTAAGCAAAATGTTTGTTGCCAAGAACTTTTAGGAGGCACTGGTTTATGATAAGGGTAACATCTGCAGTCGTTTCCTCTGCTGTCTCTAATCTGTAGATTTAAAATTGCTGAGGTGGACTGACAAAGAAAATTGTCATCCAGTGAAACGGGCATTTAGTAATCAGAGGGAAATGCTTGGAAATGGCTTGATGTTGCTTCTAAAATTGAAGTGACAATACACAGGCAGCCTTTCCATTTCATAGGTAGATTCTATTTGCCCAGCCTGGACAAAGGGGACTAATACGTTTGCTTTATAATATTCTTGAAATTTTCTGCCTCTAATTTTGGTCTTGCAAGAGAGGTCGTATAGAAAAACCTTGCACCCACTTTTACTGGTTGCTCTGATAAAACAGATCACCTTTTCTTACAAATCTTGGCTTGTTTCTATCCTTAGACCATCACAATCACAGTCATGCTACTGATATACTCTTGATGTTAAGCAGAAAGAAAACAAACTGGGCTTAAAATTTGAAGATTTGGTTAACGTAAAAGTTTAGGTAAATAACAGATAAAGGAGGAGTGGGAGGTGCAGGAGACAGATTTGTAAACCACAGCGTTGTGTGAGGGCAGTTACTTCACACTGCTCTGAAATGGTAAGAGCACCTTTGTCTCTATTAGCTGGTGGTGTAACAACAACTGAAGGAATTTCAGTGCCTTAGGAGAAAAAAAAAGATACATTATTGAGTGTCAGTTACTTAAATACACTTAATATACTTACAGAGAAAAACTGGATAATACCAACTCTGCTAAGAAGCTTTTGCTCTTTGTTATTTGATCTCCATGCAGATTTCCTATACTTTGTCCAAATCAGCCCAAGGTCCAAGCACCAATGCAGTGTTTTTGAGCTCAGAAATGAAATGACAGTACATTAAATAAAACTATCCCTGTCTCCCTTAAAACTTCAGCACTTTCACAGTGTTGGACAGCAGAGTATGTTACAAGTGGAGCTGTTTTGGCCATTACATTTCAGTGCTTTTCTCTAGTTTTTTCAAAGAGGGTGTGTAGAAACTGGTTGATGGTCTATAAATAGCTGAATTTGTAAAGAAAGATTTGAATCTGTGGAAGACTCTTCAAGTGTTCAGGAAGTATTCTTATGACCTAAACTCTGTTCTGAGCCATTAGTTTAAACAGAGTTTTGTAGTGAATGTCAGGGGCTGTTTACCTGAACCAAGTAAGAAGGGGTGAGAGTGGTGTCAGTAGCAAATGGTCTGTAGTAACCGGATCTTCTATGTTTTTATCAAACAGTTGAAAAATAAATGGGAGCCAAAGGCTGGAATTGTCTGTACTCAGAGAGGAGTGGTTAAGTGGAGGCTATGACATGACAGTAACAGTGTTTTTCACTGCCACTCTGGCCATAAAGGTTCAAATCTCACTTGTCTCCTGATTGCACACGAAAGTGGCAGCTGCCTGATGGTCAGAGGCCTGATAGTTTCAAGGCAAAAGCACTGACAATCTGTGAAGTACTAAAGTGGGATAGTATCATAAGAATGATAAATGAGCTTTGCATACCCTAACTTGATTTGTAACTACTTCTCTCTGACAGCCCCTGCTAAAGAGTCTACCCAGCCTGATTCATTTTTGTTTGCTGGGAGTTCCAAACTTGCACCAATTCCTGAGGGCTCCTTTGCTTTTGGGTCCCACAAGTCAGCAAGTGCTCCAGGAGGCATAGTAGGAAGTAGCTCCTCAGCAGATGGCACCCAGGCAAACAAGCCTGCTGCAACAACATCTTCTACTCCCCCCACAGCCTCTGGCAAGTTGGATGTTGCTCCATCTAAACCAGGAGATCACTTGTTTCAGAGTAACCTGGCTGGGGAAACTCTTGGGAGCTTCTCAGGACTACGGGTTGGTCAAGTAGATGATAATGCCAAGACCACCACTAAAGCACCATCTACCAGTGTTGCAGGAACACAGTCAACTAAAGTATCTACAATACCTTCTGGGTTTAATTTTGCTGCTCCCCTGACATTAGGAAAAGCTGGAGAAGCTGCTTCAACATCAGTCACATCAGCTGGCACAGCATCCCTGTCCATCAGCACTAGTTCCACAGGCAGTCTCTTTGGCAATGTCCAGTTAACCAGCACAGGGTCTTCTGGGGTGTTTAGTCTTGGAGGCTCTAGTGGCAACAAACCCACCTTCTCATTTGGCATTCAGCAGACAAGCAGCGTGAGCACATCCACCTCTACCCCTTCTACTCCCTCATTTGGAAGTTTCTCAAGTTCACCACAAACTGCTGTCCCTGCAGCAACTCCCAGTAAGTCTGCAGGGGATGCCAAATTACCATCTGTGCCAGAAAAATCCTCTGAAAATGAAGCTGTGGCAGCTGGGGCTTCACCCCCAGTGACACAGTCCCCACAGCCACAGCTCTCAGAGCCAGTTAAAGAACCCACGTTGCCCCAGGCCACAGCTGGGGACACCGTCCTGGAGGGCTCTGGCACCACAGCAGCACCACCTGCCCTTGATGCCGTGGCTGCTCCTGCCTCCACAGCTGATTTGAAGGCACCAGTGCCTCCTGCCATCTCTGCAGCCCCCCCAGCAGACCAGAATGTCTCAGCAACCACCTCTACAGCAAACATTGCCTCTCCTGCAGAAGCCACAGGTGTGTTGGCTGCTACCTCTGATGTTCTTACAGCTGTGCAGAGTCCGGCTGTTGGTGCTCCTGCATTTGCCCCCACTTCTGCAGGCTCCTCAGTGTTCTCTCAGCCTCCAAGCTCCAGCTCTTCTGGCTCAGCATTTAGCCAGCCTGCTGGTGATATAGCTGCCACTCCTTCCACACCCCCAGTTTTTGGACAGCTCCCAGCAGGTACCACAGCATCCTCTCCGTTTGGGCAGCTCACCACCAGCACTCTGTCCACTACCACGGCAGCCACACAGGCTGCCAGCTCAGGCTTTGGTACTTCTGCTTTTGGCACCACCACGACAGGGGGCTTTGGTCAGCCAGCTTTTGGACAAGCACCCATCTTTGGGCAGCCTGCAAGCAGTTCTTCAAGTGGCTTTACCTTCAGCCAGTCTGGGTTTGGGACAATGCCAGCCTTTGGCCAGCCAGCAGCTTCCACGGCAGCCTCGAGCAGCGGGAGTGTTTTTGGAGCACCAGCCAGCACCAACAGCTCCAACTCCTTCTTTGGACAGCCATCCTCCAGCACTGGAGGGGGGCTCTTTGGACAGAGCAGCCCCCCTGTGTTTGGGCAGAGCACTGGCTTTGGGCAAGGGGGGTCTGTCTTTGGAAGCAGCGCCGCCGTCACCACCACCACGTCCTCTGCTGGATTCAGCTTCTGCCAGGCTTCAGGTAAGAGCAGGCTGGGAGATGTGACATCCCAGTGGAGCTGTCTGGCTGAAGTACACTCCACTGTAGCACTGGGGAAGGCAGGATGGGGTTTAATGCTTTATTTTTCCCCTGTAGCACCTGATGGTTTTAATTCTTTTGGTGGGTTTTTAATTTGTTTGGTTTTGTTCTGTTGTTTGTTTGGTTTTTTGGTTTGTTTTTTTTTTTTATTTTCAATTAGTAGGAACAGGAACTGCAGTGTGTGTGGGGGAGAGACTGATGTTGGAGACTAAAGCTTTTGCTCTGCTTCACTATTCATCAGCACGCCTCAATGAAGGCAGCCTTGTCAATCTGTTCCTGCATTCATTTTATACTTACAAGTTTACCTTGATTTAATTTGGAATTACATTCTGTCCTGCGTGTTGCACAATAAATGTTGTAAGTGTTGTAAATCGTTACACAGAAGAGGCAAGGCAGCTCTGAGACCATAACCAAGGCAATGAATACAGATGCAACCCTTCCTTCAGTGGGCTACCCTGAGGACATGCAACAGGGGATGATGTACAAAAAGGTGTAACGCCATGTTGTCATCTGGGGTGGCAAAAGAAATTTTTAACCCTCTAAGGGATGATTTAGCAAGGAATAAGCTGTTAAATCCACTTTTGCATTTGGAAACATCTCAAAATTAATATGGTGGTAACATGACCATCAGCTGCCTGCCCACAGTTAAATCAGATACTTGCACAGATCAAACCTCCGTGGTCAGCCTCCTTCTGTTCTCCTCACTGCTCAATACATTGTTTTAGTTTTTCCAAAGGTTTTTCTGTACCATCCTCTGAGAGCTCCCAGGGAAAAGTGAAAAGTACATAGTAATAATAGAGAACATGTATTTGCAAGGAAGACAAACTAATTAGGCTTATTTAATTAAAAATTATGGCACTGCAGGCAACTGCTTGCTCATTTTAACTACACTAACAGAGAATAGTTAAATTGGGGGAAGTGAACTCTGCTCGAGAAAGGTGTTCCTAATTATAGAAATGCAAGTCTTATTACAAAAGATGCATTTAAGTGAACTGGGAAATGGAAAGGGGAGTTCTTTTTTTTAATCAAAACATTTCATTATCTTTTACTTGAATCTTCAGGTAACTAAGCTCAGACCCCTTTACACAAGGGCAGTCAGAAAGCTGTAGTGTTTGTGCATGACTTGCAGCATTACTGAAAGCCATGTTAACAGAAATCCAATTTTCTCAGTGGTAGCAACAGTCCCACCAGTGAAAAAGGCCTTTTATTGTCTGTTAAGTTGACCAAAGAGAGAAGGAGAATGGCTTTCAAATAAACTTTCAGTGTATTTTATCACTTGTTTGTTGGCAAGGTGCTTTGTATTTGTCCAGCCTACATATGTTTGGTAACATCATTTGTATCCCTGTTTTGGCATGGAAGACCTGTCTTTTCCCTGTCCTGAGTTAGTGTCGTCTCCCTCAATGTCTTAGACCCTACTGATAGTTCTGGTGGTTTATTTTTCTTTCTTTTCTTAGGTTTTGGTTCTAGTAACACAGGTTCTGTGTTTGGGCAAGCAGCTAATTCTGGAAGCACTGTCTTTGGCCAGGCAAGTATTTTTTGCTTTTTGTAGAAACAAGGGACTATTACATGTAGGGGACCTGGTCAGGATTCTCTATTTATGGTATATTTATAAAAAACAAACAAACAAATTTGATTTGTTCACTAAAACATGTCCCACTCTGTACTGAAGATAGTGGCTGTTGTAGTGAGTGCCAAAGCAGCGCTTGCATGAGGGGTTTGGAAACACAAAAATTATATCAGATGCACAGCAAGACAGAAATGCAGTTAAGTCACCTGTCTTTATTCCATGCTAAGTGGAAGGTGAACAGTGTAGGGCAAGTCTCAAAGGTGTTGCTCTATGCCATGAACAAGGTTTAAGAGACTTAAATAAAATTTCATGACCTTCCATGTTGGAAGGTGATGACTTACTGGTTGTCAGCCCCTTCCTACATCCAGAGGAATAGGCCAGACAGGAGCAGCATTGGGAACATGCACTGCTTTGACTTCACCTGAATCCCTTTTTTTGTCCTTTTTATGTTCTAGCAACCATCATCTTCCAGTGGAGGCTTGTTTGGAACTGGAAGTGGTGGGAGAGATGGAGGTTTCTTCAGTGGTTTGGGAGGAAAGCCAAGTCAGGATGCAGCCAATAAGAATCCCTTCAGTTCCTCCAGTGGAGGATTTGGATCTGCAGCTTCCCAGAGTAAGTGAGCAAAACAAGAATACAAAATGTGCTGTGATTTCCATCTGCCTTTATGATCCCATCTGCTTTTCTCCTGCTAGTTGTCTGAGTGAATTCTGTGTTAATATGAAAAAGGCACTGAGGGGCTAACAGAGTATATGTCATGTGTAATCCAGAATTTTTCTCATAGGTTTATAGAAAACAAGTAGGGAAACCATTGAAACAAAGAAATTGATGCAAGAAGTGTGAAGATTATCCATATTCTGTAGGGAATTCTTGGCCAAATCCTTCCTTAGAATTGAACACCCTAAATTGCTGGCACTGAGTTTCTGCTCCCAACTTAGTTGGAAGTTAGACAGCTTTAATTATTCCTCATCTGCCTTAAGACTGTAAAAATTTTTAAGACTCAGGAGAAACCAAGTTAACATTTGAGAGAGAGAAATTTTGTCAACCTCATCCTAAAAATTAGTATCTTTGTGCAGCACATACAAGATAATTTTACCCAACTTTGCTATGGATAAACAGGTAGCTGTAGAATTAGCTGCAAGTGGCTAGGAGCACTTCAAGTCTTAAGAGAACAAATCCGTTTATTTTATTACATCTTTAATGCATCGTTGGGATTAATGGTTGAGGTCAGTTTTCTAACCTTGCCAATTAAATAATTTATTGCAGTGCTGGGTTTTGTTATGAAATAAACAGGATGATTCACCACAGAAGAGCTTTGGCTGTTCTGTGTCCTGACTCTAGATGCAAAAACTCAGTGTAGTCTTGTGAAAGATGAAAACATGAGTTATTTCTCCTCCTTTAAGGTTCTCTCAGATAGTCATGTGTAGCAATACTGGCCACTGCCAAAAGAGCCGAGAATCTTTAATTTGTGGTTTGCTGATATTTGTGTTGTCTGGAGAGACTCATTGTAGCTGCTGGGCTTTCTCACTTGAGGGATTGTCCATTGCTGACTGGGGGATGCATCTAAACAAATCATCCACCGTGGTGATTTACTAGATTGCAGCAATGAAGTGTTGTAAATGGTCCATCAGCTCCCTGAAGCCTGTGGAGATCTTTCGGGGTGCGGAGATCCCCCTGCAGCCCCTGGAGGAGCAGGCGGATGCCTGAAGATGCTGTTGTCCTGTGGGAGGCCCAGGATAGAGCAAGATCCTGGGAGAGACTTGCAGCCATGACTCCTGGAGAAGGAGACCCACCTGGAGCAGGATTTTTTCCCCCAGTAGAAGTGTTGCCCAGGGGGTGGACTCACATTGGACTGTCTATCGAGGACGACCTCCTGTGGGAGGGACCCCACGGGAGCAGGGGAAGGACTCAGAGTTGTGGCCCCCCCCTGCAGACCGTGGTGAAGACCGTGGGGGAGCAGGTTGTCCCCCTGCAGCCCACGGCGACCATCGGGGTGCAGAGACCCGACTGCCCCCCATGGAGTGACCCCCAGGACAAGAGCAATGGCAGTAACAATCACCTGCAAAACTCCCATTCCCTGCTCTCTCGAACTGCTGGAGGGAGGGAGGAGAGGGGTGTTCTTGGGACTGATTTATTTCTTACTTTTTAGTTTCAGTTCTTCTCTTGTTAGTAATTTAACTACTTAGCTATTCTGAGTTTGTTTTGCCATTATCTCTCATCTGTTTTTT
>VXAU01003178.1:707853-734968 GCA_013399695.1 Formicarius rufipectus | reverse complement strand
GAGGTTGTGAGCTATGCTGGCGGTGGTTTATGCCTCTGGTAGGGTCTCCCATGCTGGTCAGGTCTCAACTGAAGGGTCAAACAAAGTGTGTCCTCGGGCAGGATGGGCTCGTCAGCCGCCTGGCAACCATCCTAGGAGAAGGACAACTCTAACTCCAAACCCGGGCAGATGGAGCTCGCTTAGCCCTGTCAGGCCATCCATCTAAGAGAAGGATACTCTAACCAAACCTACATCCTGAGGACCTCGCTGTCACCATCCAAACTTGCTAGGCCCTGGCAGATGAACCTCAGGAGTAAAGGGTGGGGCCAGTTCTGCGCACGCTGCACCTCACCTAAAAAATCCACTGCTCAGGCTTGAGGGATTCACCCACTCCATGTGGGCAGAGCCCTCCCAAATCTTCGTTCGTGAAGTCTAGCCATGATGATGAGTGGTCCATCAGATCCAGAATGGATCTTGGTGGAACTACAAAGCCCTGTAATTGGGGAAAACTCGACTTCCCTCTGCATTGTTTGCAGCATGAAGTGCATTTTGTGCTTGGGGGTTGGGGAAGGAAAAAGCATTTCCTTTCTTCTGCTTCAGTTAATGGAGTGCAACGTAGAATATTGAGTGCTGTGAGTATTGGCTGTTTACAAGTGTTCTTCGTCTCCCCAGATTCTTCCAACTTGTTTGGAAACAGCGGAGCAAAGACTTTTGGATTTGGCAGCTCATCTTTTGGAGAGCAGAAGCCCACAGGCACCTTCAGCTCCGGTGGTGGAAGTGTGGCCTCTCAAGGCTTTGGGTTCTCCAGTCCAAACAAAGCAGGTACTTGGGGAATTCACCCACTGTGACAACCCACGTTGGTCTGGGAGATTTAAAACTTCTTCCCCATAGCTCTCTGGGCTCACTGCAAGTACAGGCATTGTCTCTGAACAGTAAATGAAAATAACTAATGGCTTAGTGAATGGAACTTCGACTGGTAGATTCAGGCAAACTTTACTCCTGTGCAAGAATGCCTCAGTAAACTACATCCTCAGATGTTCATTCCAAAAATTCCCTTTGTAATTTAAGAGCAGAGAGCTGTGTGATTTAGTTCTGGTCTTATGTTCTCTATAATGAAGAGTACAGAATATGGAACTGAATGAATTTTTCCTATTTTAGATAATTCCTTGGAATAGTATCTTACAAACTTCACTCTGGGTTTTTTTAACCCTTTTTATCCCCATTTCACTTCTTACAAATAGTGGAAAAAAGGAAGTGAAACATGTTAAAATGCATTGCAAAAGAGAGTGTATGCTGAGCAAAGCTCCAGCCCCTGGGATAAATGCTGTAAGTTCCTAGAGATAGAGGTAACAAGATATCTGATCTGTGTTTAAATAATTCAGGCCCAGCATTTATTTTTTCCAGACCTTTTGTGTTTACAGCCAAACAGTATCCATTACCTTGACATGGACTGGAATTTCACCCTGGGTATTAAAATGTGCTGTGGTATCCCATCCTCATCCCTAACCAAACAAAGGAGCAGGTGTCCTTCACATTCCTCAGTGTCAATTAGGAGCAGGCCAATAATATCAGCAGATGAACACAGAATAAAATAATCTGGGTAGAAGTCCACTGAGGGCTGCAGAAGGCAGCTAAACCCTGAACAGAAATTGCCAAGAGCAGAGTGCAGTTCTTGATTCCCTGTGGGAATTTTGTGGTTCCACTGACCTGGCATTTAATCCTTGCGTTTTAGTTTCCAGCACTTATGCTGGGATTAGATAATACCCTACCCCTGAATCTTTGCATCACTGGAGCAGCTGAAAACCAACTTGCCTCTACTCTCTGATCTTAAGATGGGGCAGACTTGCCCACTGCACTGGGGTGTTCTTCCAATTCAAGCACTCACCTGCAACAAGTTCTGTCGTGTGTGTCCTTCCAGAGCTTTAAATCAGTAGCCAGGGTAAAACCCTGCATGACACCACAGCAGCAAGTGTTCACACACCTGATCTTGGCAGGAGGCTTCTCCTTCCCTGTTGCTTTGTGCAGCCCTTTGGATAGTCCTGTGTTTAAATGCTGAGGAGTAGAGCTTGAAAACTGAGTAAGCTGAGGTTTTATTTTTCTGGTTAAAAGTGCAAGTTGTATGATGAAGAATAGATATGTCTTTTTTTTAAATAATAATAATAAAAGCATCTGGTGTACATATTTGTACTATAACATGGCTATTGTGCATGCTTGCTATCTCACAATTAAGATACTGGGGTTTATTTTGTATAAAGCAAGTAGAGATTCCTTCATACAGTGCAAGCATGTGCAATATGTTACTGACCTAGTGCAGCTCTAAGATTGAGTTGGCGATTGAGTTGTAGCATGAGAGACCCAGAATGTAATTTTCTTCTGGGTAGTCATTTAATTTGGTTGCAGTTCCTTGCATGCATTCAGGCACTTCTCACCCACATCTTTTGCAACAAAACACCTTGCATTTAGTTTTGTAAATATTCTGCTGTCCATATGGTAAGGTGAACAGCCCTGTTATCTACTTGGAAATCTAGTTTTTGCTTTCTCTTCCTGCATTATTGTTTATGTGATGTTCTTGTCCCTTTTCTGTTTGTTTGTTTGCCTCTGTTTTGCTCAGGTGGCTTCGGTGCTGCTCCAGTGTTTGGCAGCCCTCCCACTTTCGGGGGATCCCCTGGGTTTGGAGGGGTGCCAGCATTCGGTTCAGCCCCAACCTTTTCAAGCCCTCTGGGCTCAACGGGAGGCAAAGTGTTCGGCGAGGGTACTGCAGCAGCCAGCGCTGGAGGATTTGGGTAAGGCAACCGGGGGCAACAACGTTCCTGCATGACAAGCCTCTGCTTAGTTACCTCTGCATGAACGTAAGGAGTATACTCTGGGATGGTTTGGTAAGCTCCAAGTGCGCGTGGTTTGTTGGTTTGTTTTAACACAGCAATTAAAGCATGAAGCTAAGGCTTTAACCCTAGAGGGATTAATGTGTGTGATCTCATTCAAATGCTGATGCTGCTGGGTCGAGTCTTTAAAGATGTCATCTTGCAGTTGTCTGCGGAAATGAAGGAGCATTTCCTGTGCGTGCACTTGAAATGAGTGCAGATCTAGGACTACAAATGATGCCTAGCCAAGAAAATAACAAATACTGCTGTTTGTGACTCTGTCCAGCCACCTTATGCACTGGTTAGATTTGGGCTGGAGCTACTAATGAGAATTCAGGCTGTTCTCTCACCTTCGAGATGAGGCTCTTGTAACAGCCTGTGCTCCCAGGGCGCTTTGTGTTTGTCCCACACTGATAGTTTTTACCTGTTTCTGTCCCCCTTAAGCCTGTGCTTGGCACCAGAGCAGAGAGTATACTTACTCCTTGCTTTTTCAGCAAATACAGAGTTTCAAACCTTGCAGAGCAGCTTCTGCAAGTGCCCTTCTTGAACACTGTGCTACCAGCCAGCAATGCTCCCTCACGCCCTGCAGTTAAATTCAGCCTGAGCAGAGACAATTTAAAAGACAAAAACTTCCAGTGAGGAGAGGAAACCGTCTACCTTCCCAATCTCTGTGTTTACATATTTCACAAGTGTTTGTCTCTTTGTCTGGCTTCAGGAGGAACTGCCTTTACGTAAGAGACTTTAGAACATCCAGAAGTGTAAATCTTTAATTCCCTGCGAGGTTAGGGCAGGTACCCCGGAGCTGTCGGAGGCTTCAGCCAGGTGGTTCTGCTGTCCAGAGCTCTGGTACAGCAAATTTGGAAAGGGTGTGATTGAATCTCCACAAAGAAGGATGCACTTGTGGGGATGACTGAGCTTAACTGATGGTTTGTTCAGTTCCAACATCCAACCATTGTGCTGCAGGATTTTGTACTGAGACTGGATGTGCTCCCTGACAACGCTGGAAGCTTAAAGATAAAATGGGATTTAGAACAAGCAGCGTGTTGATGAAAGAGAGGTCTTGCATAAGCAATCTGCAGACTCAAGAAAGACAACTCAGTGACTGAACTTGTGGGAAGTTTTGACAATTTTTTTTTCTCTACTAGAAAGGTCTCATATTTTCGGAGTTGCTGGAGGAATTTGATTTTTTTTTAAACTTTAAATGGGTGTGCAAAATTCCCAGGCAGCTTTACAAAGATCCAAATCTCACCACAAAATGTTGAGCAGTAGTTTCATTCTGCAGTAGAATGTAGCAGTTGTGCAGGATTTCCTTTCTGCCTTGCTCTTGAAGTGAAAAAACTTGAAAAATACCAATTCCAGAGAAGTTACTTGCCAGTACATTGTGCCGTATTAACTCCAAGTTCCTGAGAACACCCTGCTGACTGAAATACATGTGATTCATGCTGCTTCAATTCTAAAAAATCTGCATCACTCAATAGATGACTGGGGAGTCAAAAATAGAAACCACTACACTTCTTCAGAGGCTGCAGTTCCAACTGTTTGTGAGCAAATAATGTTTTGCTTTCATAAACTGACCTCAAGTGCCTCTCAGTTGTGTTTTGCACAGCAGCTTTACAAAAGACCTGGCAACCTGGGTGAGATAGGTTGGATTAAATTGTTACCAGGCAGTGGCTGAATCTCATGTCTTTTGTATGTTTGGAACAAGACCTGTCCATAGCTGAAGCTGTTTCTTACTCACACTGTGCATAGCCTTTCCAACAGGCGTGTTGTAGTTGCAGCTGAAAGAAACAGTTTGAACCACAAGTTTCCGTGTCACTATTTTCCCCTCCACTGCCTTATACCAGACAGACATGATTTGTGTGTTGCGACATAGTCCTGAGAGGATGGAGCCCTGTAAAAGAATCACCCCTCCTCACTTCTCTTTTTTAAAAGAACTTAAAAACCTGTTCTGCTTTTCTTGAGAAAAGCACGTTTGTGGCTCTGAGCTGGGGCTGCCTGCAGGGTACAGGGGCCCAGAGCCCAAGCAGGGGCACAGGGGGTGGGTAGAGATGCAAAGTCACTGAACTGCCCTGGTATCTAATGCTGTCTGTGGGAGCAGAGTGTGCACTTGGCAGTGTCTGGGAGAGGAGAGGTGATGTGATGTCCTTTACCAGGTGACTTGCTTGTCACACTGCTGCAAGGGCTGTCTTGTAACTGGAGAGATAGCTTTTGATGTGGGTTTGTGTTTTGGGGTTTTTTTTAAGTCTTCTGGCTGTGGATGGATGGAGAGGTGGGTTAACGTGCTGTCAGGTCATATTTTAAGTGAGAAATGAGTGGAGCTTGTGTGAGGCACAGCTCTGCTCAGGACAGGCTGGCCTGGGTTAGTGCTGGTGGTGGTGTGCACTTGCAGAGCTTGGCATTTGGAAATCTCATGTCTGCATTTTGCCCAGTTTAACTTAAACTTGAAGGTCGTTCTTTGAGTGCATTTCTTACATTCAGAATTAGGGGAAGTGTAGAGGGGGCAGAGAACCAAAATGCACATCATGGTCTCATTAGTGTGTCATGCTGAGAGCTCTGCACTGCCTGGTTTGGACGGAGTGGGTGGAGAGAGGAGACAAATTTCCATATATGAAAGTGTTTCTTATCTCAGTCCCCAAAGGCAATCAGGGAAGTGATCCTGAGGTGGTGGGGGGAAGTGCCAGGTAGGTGCAGATCTTCAGGGAAGCACTGGAACTCTGTGTGGTCCAGAATGGGCCAGGGAAAGACAGGAATTGAGAAATCTGCAGACAGTTACATGGCAGTAAGGGGCACCCTGGAATTCGGGAGTGTGGGTTCTGTATCTGTGCTCTGCTTTGTGCTCTGGCCATGAGCTGCTCGTATCAATTTTGTGTTTGCTGCCCTGTTTGTGAAATGAAATGATGCAGTGCTTTTGAGGAAAACTACACAGGGGTGAATTAAAATGCCCCATTTGATGGCTGGAGTTGCTATTTCCAAGCACTTGAAAACATACCCTGTGTAAGCATACTTTTCTTTCTGCCCAGTGTATGTTAACAATGGGGGCTGAACAGACAATGTACATAGATGTATTTGTTTAATATCATATACAAGATTATTATATACAGTAATCTTTCCTAAAGCAGAACATCTTTTTCCAAAATGAACAGTTATAATTATTCTTATCAGCTGGTCTCACCTTTTGATGTATCCTCACTCAAGGAGTGCACTGCTACCATTGGTAAGGGGGACAGACTTCCAGTGTAAGTGAGATGCTTACAAATGTGGATTTTTGTCTTTAATTGCAGGTTTGGTGGTACCAGTAACAACACAGCATCATTTGGCAACCTGGCAAACCAAAACACCCCCACGTTTGGATCCCTGTCCCAGCAGGGCACCGGTTTTGGCACACAGAGCAGTGGATTCTCAGCCTTTGGGACGGGTGGAGGAGGTAGGAGAAGCTCTGTATAATGATCCTAACAGCCACCACGTCTCTGGTTCTCCCTGGAAATGGGGTGTGACTTATCAGTTCCTTGCCAAAAACCTGCCCGATCTCTAGGGAAGGCAGCATGTCCTGGAGAATTGAGCTGCGGGGTGGGGTGTTGCACCTTCTCAGCCTTTAGGCCCTAATTCCATCACTGATGTGCTGTGTGGCATGTCAATACATCACTCTTCACACTCCTTTTGTGGAGTTGCTCTTTCTCCTCAGAGGAAAATACTGAGAAGTAATGAATATCTCCTCAGTACCGTGCCCATGGGTTTCTATTGGTGAGCAGTGGAGGCAGAGGAACGTACACTGCCAGACTGAGCTGGAGCACCAACAGCCAAGTGTTTTCCTGCTGCAGTTCAGTGAGACCACAGTGATTTACCAGGGCTGAGAGCAGAGCCTGTGAAAGGCCACTTCACTGGTGGCTTCCTGTCACCAAGGACTGGCTTTAAGCACAAACCATCTCCAGAAAGCAGCTCTGAGAGAGCTGAATAAACCAAGCACATTGTCTGCAGTGCTGCTAATGAAAGACCTGGCTGATGAGAAGTGAAAGCCAAGGCCTCTTAGGAGCCAGGCAAGTCACTTCTCTTCTACATGGAGATTTGACTTTCATTGTTTGCCCCTGGCTTTTTTCCTGGCCTAAGGCAGGGAAGAAATATTTTTCAATCTCTGTGTGGGAGGGGACATTTACTACAAATCTTACACGTTCATTTTCCCCTTTAACAACGATTCTTCTAATTTTTCAGGGTTTGGTTTTGGATCGCCTAACACGTAAGTCTCATTTTTTATCTATTTTTTTTAAATTAGAAGTAAAAACAGAATCAGAATAAAGAATGGTTTACAAGAGCAAGCTCTGAAAATAACAAATACTAGTTCTGATTTCCATTTTGGTGGCACTGCAGAGAACTCAAAGTCCAGACTCTGCTTTCCAGTGAGGTTCATCTGTCTCCTAGAGAATTTGCAGCTGGATCATGCTCTTCCTCCACCTCTTAGGGACATGATGTGTGTGCTCAAAACATGTGCGTGAATATAAAATCTCTTTTATTTATCAGGTTGAAATAAATTGGTACTTTTGTGGCTGAGGTGAGATGATGGTTTACAGTTAAAGGTTAACTCTGTCATCCACTCTGCCACTGCCTGTCTGGATCCCTTCCAACAACTTTCTTAAACTTTGTTTCCCTGTCAAACAGAGAGATTATGGATCTCTGTAGGTGACAGGCTCTAGAATAAGCACAATTATATCTAGTCAGTGTGTGTTGCTGCAGGCTCAGGTAAAAGATGCTGGAAATACTCATGTGTTCTCATAAAAAACTTCTGGTACCAGGGAGACTGGAGGTTTGATTGAGAGATCTGCTGAATTAATGCTGCCTGAGGGAGGCTCTAGCACTCATTGCTGTGGTTTTCTTTTTTTTTTCTTTTCCCCTTGCTCCACAGATCTTCCTCTGGATTTAGTGGCTGGAGAAGCTAGGAACATCCTGAACTGTCCTGTAGAACTGCTCTGTAGCTCCTGTGTTCATGAGTCACGTTTGTGATCAACACCCAACCAGCTTTTCTTTGAAATACAAGTTCTCCGACTTTTTTTTTTTTTAAGAAAAAAGATTTTGCTTATTTTTATGTAATACTCGTTCTCGCTCTATATTAAACTATTTTATCTGCCTTGGTGATGTTTGTGTTGGGAGGGTTTATCTCCCTGTATTCTGGGCTTTCCAGCCCCGTGCTGGGCTTCATTTTCTGGTGTTCATCCCTTGCCTACACAAGGGAGTAGCTCCATTTGGTTCCTGATATCAACCAGCACATTTTTCATTAAGAGAATGCCTGATTACCCCAGGCTCTTAAGAAGGGGCTGAGGTTTACCCTGCTAATTTTAAGTCTAGGATGGGGCACATGCTTATCTCAGTGAAGTGCTAAAACTGAGTCATGTGTGAGCCTGAGGCTTAGTGGAGGAATAGGAAATTATCTGAGAAGAAGCTGGCAGCGTGCAGAGCACGTTCCCATGGCAGTAACATTCAGCAAAGAGGTGGGAAGTAAAAGCTCTCCTATTTTTACCTTTCTGTAAATCTTAAACTCAAAAAATGGAACTCAGGTTATGGAGAACTTCTGGCTCTGGAAGTGGACACGTGGCCTCCATCCAGAGGCATCAGGGATTCTGCAGCTGGTGGATTCTACTGTCTGGTACATTTGTTTTCTAAACTGGATGAGTTTTTGCTTTTCCCCTGTAGCTTTTGGCTTTAGTCAGTATTGTTTGTGAAATTCTCATATGTTTACACTTGAACATACTGAGCAAATGTTTTAAAGAGTGCCCCAAAGGCATTCTGGCCAAACCTTTTTTCTGTTTGATGCATCTGACCTCCATGAAACCTCCAAATGATGTGCTCAGGTTTTGTGGCTCTGGGAATAAGGTACTTGAAATACCTCATGTGTTAGCTGAGAGCATGCAGATCAGATGGGTTTATCTTGCTGGTCTTATGAGGACATTTTGGGGCACTTCTGCTTTTTCCATTTTCAGCAGAAACATTCTTTTTTATTCTTTTTTATTACCACATGATATGACAGGTGGCATTTTCTGGTTTAGTGGACCTGTGGTCACTTTTGGGAATTGTAAGTAGTTTATAAGTTCTTGTCACAATCTAGCGTTATAAACTACTTCTATTTGTCAACAGTTCTTGAAGAAATCCCTTCTTTCAAGTCAGCCTAAAAAGTTAATGTCTGTATTAACTCCTGTTCTAGCTGTGGCTGGTGTCCTTCCTCTCTCTGCACCTGGGAACAACACTGGGTAGGTTTCCTTTAAAAAGGTAGAAGTGTGGGAAATTCAGTGTACAAGAAGGGCTTGTTTCTAGCTGTGGAGGGGCTTTGCAAGGCCTTAGGCTCCAAGGCTTTTCCATATGCCCTGGATTTATGGACCCAGGTGTGCTGTGGGTTGTGTTGGGGAGAGCACTATTTGGGATTTGTCTGTAACCTCCCAGTCCATTCAATGAATGAGGCCAAGTGCTGGGATCCAGGGACACAGCACTGAAACAGAGAATGCTCCAAAACTTGCTGGTTGGAGATGAAGAAAAGCTGAAGTTGGATTGAAGTGTGCCCTCCCAATGTGTTCTCCTTGACTGGATGACATTTCTTAAGGCCTAGAGGTGAAACTGTTGTTCTGCTTCCCTTCCTCTTTATAAATAGCAGCTGGCCCAAACCATTGACCTTAAATTCTTTGCATTAATCTCCCCTGGCTGTGGCATGTGACACCTCCTCCCGAGGCTGTATCAGCTGTGCTCCCCCAGATAGCTCAGAAACCTCTTGCTATGGAGAAGATTGGCTTGGTAAGAATGTGATGGTGGCATGCTGAGCCATTTAAAGTTTCTTTTTTGGAATGATGGGAGCAGTTGGAGGTTGTCCCTGCTCTGCTGCTTGGTACCTGTTTAACTCCTGCCAAGTGAAGTGCCTTCAGAATTACCCCAGACCCTGTCCGAATACACATTTTCTTGCAGTGCTTCCCAAATGAGGCTGAAACAACCCAGCCCTCTGAACTATCTGCCCTTGAGATTGGGGTGCTGCTCCTGGTTTCCATAGTAGCTGCTGGAGGAGCTGAGCAGTGCAGAGGCTGATCGTGACCACAAGCCTACAGGAATATTCACAAAACCCCAGCAAAGGAGACTTTGAAAAAAATCTGCATTTTCATTAGATGACTCAGGGACTTGGCAAGTGCTTGTGGTGCTCGTTTGGTGGTTGCCAGAAGCTGTCACGGGCTGTGTCATCTGTGCTGAGTGGCCTGTGATCCTGGGGCCTCTGTCCAGTGCTTTGGGGACAGATGTCCACCAAAGAGTAAAGCTGCTAACATAGAAAGCCCTGGTCTTGGCACTCTTGGAGAAGAATTCAAGAACTAACCAGACTTGGAGTCTTGTCCCAGTAGTTTGTCCGTGCTGGTTAATTCTCTGATAACCAACAGTTGTTGCTCCACTGCTGCTCTGAAGGAGCTGGTCCCTTTGTCTGTGCTAACGTGGTTGTGCCTCTCTGTTCCTGCCATTTCAGTGTGAGCAGAAATCTTTCAAGGCTTTTATCAAAGGTGGGGACTTAATTATTCCTAATGAAAGAACACACTAATTTTTCCCTCCTGAGACCACGCTGTCACCTCGAGGCAGCAGAGACAGGAGTGCTGGTGGTGCTGCTGTGGCAGAGCACCAGGGATAGTGTCACACTGTGGAGGGCAGAGGAGAGCCTGAGGCACAGAGAGGATTCCCCAAACCCATGGGGAGGCCAGACCAGGGCTTTCTGCTTCCTCCAAGGCTAAAAGCAACAAAGAAAAGAACCTTTTCTTGGAAAAAGAGCAAAGAAATTGTACCTTTGTCACAGAGAAGTAGGAGAAAAACAGAATTACTATTTAATGTCATGTTTTCAAGGGTTTTACTGTATGTGCTTGATATTCCAGAGTGTGGGTGTGTTGCAGAGTACCAGAGGTCTTGGCTGGATCTGTTTCCTGGGAAGGGAAGGACATCATTCCTTTGGCCTTTTTGTGCCACAGTGCCATGGTGCAGAGACAACCAGGGGACAAATGCCAGTGGCATCCTGCTGCTGTCAGACTGAGAAGGGATGACAGAGCTGAAGATCATCCCAGGCTGCTGTGTCACATCCCTCTGCTTGCCTTGTCCCTCACAGCCACCTTCCTGCCTGAGCAGTGCTGGGGGCAGAGCTGATGTGTCCCTGACCAAAATCCTGGCCGTGTTCCTTGGGAGAAACCAAGTGTGCCCCTGACATGACCATCCTGCTCACGACGGTCTCCTCAGCCTCAGCAGTGGCTGCTGAGAGGGGTGAATCTCAGGGATGAGTAAGATCCCCCCTGTGAGAGTCCAAGGAGGTTGGAAAAGTGCTGCTGGACATCTCAGCCCCGTGCTCCAGAGGCCATGGAAAGGTGAAGGCAGGTTGTGGCACTGCCTCTCCTGCCACCCCTTTGCCCAGGAACCAGGGGCACGTTGGCCAGCACTGGTCTCTGTCCTTTGCAGCAGTCCAGGGTGGAATTGCCTCCCTTCTCCCTGTCAGCCATGGATGTGTCCCTGTGCTGCAGGCTCAGAGGCTGAAGTGACATTTTATTTATCCCTTCTTAGTTTTCATGTGTCCCCTGTGCATTGCTCCCAGCATTGCTTACAAGGAAAAATAATCCTGCATCAGGCTTTGGCATGAGCGTGTCTGGGAGTGCCAGGGGAGTTTTTGTTCCTAGATAAATGTCCTGTGGAGCCCCAGGGGCTGGGAAGAGGTGGCTTGGCTGGCAGGGATGAGCAGCTCTGGGTCAGCAGTGAGTCCATCCCTGTCCTCCCTCTTGCAGCAATGAGGCTCTGTGATCTTGAGCCATGAAGAACAGGCACTTAAGTGCTCAGGTTTTAGTTGATATGGGGGTGTTTGGTCAAAGGTTGGACTCGATGATTCTTTGAGGTCTTTTCCAACCTTAATCATTCTATGACTCTTCCTCACCCAGGGATGAGTTTGGACACATCAACACAGTTTCCAGCCCTGCACACCTACGTGTGTCTGTGGGCTCAAGTCCCCAAGGACCCTGTGGTTGTTCTCAGCACGTTCCCTGTCTTGCACCATCCCCCCCCTTCCTTTTCCTGCAGCTCCCAGAAGGTCACAAAGCTCCTTCTCTGCAGAGCCAGGCCTTGCCCCTGCCTGCCCTTATCTGGTGCTGGCACACTCTGTGCTGCCCATGCCTGGACTGGGACTCCATTCCCTGTGCCCCAGATAAGCTCAAGTGCTGTGGCTCCACTCCTGGGACCCTGGGGCTGCTCTGGCCCCAGGCTGCAGTTCTGCCTCCTCCCATCACCCATCCCAGTGCTGGAGGGACCTGTGACCCCCCCCTTCCACCACCCTCTCTCCAGGCAGGGTGCTGGAGTTGCTCCCGGTCCAGGCTGCTCTCAGAACAGTTGCAGGTGCAGAGTTGGAGGAAATGTGGGACAACCCCAAAGTTATGAATTATGGTAGAGTCAGACCTGCCTCTCCACTGCTGCTCCCCCCTGTTTGGGTTTCATGGAATCACAGACTGGTTTGGGTTGGAAGGGACTTTAAAGCTCATCCAGTGCCACCTCCTGCCATGGGCAGGGGCACCTTCCACCAGCCCAGGGTGCTCCAAGCCCTGTCCAACGTGGCCTTGGGCACTTACAGGGATGGGGCAGCCACAGCTTCTCTGGGCAGCCTGTGCCACCCTCACAGCAAGATCCTTTTTGCCAGGACTCTGTACCCAACAAACAAATTTTGGGGGACCAATTCACAAAGGTTCCTAAAGGCAGCCCTGGGAATCTCCATGCAGGTTTGAGGAGCTCTGTTACAATCCTGTGTCAACTCATGACACTGTATTTTTATTTTATTTTTAATAGATGTCTCAATCTCTTCAGGGCATTGCTAAAAATATTTTGCTTTAAAACATGAAGGGGTAAAATGAGCATTTGCAGCTGCTGCACATGACCAGCTTAAGGAGATGTGAGAGAGAAGAAATAGGAAACACAACTTGATTTGCATCAGCAAAGGGAAGTCCCTGCAAGAGTTTCAAGCAGGAACTGTGGAGGTCAGAAGGTATTTCTTTAAATGAAACAACTGCTGCCTCAGTCTGCTTAAAACTGCAGTTAGAAAAGCACAAAGTCAAGGGACAAAACCTCTAGAAAGGTGAAGTTTGATTCATAGCCTGGGTGTTCACAGATGTGCTGCAGGGTTGGTGTTTCCTGAAGCACCAGAACGGGGCTGTGCTGGGCTCATGTGCCCTTCCCTCCAACCCCCTCACAGGGGATTTTCCGATGGCTCTGTGCAGTCACTGGGTGCTTTTGGCTTTTTCAGGATGTCACCCAAAGCAACTGGGAGTTGGCTGGTGTCCCCTCCCCACCTCTCCCCTCCTCCAAAACTGGGACATCTAAATTTAACCTCCTATCAACAGATGAGCCTGGACAGTTTCCACTGTGGAAAGGAATCCCACTCAGAACCTGTCCCCTGCTCAGGCTCATTCCTCTCCTCCGTGTGTTTCCTTCCTCCCCTGCCCCTCCTGCACTTGGGTTTGTGTCACTGCCACATGCTGGTGGAGCTTCCCAAATGGCCTCTGTGGTTCTCCATGGGTTCTGTGGGCACACACCTCGGTGGTTTTGGGTGATGGTGCCAGGTCTCCCTCCTGCCTGGCAGCATCGTGCAAGAGCCTCTGCAAAGGTTGGCTGCAGCCTTTGAGGGGTGTAATGGGCCCTCCACTGCCCAGGGGGATGCAGTGATGGGGAGACACTGGTGTGAGCTGCACCTTGCTGGGGGTGCCCCACAGGTGAGGGTCCAGCCCCTGGGTAAAATGCCAAAAGGAGAAACCTGTGTCTTCCTCAGGCACAGATGGTGGGACAGGAACCTGCAGTGGGATTGGGCTGTGGGAAGAGGAGCTGGAAGGTGTAAGGATGGAGTGAAGGGATCAGCAGTGGAGCTGTGCTGGCTGCTTGGCCAGGCACCTCCCTGCTCACCAGAATTCATGGCAGCAGTTTACTGGAAAGCAAACAAAACCTAAACGTGAAAACTTCTTGGGGAGCAATGAATAATAGAACGAATACAGGTGGTATCTGAAAACCAGCCATGGGCTGCAGCAGCTTTTACCCTTCTCTTTTGCCCAGGGCTGTGCTCTGCTGCCTCTCTCCAGATGTGGTATTTACAGGGAACATCTGACCTGGCTTTTGCTAAGTAAGCAAACAGTGTCAGGAAACCGAAGTGTGCGGAAGTTCAGCTGCTGCCTGCACAGACCAGCCCCGCTCCGGCTGCCCCAAGATGTGCAGCAGCCTGGTAATGAAAAATGCAGGATGTTGACTGGTGTTTTTCACCAGACGTCTGTCCAGGAGTTGATATGGAGAGAGAAGGCCCTCGTGATAGAGTGTGTTTATCACCGCCTTGAAACGTGAGCACAGAGCCATTTGTCTAAAAACAGCCACCGCCCAAACGATTCCAGGCAGACGCATTTGAAAATTTCACTTTATTTCTTTATAAAAGCAGGGTTTTCTTGGTTGTTTGGGTTTTTTTGGTTGGTTTTTTTTTTTTAAACATCTCTATAAGTGTCCAGACTAGGTACATCTTGGTTTTGTTTTCACAGTATCTCTGCAAGACCAAGGACAACTCTTATTGCTGCGCCAGGAGCCAGGGCAGGAGGGACGGTGGTGCCAGGGCTGGGGCAGCCCTCGCCTTGCCCCTGCTGCTGGGCCCAGCCTTGCTCTCTGCCACGCCGGCTCAGCAGGTCTCTACCCCTCCCCAAGCTCTCACCTGACTGTCTGAGTGGCTGTTCCTTCTCTTCCCATGCTCATCTCAGTGTTTAGGGCAGGAAAGGAGAACCACAAGGTCCGCGATGCTGCTCGGCAGCCCCTGCCCGTCCCTGGCTGGGGAGGGCTGCAGGTGAGGGTCTCAACCAGGGCTTGCCCACCCTGGACCTCGCCAGGGCTGTGACAGGGGTGGTCAGGCTGCACACCCAGCTCCTCTGGGGATCTGGGGATATTGGAGAGCTGAGCATCACCGATGGGAGGGGTGAGGCAGACACGCTCATGTGCACCCGTATCCCGTGTCGGTGCCCCAACCCCTTCCTGGCACATCCTTTGTGTATTCCTGGTTCTGCAAAAAGCTGCCAGAGAAGGAGCTTGATTTACCTCTGCTCATTCACCACCGTGCCCAGTGCAGGACCCCCCAGGTCCCCAGATATTTAAGTCCCCACGGGGGCCCTGTCAATCCCTGTTCTAACCTCATGGCCATTAACCAGCTGTAGCAATAGCAGTGTCAAGAGCCCTGTTACTTCCAGCCATCCTTGCTTTTATAATCAATCTGTCCCCATCAGTTTTGTAACAAAGCAGCATTGGAAAAAACAGCACTTTTAATCACAACGCATGAAATCTCAAACGAGGCAGCATCACTTTCTATGCCATGTCTGGTGATGCACATGGAGGTGGAGGGGCATGGTTTGATCTAGGCACGGGATAAAGGCATTCTTTGGGAAGGGAGAAGTCCATGCAAAGCCGACCCCAACGTGAAATTTGAATTTTGTATTTAACTGCTTAGCTGGGTCCGTTCAGTGCAACAGGACAAATTAGCCAGGAGGTTACTATCAAATTGCATGGATGCATCCAGTCCACCAGGTAGAGGGAATAGGAGGAACCAGATTTACTTAATGCACTGGGAGACTAAGTCCAACACAAAGCTAAGTGGAAAAGGACGTAGGTGTTCCCTGAATGTGGTTTTTGGTGACTGAGAAGAAATCTTTCCTTGGAATTCCTTCGTGCAGCTAATTAAGACAACTGGGTCCGATTCCCTCGACCCATTCTGACATCAGTGAGAACTGTAAGTACTCAGCACCTGGAGACAAAGTGAATACCAGACACAAATCCCCCTTCTGCTCCCACCCACAGGACTGCCCAGGAGAGCACCTCAGTGCTGAGATGGGTGTGAGTGTGATCAGCTATTCCCCCACAGCTCACAGTTTGTCCTCTTCTACGTGTATTGCCTCAGAGAAAATACAGACAAGTCCCAAAGGGCTGTGCCAGTAGAGCTGTAGTTGGATGTGAATCCAGGTAAGAAAGTGGAGTTTAACACAGAGAGTGACTGTGCAAGTCCAAGTCTCTCTAGCTTCATCCTCTATAGTCCCAAAGCCTAAACTTAGGCACCCTTTGGCTCATGGATTTGGGTTTGATCCAGTCCAGTCATCTGCAGGCTGCTTGGAATGCTGGACTTCCCACCTTGGAGACCTGCCTGTGTAAGGGAGCAGCTCCGTGGCTGAACATCTCTGAAAGCCAGAGGAGAGAGGAGGGTGGGCTCCCCTGGAGATGGGGGGATGACCGCAGGGCCCCAGGATCCTTGTTTGCTGGTTTGAGGCTGTCTCGGTGGGGACACATCTGGACTTGTTTCCTGGGCAGGAGGTGATGTTGAACCTGTTGCTGAAGTAGGTGGTGTGGCTGTGGAGAAGTGAGGAAGGAGAATTTCTTGCTGGTAACGTCCCATGTGGAAGGTGAAGATGGGAATAGCAGCTAATTGGTGCCTCTCCAAGGGGGAGAGCCTTTTGAGCAGCGTGAGTGGGGCTGTGAGACCTGTCTAGACCAGCTCAGCAGGGCCAGGCTTGTACCTGGCACATGGAGCTCTCCTCAGTCTCAGCTCCTGAGGCAAGTTGTTAACATGAAGAAGAAATGTTTTCCAGGGGAAGGAGCTGCAGAGGGAAGTGATCTGCCTCAGGCCACGTGCTGGAGCAGGGCAGATCCTCCACCCCCCATCCTGTGTCCTGGCCTCCAGATGTCACCTCTACTGCAGAACTTCCCCTGCCTGCAAAGCATGTCCTTCCCATTCCAACAGCTCCTCTGTGCCATCCTCCTCTGCAGAAGTGCATCTGGTTATCTCAGAAGCCATCTGGTCCTTACTAAAACCTACAGGTTCCACTTCCTCCTTCAAATGCTCCTTCCTCACTGAGGATCCACACCCAAGGCTCAGGTGCTGCCCTGCCTGCACCTTCTCATGCATTACCCTTTGCTACAATGGATGTTTGTGCCACAACCAGACAGTGACAGTGTCATGGTCCTGTCTGTACCCCATTCCTGACAGTAACATAGATCATGAGGTCACTGGGAAGAAAATTACCTACTAACCCCAATGTGATTTGTCATCAGAGGAGGAAGAGTTTTCCACAGCTGTGTTTGCTGGGAATGGGTGCCTGTTGTTTTCAGACGTGGCTGTTCCTGAATTATGGATATTGCTGGGTAGACTTGGTAGATAAGATCTGCCCTTGCTGACACCCATGAGTCTCCAATGACTTCAGAAGGATGCTTTTTATATCCTGCTCTTTGTACAGCACCCTCATTGGAATTTCATGGGAAACCAGGGCAACAGAGCTTCACCCAACAACAGCCACTGCAGGAGCCCCTGGCTCTTATCCATGAGAAGGTGAGACTATGGGCTAGTTGGGCAAACATCTCTATGTCCTAAAGACAAATCCAGTGGGAATTCCACCCCCCCTTGACTGATTTTGACTCCCAGAGCCACAATTCCAGCTGTGAGGTTATCCCATATTAAAACGCAAATGGGAGGCTGAGATCACCACGGGTGAGCAGCATGAGCTGCTTCCTACCCTTCCTGCAAAGCAGGGAGATGGCCTGGGAGCTCCCTCTCAAGAGCCATCCAACAGCAGGTTAGTTATTTGCATTGCTTTGAAACTGAGATTATTTCCGTGCTTCCTTGTTCCAGGTTTTCAAACTGGGAAGATTTTATCTCTCTTCTTCCAATTTCATGCCCTTTTCATCCATCAGCCCGTGCCACACTGACAATCTACTCCTTGTTTCAAAATTTTCTCTCCAAAACTCTGTAGAAAGGACATTCTGCCTGGTGGTGTTTTTGTTGTTTTTTGTGTGTTTTTTTCAAACATAGCTTTAAGGCAAAAGTTTGGCAATGCAAAGCAAAGTCTACATAAGGCCGCATGACTTGGATTTGCAACTCAGAACCTTACAGCTTTAAAAAAAAAATCCTTATCTTAAATAATCAACTTTTTGCTCCAGGAACTTGTTTTTGTTCTCAACTAAAAAGAAATAAAAATTCTTAAAATCCCAAATAAAATGTTCTTATTGTTCTGGGCAGTCTGGACAAGCTAATGAGACTGAAATTCAAACAGGAACTAAAGTAGGGAAGAAAAAAAAAGCTCTAGGGTAGACATCAGTGTTAGTTTCTTCCCTTAGGAATCCAGTGATGAGACAGACCCGGTCCAAGGTCTCCTCTTTAGCTTTAGCACAGTGAAATCCGTCCCAATGGGAGAAGGTAGAATGGTTGCATTTGTTGAATGAATAAAAAGTGCATTTTGATTTTGCTCAGATTATACGTGTGTATCCTAATACCTACATGGTTGTTTTGCTTCGGGTTTTGTCCTCTCCCTTTCGGTGCCGGGACGCCAGGTGTGTATTATCGATGTTTGGGAGGTATCACCACGAGCGGTGGTCCATCCTTTGGCCTCCACATGAGTACCTGAGCATCATTGGCATTGGGTTTGACAAGGGCACTGGGTGGTATTGGCTCATTCTTGCTAAGGACCTGGGGCTGCTCTTGGGCAGAGGGCTCCTGCAGCTTGGCACGCTGCCCCAGGGGCCTGCTGGGGTTGACCTCGATGCCCAGCCTCATGCGCCATTTGATAGTCTGCAAGGTGACCATCTCGTTGGTGGCCGTGTTGGTGGCCACCAGCCAGGTGGTGAAGCTTTGATCCCGGTGGATGCTCGTGAGTTTGGCCACGTTGCTCTCGCTGACGGGCACCGCCCACGTCACGCTGGGGTAGAAGTTGTCGTTCATGCTGATGTTGAACTTGGACTCCTTCTTGGTGGGACCCACGATGGTGCAGGTTTCGGTCGTGTTTCCGTACCAGGGATAGTTCACTCCATCTGAGTCACTGATGGCCTGGATTTTACCGTCCAGGAGATCTGGAAGCTCCCAACTCGACCTGCCGTAATCAACAACAGGTTATGGACAGTGCATTAATTAATTAGTTTAGAAAAATGCTGGACTTTAGGAAGGAGAGCAGGGAGTTGTGGATGCGTTCCCCCTTCAGCTTTTACTGGAACTTGTGCCCTTTGTGCTATCCTGCTGAAGGAGCTCATCCCTGCCATTAAAACTGTCCTCAGCAGGGCTGCTCTTGATCCTTTCATCCCTAAATTTCTCTCTGGATGAGCTGCTGTCCCTCCCTGTTGTCTGCCTGGTGCTGGAAGTGTAACCCATCCTTCTCCAGCCCTTGGAAGGACCCAGCTCCAGGGCTGCACTGGGGATGGTGTTACAGTAATCAGAGACCCTGAGGTCGAGCAGCTTGTAAAACTGCCTGTGCTGGTCATCTGTGAGAGGGACAGAAAGGTCAGTCTTTCTAACAAGAAAGTCAGTGAAAATGGTCCCCTGTCACCTTGTACTGCCAATGCACAAATTGGAAAGGGTTTTTTATTAACTTCCAATTTAATTTTTAAGATTAGATTTGCCAATAGAAGCAAACTGCTGTCAATGTCTCAGAAAAAGGGTTTGCACTAAGACAGCACGACCACAGATCATGTGCTCAGCACACACCAGGTGTTTTGAGGACATTCTTTTAAAAAACCAGGCTGCCAGAGGTGCCTCTAATGTACTTTCTCCCTCTTTCTCACAAAGGAGCCCTCTCCACCACCCAGGGATGACGTCCCACCGAGGTGGCAGAAGGGGCTGGGTGGGCACAGCAGTGGTGTCTGCACCTGACCCTGCTGTGGGTCTGGGACACTGGGCTGAGCTCCAGCCCCACGAGCCCTGTGGCTGCTGCTGCGGGCTGGGACATGATTTATCTCGGGAGGGAGGCAGAGGGGACACGCTGAGGCTTGTCAGGGTCACTGTCCAAGCCTTTTATAAGTCTGGTGCTGCAGCTTAAAATAGCCCTTTGACTGCAGTGGGGACTGTGGATGGGGGTACGTGTCAGCCTGGCCGGCTCTTACTCAGCTTTGGGATGAGCTGCACTGGGCAGGACTGATGTGACCCTCTCACACGGCTGTTCCGATTGTTAATTAGTTAATGACCGTGAATTGCCTCCACGTTTGCAGCGGCTGGATCGTTCAGCAGTGAGCTGTGTCTGGCTCTTGGCTAGAGGATACCGTGGGGGACTGAAAGATCTTTTATGTTTTTTTCCATGGGAGGAGGGGGTCCTAGCAAACACCTCCCCTGTGCCATGCAGGCCTGGCAGGAACCTGAGAGATGAAGTGCGACGCAGGGTGTGGGGTGCTCCGGAGGATGCAGGGATGCTCCAGGCAGCAGGACCTGAGGAAGCAGGGATGCTCTGAGCCGCAGGACCGGGGCAGGCAGGGATGCTCTGAGCCGCAGGACCGGGGGTTATGCAAGCACAACATCTCCCCGCACAGATTTACAGGCTGCTGTCAGCTACAGCACCGCAGCTGCAGCAATCCTCTCCTCCTGAGCTCATCGCCAGCAGGCAGAGGGAGTCCTTTCCCTGGAAGAAAATTTTTAGTGAAGGCAGCCAAAAGGAGATCCCTGAACAGTCCTGCCAGGACCCCTGTCCACTGCAGAGATGTTTATGTGCTCTGCTCTCACAACCGGAGTCATCCCGGCTCGCCACCCCCACGCTCTTCAGGCAGAGCTGAGCAGGGGAAGGCTCTGGGGACACCAGGTGACCCAGCCCTCGCAGGCACATGAGTGGAGGTCGTGTTCTGCAGCTCCCACTGCACAGCCTGGCTAAGAAACCCCATCTGGGGGCTCTTTCTCCTCCCTTTCAGCAGCTGGTTTAGGATTACTTTCCATTCAGACAGTGGCTGGTACTCAGCTTGGCTGTCACCCAGGGGTGAGATGTGGCAGTGTCCTGGAGGTTGACTCTGTGACAGTCACAGTGCTAAGGTGCAACCACAGCATGTCTGCAGGTACAGAGGAGCCAAGCCAGGACCTCAGATGCTACAACAGGCTGATAATCCCCCTGGGCTGCTCCAGCCTATTTGGGTCAAAGGCTGGTGAGTGAGTGGCAGGAGAATCAGGTAGAGGATGCTCAGAGGATGCTGGTCCACTGATGCCTGCTTGTCCCCATCTTCATTCCCAGTATCCCAGACCAGTATAGAATTGCAGGACCTTCTCACAATTTGCCTGGGATTTAAACAAGAATAAAAAGGTGGGGCATTGTCAGGGCTTGGGCAGGATGCTGGAGGCAGAGCCTGCAGAACCCCAGCACAAAGCCAAGTGGGCTTGGTTGGGGTGGCTCAGGTGGGCACCCAGATTAAGGGAAGGTGTGGGCAGGAATGGGGAAGGAGAAACCAGCCTCTGTTTCTTCACAGAGCACACTGTGCCTAATCCTGATGCGTGGTCAGCCCCAGGGTTTCAAAACCATCACACTTTATCTGCACAGCTTGGAATGAGGAGAAAAATGAGGCCTGATGATGATCCCATGACCGGAGCAGAGCAGAGGCTGCACGGTGGTTGCTGCTGGCAGTGGTTGCCCCTCGCCTGGTGCTACAGCAAAGCCTGTGTGCCAGCCAGGCTGGCAGCCTTTGCTTGCACAGTGTGTCTATGTTAAATAATATGCCAACAACTGGATGATTTTGGAAAGAATGCTGTGGAATGATCTTTGGCTGCATCAGCATCTTTCTTTGGTAGTGTCGAGCCAAGGAGAGACCAGAAAGTGCCCAGTAAACACTTTGCTGACAATAGCAGGGAAGAGGAATGAAAAGAAACCAAGCTATCTGGTTTCATGGATTCATTATAGCTGATCAGCTCCAAAATCAGTAGATTCTGGCTTGTAATACTGACAAGCTAGTTTTTGAAACAAGCTTGAAACCTCTTCTGAAACCTTCAGAGTCAGTTTGGGCATCACCAGCGACTGGAGCTGCCAAGAATCTTCTCTTAACAAATGTCTTCTTGCTACCAGAAGGAACTTTAAGTAGTTTCCTGTGACACAACCAGAGCCCTGCTGCTGACAGCCAAGCAGCTTTATGTAGGTTTTAGCCTCCTAGTTCTCTTTCAGACACTTTTCTTCCTATTCTGTCACGCAGAACAAAGCCCTCAGCTCATCCCAAGCCTCCAGGTATCTGCCTCACAGCACCCACCAGATCAATCCCTGCAAAGCCACAGCAAACCCAGCACAGCAGCCTCCAGCCCTGAGCATCCAGCAGTGTGGAGATGTCCAGTTAACCTTTCCAGACAGGCAGCAGGCACAAGGGCATCCTCAGCTCCAGTTCCTTAAAGCCAGCTCCTAACAAGTCACAGGCCAGATGGACTGGCATAACCTTGTGCCCTCCAACACTTTCCTCTCCAGCAGCTCCCTAAATAAGAGCAGCCCTGCTGGGATGCAGCCCCTGCTCATGCAGGTGCCAGGCCTTGTGTGGGTGCAGTGAAATGCTGTCTCAGGTATTTCACATCCCTGCTCCCACCTGTCTCCCTCCACCACTGGCCTCTGCTGGGGACTCAGTGAAAGAAAGAGAACCTGACAGCCAGAGATGCTTCATCTTAAATTGTCCTCTGCAGTTCCTCTCTCACCTACTGCAGCACATCAGGCCAAGTCAAGGCAGGGTTAGAGTGAAGAACAGGTAAGAAATTTCAGATGCTGTTCCCCAGCTGACTGAGCTGTGCTGCTGTGGTCCCTCTTCCCCCCACCCTCCAGCTGTGTGTTCCTGCCTTGTCTCCTGAACCACAGAGCTGTTTGATGCATGGCTGGTTCAGGAAGTAAAACTAACAGAAAACTGGCATTAGGAAAAAGGGATCAATTTCTGCTTATTTAGCTAAGCAGGAAGTCCAACTGGACAACCTATTTAATGGGGCAAGATGGGTACTCACAGCACAGGTGAGGGTCAGGGGCCAAGCAGGAGCAGAGAAGCCTTCTTCTCAAAACCCCTGGAGGGGTAAATTCCCACAGTGAACTGACCTCCCTTCACTTCCCAGGGAAAGAATACCCTTTTTTCCTTTTGGTGAATTTTGATTGTGCCCTCCCTCCTGGGGGTTTATTCCCTTGACAAGTTGATTTCTCGAGTTCATTGTGTCCCTGCTGCAGGGCAGGGAAGATTTAATCTTACCACAGAGACTCCTGGAAAGGCAAAGTGATGATGTAATGATGCAAGTGCCCCATCGGGTCCTCCAGGGGAGAAACATCCACCTGAAACTTCTCCAGATTCTTGGCTGATCATATTCCAACTCCAATTTATTTCTCTCTCTCTTTTGCATATCTCCATCTGCACAGCTTCTTGCACATCTCCATGGAGATGAAGAAACAAGGCTGGAAAATGCCATTCCAGCACAGCTCAGCCACTGACACAGGTCCCACCAGGTGCACAAACCAGCACCCACCCCAGGAGATGCCAGCAGGGACCTGGTCCAGCTGCTCCTGTGCAGGTCAAAGCTCTGGCCTGATCCTGGTGCCCAGCAGCATCCTTCCCTAAGGATAAGGGTAAAACCCTGCATGGGGGGAGCAGCAATACCAGCCATGGGGTGAACAGGAGTTTGTCCCAGTTCTGCACAGAGAGGGGTCAGAGAGCACATCCACATCCTTGTGCTGATGGGTTTTCACGTACCCAGCAGCATCCAGTGACTCACAGTAAAACAATGTCAGCATTTATGTGTTATCTGAGCTTTAATTCTTTCCCTTTACATTTAGAAAGGCTGCATTTAGCCCCAAAATTGTCAGTGCCACTTTAAACGAATGTGTCTAAATTATCCCCTCTGTAGCTCCCATCCCTATAGCAGCATTATGCACAGCTCCATCTGCTCCGGTATTTCTCAGCTGTTTCCATCCTCAGTGTAATGGCCAGCTTATGCACAGCTAACAACTTCCCAGCAGAGAAGTGAAAAATTAATCCAAAGCCTGCTGTAAGTATCAGCACTCCAGTTGACCGACTGATTCTTGATTATTTGGAGTTTTCTCTTTGCCTGTCACCACAGTGATTAAAAATATGTATGTGGCAGTAGCCTCTCTCCATCATGGGAAGTTGGGACAAATACTCTGTTGGAATAAATCAATGCAGCTCTGTGGAGGTCAGTGGGATTCCATCGAGTTACACCAGCTAAAGGCTTGGCCCATCTTTTCCCATAGGTTTGTGTCCTGTCTTTCTCTCTATAAAGGTCTTCCGGGAGCGTGTTCTGATGGCAGTGGGAGAGGCCTTTCCTCCCAAATGCCTTTATTTATAGCTTTCAGATGGCAACGGGTCTATAGAAGGGGAGTGGAGGAGCAGACCAATTCCTGCTTATGTTCGGGTAACTTTTTTTGGTATCAGTTAAATGTCAATGAATCTCCTAGGGAAAAATCTTTGTTCCCATTATTTTCTGCCTAATACCTCTCCTACACAGCTTCAGTTTTTAATTCTACCTGTTTACAGCACTTAGCTGGTAGATACTCTTTTTATTTTTTATTTTTTTTTGTCCCAAAGCATTCCAGCAAGGGCAGACCATACCAAACCCTCATTTTTAATCACAGGGAAAGTCAGATGCAGGGAAATAAAAACCCAGGCTGAGGTCTGCAGCCCACAGCAGCACTGGCAGCATCCCCCTCTGCCCAGTCCTCTTTATTTCAGTGCATCTGAGTTGTATTTATATGCAGGGGACTTTACTGTTTTCCTTTGCAGCTGGTCGCTAAAGACAGGATTTCTAAATGAGCCTGAGAATTACACATGCAAATCCCAAAGGCCTGGAATTGGGAACATCTGAGCAACAAATTGTCCTTGCTAAAGATGCTGCCGGAGCCAAAGAGCCTACAGATTTCAGGCCTGCTGTAAGTACTTTTAAAATCAAGATAAGCCGGTCTGCACTGCTGGTGTGTGCCAGGTGCCAGCTCGCTTCTCGAGGCACTTTCTGCTTGAGCTGCGAGGGGACGTGGGGACAGCAAGGGGACAGCCTGTCGCCTGCGGCTGCTCCTCGGCGTGCCCTTCCCTCTGCTCCGCATCTCACCGCGCACCATGTGCGTGATGCCGAACCCGTGGTGTCCTCGGCGGGGCTTACAGGGCAGGGAAGGAGGGCCGGGGCGTGCGTGCAGATGTTCAGGCCATCAGGAAGGCGCTGCATTAAGCCAGAGCTTGCCCTGCTCTGCAGCCCTCCGTGCGCGCCTCCTCCCTCAGCCCTCCTCATTTAGTGATGCTCAAAGCCACCCGGGATGACCCTGCAGGGGCTGAGCGGGCATCCCCCTGACTCAGGGCACTTGGGATGAGCAGGGGGGAGGGCTACTCGGCCCTGACCTTCCCGTCCTTCCTCCCTTTCCTCCCCCCCGAGACCGGGCAGCATCAGCGGCAGCCCCCGACCCGCTCTGCGCTCGGGTCTGTGCGGACACATCTCTGCGGTGCCAGGAGGATGCACCTGGTGCTGCCCAGCACCCTGAGCTGCACAGCTGCTGCTCTGGGCAGGCCTTTGGGGATCAGGTGCTGGGGCTGACCGAACTGCGGGCCAAAGCCTGCAACAGTCTTTGGGTGGGGGGTGCTGGGGACAGACGACTTTTCTCAGTAGGGGTGAGACATTCTAATTTGATTCATCCTGTCTCACTATGACTGTCTGACCAGTAACATGGGGATTGTGGGTGTGCAAACACCCCTGTATTCCCTCTACCTCACCTACATACCTATATATTCCCACTCACACATTACTCACAAGGAGTAATTTTCACGCTGCTCCAAGGTGATGCAGAGGGTTGATTATCAATGGGTTAAATCCAACTTGTGCTTTCCCCGTGGGCTGCCTGCTACCGTGGGCAAAGCAAGCAGGATTCCTCCTGTGACGTTCAATGTGCTCCTAAAGCTGGTGGGCTCCTGAGCTCCCAGCCACAGCTCTCTGCAGCAGCAGCAGAGCACGCCAGGGACGGCTCTGTGCCACAAGTGTCAGCCCTCGGCTGTCCCTGGGGCTTCTCAATGCGCAGTTTTGGGATGGAGAGGGATGCAGGAGAGAGGAGCCGGTGAACAGGAGAACCACTCGTGTCAACCACGTATCAAAAGAGGGGCGCCTGTCATGGTAGGGCTGCTCTGGGGTTTCAGGATCTCCACTGCTGCCCAAAGGCTGTTGTGAAATAGTGTTGCTTTTGGTTTCTACCAGAACAAGTGGGGTTTGGTTAAGCTGGGGCACATTCCCATTCAAAGAGAACACCTACTCCTTTCACAGGGAAGGGACAAGCTCTCCTGTACTTCAAAACACACAAAAAAGTCCTGTCAAGTTTCAGAGGAGCTGGGTTTTAAAATCTGGATTACAATTTTTTGCCTTAATCCACTATTTCCCAGCCAGGCCACAGTCCTCCCGCTCTTTCCTCCCGCCAGGCAAAAGCACCCGCACGCGCTCTTGGAAATACTTACATTCCCTGTTCCCCGTAGTGATTGTAAAATTCCATGTGGCTGCAAGCCTGGATCCAGCCCACGATCCAGGTCTCCTTCTTGGGAAGAGGGGGCACCAACACTTGTGCTGAGGCTCGGAAGTGAGGGGTCCGGTAGCGCAGGACCACGCTGGAGGACTCGTCAATGCTGGTGGGAATGGGGTCGATGGAGGCTTTGACTTCAATCACTGAAATACTTTCCCGGAAAACTTTGGATTTGCAGCTAATACTCTGAATACAGCCCATGGCATACCCCGAGTACAGTCTGACGCAGCTCCTAGGGTACTCCAGCAATACTGGGGAATACTAGGCATTGAAATTATCTGGTGCTAGATCAATTACAGATCTTCTTGGTTTGTAATCTCAAAACTGATATCCATAGGATAGAAAATTCATCATGTAAAGCCTTAATTTGAATATCTCTCTTACAAGTACTGTTCCTATCTTTGAGGTTAGCTGCGCTTCAGAAGCAAAAGGGCCTTTAAAATTTTTTTCCCCTTTTAATGACCCATTAAATCTCTTGCTCAAACAGTCTTTGGGTTAAAAAAAGGTCTCTTGAGTTCAATAAATAACGGTGGTGTTCTTAGCTGATATATTTAGTCCTTCCTTTCCTCAGATGCGGTCTGTCATTCACCGTCAAACATAGGACTAGCCGGTATTTCCCTTTATTCTTTGGATGAAAAGCAGAATGTTGATAGACACATCTATATAAATAATGAAATAGTTTTTAGCCCCAGCTTGTCACAACCGGTGTGGATTTCCACTTCCTGACTCGCAGTTGTTCATAACTTCCTTTCGCACAGAATTACAATANAGTGGGAAAAAAAAAAAAAAAAAAAAAAAAAAGGCAAAAAGTCTCCCGATCTCCCAGTTTGGAGGCTCCTCCGCCGGCGATGTCAGGGGCTCTGAGGATTCATTTATGATTCGTTCCCTTGGTAATAGCCGGTGTGGCGGGGCAGCCCCGGCGGCTCCGGGAGCGCTGCGGGGCAGCCGCGCTGAGCCTCCCCCGCGCCCGCCGGGGCCGCTCCGCTCCGCGCCCGCTCAGCACCGCGGACC
>VXAU01003178.1:603950-707114 GCA_013399695.1 Formicarius rufipectus | reverse complement strand
CTATTATTAATATTATTATTATTATTATTATTATTATTATTATTATTATTATTATTATTATTATTATTATTATTATTATTATTATTGAAGCAAGTGTGGTTAGAGCCCTCCCAAATCTTCGTTCGCGAAGTCTAGCCATGATGATGATGATGATGATGATTATTATTATTATAATTTAGCCACAGCATGTTTTCTCTTGGGTTTTCAGTGTAAGATTCTGCTCTCCTGGCTGAAGCTCCGTGGGTATATTTGGTACCAACCCAAGGGCACCAAAGGGGCTGGTCTCCTTATCTGCAGAACTTGTAGCCCCAGGCTGGGTGGGCTGTGGTTCTAAGCAATGCGAACTACAAAGCTCTCCAGCAGGACTAAGGTGTAGCTGGAACAGGAGTAAGAAGCATCTGAGGCAGCAGTGGCCTGTGGGAAAGTTGGAAACTTCCGTTAGAGATAGTTTTAGGAGTAATGCTGCTGGCTGGTCCTGCTGGCCAGCTGAGGATCTGAGTACCAGGTGAGGTGCATGTTTCCAGCTTTTCACAGAATCACAGAATGGGAAAGCCTGGCCAGGGCCACTGGAGGTCATCTAGTCCAACCCGTGTGCTCAAACAGGTTTCCTTAGAGGACATTACTCAGGATTGTCTCCAGGCAGTTTTGTAGAATCTCCAGAGTCGGCAACTCCACAACCTCTCTGGGCAATCTATTCCAGTGCTCAGTCACCCACACAGTAAAAAAGTTCTTTCTGTTTTCCAGTTTCGGTTTTCTCGTTCTGTCATTGCCTCTTGTCCTTGCTTGGCACCACTAAGAAGTGCCTGACTCCATCCTCTAGACACCCTCTCTTCAGGTACTTCTAGACATTAATAAGGTCCCCTCTCAGTCTTCTCCAGACTGAACAGGCCCACGTCCCTCAGCCTTTCCTTATAAGTAAAATGCTCCAGCCCCTCATCATCTTCATAGTCCTCCACTGGGCTCACTGAATATGTGCAGTATTAAAGGGACAAATATATTTTATGTACTATATTTCAAACTCCTTGTAAGTGTACATCAATTAAATTCCTGTTGTCTGGCGTCAAAACATTGCAACACCTAAGTGACAATAAATTGCTGTTTGCTAATTGTGTTTGGTACGTTTTTCTTTTCCACACCCTAAACAAATACAGAGTTAATGATGTGAAATGAAACAGAAGCTAAGCCTGCAGTAGAAACCAAAGAACTTTCCAGAACCAAGACCTAAAACTTGTCCATGTAATGAAATTTAATTTCATCATTTTCCTGCTATGGTTATTTTAATACAAGTTCCTAATGAATCTTCACTCTGGGATAAAAGGGAGCTTGGGCCATTAGAATTACGCCACTCAATTTCTCAACAGGCAGGCTGTTGAGAAAGGAAAAAAGAATAAATTTTAAGATTAAAAAAAAGGCAGGTGATTAACAGTTCTACTCCAAGCTCTAGTGAGAACAAAATGAGAGTATGTATGGTCATGGCAGACTGAATTAACCACACAGTGTATTGATAATGCAGTAAAACATGGGCTACTTGCAGGGGTTGTTTGAGAATCCCATGACTTCCATTGATAGACTGATCATCCTGAATTAAAATGGCACAGTTTTTGCATCCAGCAGGATATTCTATACCATTTAAAAGTCAACATGACTCTCCTTTTTCAGTGTTAGCTGGTGGACATTGAATGTTGAGTGAGTGTGTCCTTTCACTTGTTTCTAAATAGGAAACTTGGGGAAGAGAGGGGTCAAAATTGCTTTGCCAGAGCTCCTTGAGGTACAGCACAGCAGCACAGAGCCAAGTAAATGTCTTTTAGTTCTTCCCACCCTGCAGCCTTGGGAGGCTGGATTAGCCCTCGGCAGGTAGGAGGGACTGGAGCTACTGGGTGATCCTGACAAGTGAATGTCACTGAATGAGGTCAGGCAAATTTGCTTCTTTTCACCCACAGCAGGTGGAAAAAGCTCAGTATATTGTTATGTTTATCTTCCTCCCCCGCTTCTCAAAGCATTGACTAAGTATTTATTTTAAACTTCACAGCCTCTGTGAAGGGCACAATTACAGTCACTAGCTCTGTGACAGAGAGAAACACTAAGAACCTGCTCAAGTTAGGAGCAACTTACTACCATGTAGTATAAGAAAGAATGAAATTAGCATCTTCCGAATGAAACATCCAGCAGCCTCCAGAAGGTGCTGAAATCCTTTGACATCTCCAAGACTCTTTCACACTTTTCAAACAAGCTTGTCACAGTTTCTTGGAGCATCATGGATCTGGTGAAACTGCATATTCTGCGACTCAAGCTTCATTCAGCTTCAGCCAGGTCTTGCTTCAGCTTGGCTGTCTCTGGTGTTCTGGTCAACTAGGAAATTGCATTACCTCATTCTAATTAAATCAGCTTTTCATCTTCAGCTGGAGTTTTCCTTGGGTCTTGGTCGTGCCTGTCTCCATCAGGCTGCTGTGAGTGATTAAGCCATTAGCACCCCCACCCCAGAGTGGCTGCATTAAGCCATGGGCAGAAGGGCTCCTGTGCCTGAGCGTGTGGTGCTCCCTGATGGGATTGCTGGAGATGTGAGGCCAAGCTGTAATAAATAAGAATTAGGAGTGTCTGGTGACTCCGAGTTGCGTTTCCTTCTGCTTCTCCTTTGAGGCACCCATCCATGTCTCACTGTAGCCATGCTCTGTTCTGCGGCAGCTCCCACCAGCACCATGGCCTGCACTGTGTCTCCATGTCCTTCCAGCATGTTTTCCAAATTTGTTCAAGAACAGGTCTCCCTGCACCATCAGAGCAGTGGCAAAGAAAAGCCACCCACCAGAGACTATGCTGGCTCTGCTGCACGTGCAGTAAGTACTGCAGGATGTTGTATTTTATTTTGGCTAAGCTTTCCCTTTTGTGCCTAGAAGAATCCCACCCAGTAACGCCAGCTTTGCTGGAAGCATTTTGGTTGCAAGTGCTGCTGCTTGGCCAGTTGCTGCCAGAGGCTGGGATTCCCCAGTGCTGCCAGTGAATTGCAGGGAAAGGGGACAGTCACTCACATCCCACCCACATTCCAGCGTGGTTTGCGTGGCCGTGCTGGCTGCTGACACCGTGTGTGGCCACAGCTGTGCAGGGAACTGTGGCCAGCAGCCCCCAGCCTGGGGCCAGCAGCCCTGCAGGCAGGGTGGGCAGGACAGCAGGCAGCACGGCCAGAGCTGAGCAGACTGGGTGAAGGGACATGCCAGATTTGTCCATCTGGGCACTCCCCCAGGTGCTCGATGAGCGCCCTGGATCGTGTGTCAGGCCTGGAATAGCCCCACCAGAGCAGGGAGCCTCTCCACAGGTTTATTACAGGGATATTTATAAACCCCTGGGTTTGTGGCTGTTTTGTGAGCAGTGCAGCAGGATGGGGCACGTGTCCCTGTGGAGTCAGGGACATTTCCTTTCTGAGCTCAGTTTCTCCAGCTGGCACTGGCAGTGACAGCCCACCTGGCTGCAGGAGAGACCAAACAGTTTTCCTTTCCTGCTCCACTTTTAACAGGGGTTTGCTGGCACTGAGACCATCCCACACTGCCCATCCTCCTCTGTTCCCTCCCTGCCAGGGACTTGTGCTGGGCTGCAAGGCTGGAGTCTCACAGGACAGCTCAGGCAGAGAAATTCTCTCATATCAGTATCAGCAGAAGAGACAGGCGCCAGATTAGATTCACTCCCAGAGCTTTCAAGGTGTTTTTTAACCCATGACAGCTTCTGAGGAACACATTCAGTTGTAGTTCAGCATCCCCAGCACCAGAGTGGGCAGAAGTGTCCCTGGCCAGCAGCACCTTCAGCCCTCTGCCCACTGCTGCTTGCAAAGAGCCCCACACAGCAGCAGCAGCCCTGCATGGAGCAGGAGAATCCAGGAGGCCACGCAGGGAGGTGATGGCTCTGGGCAAGTGAAAGCAGTGATGACTCTTATCTCTCCAGGAGAGCCAGGCAGTGGGATGAGGGCAGGCAGATAGGGGCAGGGTGCTGAGTGCCCAGATAGCTGAGAATGTGGCTGTGCAGCCGGTGATCTGACAGGAGCTGGTGGGTGCTGCTGATGGGGCACCTTCTGTGCAAGCTCCAGGGCTGCCACAGCCCCACGTGGTACCTGAGCTGAGCAGGGCTGTGTTCTATGGGATGGGGAGGGGAGGCTGAGGAAGGGATGAGCTGGGGTCATGCAATCACAGAATGGTTTGGGTTAGGGTTAAGGTCTCCATAGCAGAGGGGCTCCAGTCCTTGGGCTCCAGCCTCCTGTGGACTCGCTGCAAGAGATCCATGTCTTTCCTGTGCTGGAGACCCCAGAGCTGGACACAGCACTCCAGGTGCAGAGTAGAGGGGCAGGATCACCTCCCTGGACTAGGGATAGGTTTCTGGAGGGTGTGATCCAGAAATATATTTATGTATATTATTTTCCTTTGAGGAAGGAAAATATGAGCAAAGCCCAAGAGCGAGAGCTCCTCAGGGCCTCAGGCACTTGCTTGTCCCAAACATTGCTGTCACCTCTGGCTGGTCTGAACTGGATTCACAGATCACTGAGAGGTTTTTGAGAACTATGAAGAAAAAGTGCAAAGAAAATGCAGAATTTTTCTTATTATCTTCAGAAGCTAAGAACCACCTTGCATTTAGCACTTAAGCTCTCCAGCTCATTTTGGACAAGAGTTTTAGATACCTCGGTGTCCAGTTCCCAGGATTACCTGTACAAACCCTGACCTCTGCAACTGGACTTTAGTGTAGGCAAGTGTCACTGGCACCAAGAGACGTGGCTGTTCTGCTCCTCGATGTAATATTCATCATCTCCAATTCTCTAGCCACAGGAGATTTCCAGCCTATTTGCATAGGAATAATCCTGTTCCTTGAGTGTGTGGGTGGTGTGGAGCTGCGACAGCCCATTGCCCAGGGAAGGTAATTGGGTGATGCCAATCCAGGTGGTCCTGGCTCAAGGGGTTGCTGCCGCAGGCTGTCATCCTTTGGGAACAAGGAGCTCAGATGGATGGCCTCTCCCAGCTTAGATCCACACAGCTGCAGTTCAGGGACTGTGGAAAGACCATTTAGATCTGGAAACTGGAGCTGCAAGCACTGATGGGATGCTCCCAGGGGCTGATCAGCACTGGGACGGGCAGGTGGGAGATCACAGAATCACAGAATATTCTGAGCTCGGAAGGATCACCACAAGGATCACCCAGTCCAACTCTTGATGTCTCAGAGGGGTTGGGGTGGGGAGGAGGGAGTTCAGCTGTGCAGTGTGATGGAGCACAGGAGGGATGGCAGGTGTTCCCTGTCCTCTGCTGCAGCACTGCCCAGGGCCTGGCAGGAGCCTTCCTCCTCCCTGTGCCACTCTGCCCACCCTGCCAGGGCTGGTAGCTGTGCTGCTGCTCACACCTGCAGCTCAGGGACACGGGCACTGCCTGTCACCTGCTTCCCCCACGGGCTGTGGGTGACACGGCAGGAACACGTGTGGTAACGAGGCCACAGCGCCGGGGGCAGGAGGATGGGAATTCATCAGCTGTGTCTCCTGTAATCAGGAGGCAGATGATGCTGCTCCTTCATCCAGGAACAAGGTGAGTGATGGGAGTCGCTGCAGGGAGGGAGGATGGGGCTAGGGGTGCTTGAAAGGTGCCAGGGGGAGCAGGGTGGTGTTTAGGGCGCTCTAGCACGGGGGAGATGTGGCAGAGCAGGATAATCAAGGAGATGGTGGGGAGAGCAGCTTGGTGGGCAATCCCCCAAGCAACACCCAGCCTTGGTGTAGCACAGCCAGGCAGGGCAGCCCCCGGTGGGAGCAGCACTGGCTGCTGCGGGGAGGGGGATGCCATCATCTCCTCCAGCGCTGACTCTGCCATTGAAATGTGACTTGCAGCACAAAAAAACTACATTTCCCAGTTTCCCTTGCGGCACAGGGGAATAAGCAATTGGAAGATTTAAATAGACCAGGCCAGAAGCAACCAACCTTTGGCACAACGTTTTTCCCTCCTCTTCTCCCAATCTATTGGCTGTTTAACCTTTTTCCCTGGCACTGGAGTGGCTGCCAAGCCTGGCATTAATTTTCCTTCCAAGCTTGCTAGGCCCATGAAGTAAACAGCCATGTGCATTCCTTACTCTATATTTAACAGCTGCAGTCTGTGCTGGGGGCAACTGCAACAGAGGGGAACCTTAGTGGCTTCCCAAATTCACAGCTTGTGAGGGTGGGAGTGGGGGGAGCTTTCTGCAGGCAGCAGAGGGATCGCTCTCCTTCCCGGTATTCGCAAAGCAGGTTGCGTTAAAGACAGACTGCAATGCCAGCATCCCAGTCACGGTCCAGGGCAAGAGACAGGAGCAATGTCCTCAACAGGGCTGAGTTCCTCTCCCTGAACCAGCCCTTGAAGGGGAACCAGGAGAGCAGGAGCTCCGGGAGGAAGCAGAGCGGCCAGGCTGGGGCAGCCGGTGCCCAGAACGCCAACCCCAAGGAGCGGAGGCAGTCGCAGCAGCTGCCCGAGGAGGACTGCATGCAGCTCAACCCCTCCTTCAAGGGAATCGCCTTCAACTCGCTGCTGGCCATCGACATCTGCATGTCCAAGAGGCTGGGAGTGTGTGCCAACAGAGCCTCCTCCTGGGGTGGTGCCCGCTCCATGATCAACCTGCTGGGGATAACGGGGCACGGCATCCCCTGGATCGCGGGCACGCTCATCTGCCTGGTGAAGAGCAGCACGCTGGCAGGACAAGAGGTCCTCATGAACCTGCTGCTAGGTGAGTGGCAAACCTCCCTCCCTGCTGGGAAAGCCCAGCCCTGGTCACAAGGGGCAGTGGCACTGGGACTCCTCCTCTGGCTGCTCCCAGAATCCGACGTGGTTGGGCAGCAGGGAGCGACTTTTAGGGTGAATGCTGCACTTTTTGGCCATCTCAGCCCCAGGTACTGTGGGTGATGGATGTAGCAAGAAGTTGCCTAAGAGGGATGGAGTAATCCTGGTAGCCGGTGACACCCATGGAGTAGGGGCAGGTCCCTGCTCCTGCGTGGGGGAGTGTTGTCCAATCAGACTGAGAGTGTCTGTGAAGGGCAGGTGGCTGCCAGCAATGATGTCTTTTATTTTGTCTGTGGACAACTGCATTGGTCTGTGAGGAAAAGATACAGATTTTAGCCTTTGATATCTGGATCAATTCCTGAGGATATTCTTGATTAAAAAAAACCCCACTATTTCCATCCCCTCACCACCTTCTGGACCAGACCCTGGCTCCACATCTGTCTCTCACCCACTGTGTAATGGAGTCCTGTCTCCTTCCCCGCTGCAGTTTGTTCTTTCATCCTCCTTCCCTGGAGCACCTTTCTGGCTGCTGTCCCCATTTCCATGAGCTAATTTGACCCAGAGGCTGTGTAGGCAGGCTGGGATCCCTCTGGCTCTCCTGCTCCTTCTTCTGGCACGGTGGTCGGTGTCCCCATTTCTAAAGGTTGGGATGTGTTAAAGGGTTTGGCTTCTCCACTGAGCAGCACCCATCCCACCCATTGGTGTGGGCTGATGTCCCACCAGTGGCTAGGCTGAGCTCTAGGCATGACTTGCCTCAGGTCCTGGCCCCAATCTGCCCTGGCCACGTGCACCTGAGGTCCTTGCTCTTCTCCTTCTTCTGCCTTTGGCACAGTTATCCTATTTTCCCTTGTGACTAAGTACCCTCTCATCTGACTATGATCCATCCTGGTGTTTCACCCTCCCCAAAAAACCCAACAATCCCTCTTTTGTTCTGTAAGAGGAACTGAAAAAATGGTATTTAGATCTTTTCTTCTCCAGGAGTGTTTTGAGGTGGCGTAGGGACACTTTCTTTCACAGGCACCACAGGAAAGGGACGTCCTGTCCACAGGGGCCAACTGAGACGTGATACAAGCTCTCAACATGGCCCCAGGTTGGGTTTCTTTCACAAGTTCATCCTTCAGAGAGGGTGACAATTGAGCTGAACTGGCTTGAAAAGCACAGTGGTAGCTGCCTGTTCTCCCCTGTGCCTTTGGAGGAGACTGTCCTCGTGCTGTGACATCTAATGGGGAGAGGCCATGGCAGGGAAGAAGCCAGAATAGCACCAGTGTGATGCAGAGCCCGCCAGCGTCAGCAGTTCCAGGGGCTCCCCAGTGTGCTGGGTCAACCCCTCGCTGAGAAGAGAAGATCCATTTAAAAGGGCACGAGGATGAAATAGGAGGTGACTAACACCAACAGGCACAGGTTCCAGATGTCCCTTGACCCAAGAGCCTTTGGCGGTGTTGGAGCCTGAAAACTGACCTCTTTGACTCCAAAATATCCTTCTAAAGAGCTAATGCCTTCTGTGGCTTAAAAACAAGGAAGGTTTTCTCACCCTTCTGTTGCCATGGGAGGAGGCCAAATGCAAAACTACCTTGGGGTTGTGTTGGGACTTTGAGTGGTGGCTGGGAGAGCTTAGCCCTGCACTGCTGCTTGCATCTCCAGATCTCCTGAGCTTAAATGTGGTGCCTGGAAACAACTTTGGGGGTTTCTGAAGTCTTGCTTCCTTGCCTAGATGCACTGCATCCACCCCTCTTCTCTGCCTGCCAAGAAAGGAGATAGTTAATTTGTGTGAAGGGCTGGTTCCATAGATCTGGCAGCCTGAAAAGAGCTCCACTGCTGCCTCTGAATGGATGGCACTGACTGGTGGGACTGGCCAAGGTGCCCTCAGCCTCTCATCAGAGCCTCCGCAGCAGAACTTGTGTCACCCCACAGAGCAGATCTCTGCTGTGAGAGTGGCCTTGGGCTGATATTTCAGATTGCAGTCAGGAACTCCAAGTAGCTGCTGCTGAAATACCTGCATTGCTGGTGGAGGAAAGAGGCTGGCTGGGGAGTGTGGGGCTGGTGGACCTGGACAGGTCCCATGAGAGGTGGGACCTTGTGTAGGCAGGAAGGACATGGCACAACTGCTGCATCTGTCACCCTTGGTCCCTCTCACTGCTCTTTCTCTGTGGTTTAAATCCACCAGGATGTGGTGAAAAGCCCTCCTGGATAGGGACAGGTCAGAGGGAAGGGAACCTCCTGGTGCTTCCCTGCTCTTCTGGGAAGAGGGAAGCAGGGAAGGTGGGGTTGTCTGTGGTACCCCTTCCTCACCCACCCTGGCTCTCCCCTCTCCCCCTTGCTTGCTGAGGGTTTGGTACATCAAGCAGAATTTCTGATGCAGTCTCTGGGCAGGGAGCCAGCCCATCATAGAGCACTTGTTTAGGATTTGCAATCAGGCTTCCAAGGCGAGGAGACAGCCGAGATGGGGCCTGGAACCTGGCAAAGCACCACTGCAGATGGAGGAGGAGCTCTGGGCAGGAGCTTTGCCAACACATGTGGGAGCATTTCGGGTGAGGGGGTCTGACCCTGGGATGCTCCATCCATCCCCACTGCAGATGTTGATTAGCAACCCCAAGCAATGTTTTCCCTCCACGTTTGTCATCTGTGATGGAATTTATTGATTCCCCTTCTCATTGTAATCTTTTCCAGCAAATGCCAAACAGCCAGAGAGACACACTCACAGGCTGTTACTGAAAAGATGGAAGAAGCCAGATATCTGTGCCCACTGTAAAAATCCCTCTGCCAGAAGATGCTTTCAGGAAGTCTGTCTCAGCATCACCAGCCCTGGCTGTGCAAGAGTCAGGAAGAAAGTCCACACCCCCTGGCCAAACTGAGAAAATCATTATTCAGGAAACCCCCCCAACTTTGAAGTTCATTTTATTTGCCTGCCAGGATTGAAACTTTTAGTACCATTCCAGCTTTTCTCTGCAATCACAAGGATTTAATGGAAACTGAGGTGCTTAGAAAGGCATTTGAACCTTGCAATTGGCCTTTGAGGAGGAAAGCAGATACAAAAATTTCAGTAAAAATCCCAGGTCTGCTTCAGAACCAGACATAAACTCCATTAAACCCTGGGGGCAGCCATACCTCAGTTTCTGGTTCTGATCCATCTGGTGAGGATGTGGATCCAAATTTAGTGATTCATTGACTGCAAAGCCAGCAAAGAACATTTGGATCATCGATCTAACCCACGGCAAAATACAGCCTGTGGCACATCCCTTAATTTATTCCTATTCAATTTGTTAAGGGAAAAAACCCAAACACTCACTCTGATGTACAGTTACAAGTGAGGGTGAACTTGTCAGAGCCATCTCTGTATTACTGCAGTGGTAGGGCTTCTCCAAGCACTTTAACTTGGACTCTTCCCTTTGTGACTGCATACCTTTGCCTCTCCAGCTGAACAGCTCTCTGAGCCAACATCTTTTCCACCTTTCAACATTTTGGAGAGTGCTCAAGTCGTTTCTTCCCCTCCTGTTCATTAAGCTGAACAGACTGATCTTGTTAAACTGATGGTCTTTGCAGATCCAGGCCCCTTCTCACTGCGCTGGGGATGGGACGTGGCCTCCTACCCAAAGCTGTTGTGTTTAGAGCCAGATCACCACTGTGTTTAGTAATCTGCAGTCCAGGCAGGTGCCTTTGCTGCTGGGAGGTATCTGCTTGGGTAACCCTTGCACATGAAGTTCGTGGTTGTGCTCAGTTTGGAGTACCAGCCAGTAACTGGTCCTGCTGTGGTCGTGGCTCTCTAAAATGGGTATCCAGACTAGGAGAAGAGAAAACCCTGGTCTTCTCTCTGCCTGCTGTCTCTGTGACGTTGGTGCCAGTCCTCAGCCATCTCCAGCTGGCTCTGCATCCTTCTTCCAAGGGGCAGGGTGGCTCTGGTGCTGTCACTAAGCATTTATCCCATCAAGTAAAGCAGTGCCATGGGGCATGGATGGATCACCCGAGCAGTGTGTCAGGCTGGGGATGGGTGAAAGTTGTGGGAGGAGGGAGCCCAGGGCCTCTTCTCCACTCCTGGAGGTCAGCAAGAAGGAAGTTCTTGCTCTGTCCAGCCTTCTCTCTGAATAGACTGAGCTTTACTCTGATTGGGAACCAAGCCATGACATTCTAAGGCATAGTCCCCTGCAGACTTGTGACTTTATCCTAATGCATATCTATATTTATTTTAAAAAATATATACATATTTATAAATATATATGGTCAGAACTCTGTGATCCCTGCTATCAGCAGCTTCCAAGCAAGACCAGGTAGGCGGCAAAGTGGTGGATTAGGAAGGAAAGAAAGCAAGAAACGCCTTCACCAAACCCTTTGGGACCTCACTGACTCTGCTCTAACAATACAAGCATGCTTCAGGTATTGTCATGCTTCTCTTTGGAGGCTGTGTGATGGAAATCCAGGCAGTAGAGCCCGTTGCTGGTAAAGGTCACTGGGTAGATGAAATGCCCAGGCAGTAGAGACAAGCTCATCCTGTCAAGCCTCAGGGCAGCCCAGCCCCAGCAGAGGCCAGGGAGCTGCCCAGCAGATAGATCAGTCTGGATGCAGCAGAGCTTACTAAGCCAAACCCCAGAGATGGTTTGAGGCCAGATGTGTCTATTTTTTCCCCTTTCATTTTTTCCACTGTGAGAGCAGGGATTTTCTGAGCCTGTGGAACTGTCCCTCCTTGTACAACCTGGCCCGTGGAGGAGGTTCAGCCTCAGCCCTGCTGCCCACTGAGACCTCAGCGAGCTGGCAGCACATCTGCCCAGAGAGGCAGCAACATTTAAATGCCAAGAAACCCAACATGACTGACCCATGGAGGGTGCCAGGCAGAGGGAGCAATGCACATGCCCGCTCCCTGCATCCAGCATGTAGACACAGCTCCAGCCTGGCATTAAACATTCCTCTCCATCACATCAGGCTGCTAATCTGCCCCTTAGTTGTTCTGCCCAGATACAGCAGTCCAAGTCCCTGGTCCTTCGGTAGGTGCTGTGCTCAGCCTTCATCCCTTCACAGCTGATGAGCTCAGGCATCTGTGAAGAGGCAGCGATGCCCAGCTCTCCCTGCCTCCCTCCCTCCCTGCTTCCTCCACAGGGACCAATCCTGCTCGCTGCAGGGCAGGCTGGAGAGCCTGCAGTGTCCCTTTGGATAAAGGACAGCCAGTGCCAGGCTGGGACCCATCTGACTGTGGCTGGAACAGGCAGGGGGGTGTTTCCAGTGACCTGCACAGGGTCTCCATCAGATGCCTGTGGTCTGCTCAGCCCCTTGGCACCAGGCAGCACCGAGGAGCTGAGGTCCTGGCCGGCTGCTGGGGATGCTGAGAGCCCTGCAGCCTCCAGTGTGCAGCCCCTGGGGGATCTGCAGCGAGCTGGAATGAAACCCAGCGAGCGAGAGAGAAGTGCGAGGGTTGCTGAATGGGAAGAGGGGGAATAAACATGGGAAGTGAGTCATCCTTATGTCTGTCACTCCGGGAACAGCTTCCCATTGCCCCTGCCTGGAGCTCAGAGGGGATGGTAAGCGTTCCACTCAGGCAGAGCCAGCCCTGACAGGGAAGCTGAGCCAGGCTCTGCCCCGAAGGGAGATCCCGGGAAATGGGTGAGTGTGTTTGCCTCTAACACGCCTTGACAGGAGCAGTGGTTGGGAAGAGAAAGGTGGGGGAGTGAGGTGAGGTGAGTTGCTGGGAGGAGCAGCCGGCTGGGAGAGCCCACTGGGTCTCCTGCTCAGGGCCAGGAGTGGTGGAGGATGGGGTGGCAGAGGGGAACCAAGATGAACAGTCTCTTCTTTCCTCCCCTTTCAAGAAATTTCCATGTTTTAACCTGGAACAGAGTTCTGGGGTTGCTCTCCATTTCCATCCTGATCTGGGTCCAGTGCACTGTTAGGTCTGAAGGCTGGAGACCCTTTGAGCACCACAGGATCAGCCCTCCCTGTCCCCATCCCGGCCTTATTTTTTTGCCAGTTTGCCTCATTGGAGGTAGCAGGATGTAAACAGAAGCCCAGGCAGCACTGAGTGAGCAAGAGGACCAGCCTTGGTGGGCTGGGACATGCTGCTAGTCATCAGCTCAAGGCACTTTTCCTTCCCCAGCTCATCCCATGCAGTGCCATCGTGCCGGTGTGTGTGGCACCTGTGGGATGTGCTGATGGTGCCTGTGCTGCTGCCACAAGGTGCAGGGGCATTTCCAGCTCTCCCTGCCCTTCTGGGAGGCACCTGAGATATCCTGGGGGCTTCTCAGCTCCTTTTCCCCAGCAGCACGATCCCCTTCCACTGCACTGCCCCTCTCACCTGCATCTTGTCCGAGGCCATGCAGACCCCCAGCCCTGCCCAGTGTTTGATGCTGAGTACAAATTTCCCAGGGCACAGTGTTTCCAAGGGGAGAACTCCAGGCAGCCTGTGTTTGCACTCAGGGCTGCTTCTAATCATCCAGAATACAGCGAGACTATTTTTAGTTGTTGTGGGGTTTTATTTTAATTAATTGCACAGTTCTGCTTTCCACCATTTTGTCACCTCCCCATGACCACTTACCCCACGCTGCTGCTTGTTCAGCCAAAAAATAACCTCTCCCAAAACACCACAGTGCCTGATTCATTGGCTCTTCAATGTGTCGTGCCATCTGTGCCTTTTGTCAGCTCTTACACCCCATAGTTCCACATTTGGGGAAGAGAATGGAGTTAGAAGGGTTCACTTCCAGAGGAGTGGACCTCTTCCAGCTGCCACTGACTCCACTGGAGAGGGGGTGAAGATCCTTTTGAAACCTGCATCTTTCATTAATGTCAGCTAGTCAAGGCTGCAAACGGCTCATTTTCCAGGTCAGGGAGCCTGATGCCTGCAGGAGATTTGGGAAGTTCGGAAGGAGAAGGAGGGGACATGTAAGGAAAAAGAAAAATTAAAAAAAAAAAAAAAAATTCTAATTGTGGAGCAAAAGAAACTGCTTCCTGGGAATGGTGACATTTATCCAGAGTTCACTCCTGAGTGAGGTTGGTTAGTCTGGGAAATACAGGACCTTCAAAGCCAGTTTTGGCCCCACACATGGTCTTGGCAGCTGCAGTGGTGGCACCTCCAGCACGGTGGAACCCAGGCAATGAGTTGTCACCAGCTTGGCTCTTCTTTAAAGTGATGGTGGGCTGGGCAGAGGGGTTGTCCAATGCACATCTGCTCCCATGTTGAGAGCCTCCTGAGCTCCTGGGATGGGCTCACTCTTCATTCGTTGGCATTTACGTCCCAGTTCTCCTCTCCCACGTGCTCAGCCACAGTTCTGGGAGGCTGAGTCCAGCTTGTGACTGCTTCTGAAGCTGACCTCACAGGCTGGGCTCTGGAGAGCAGCCCCATGTGTGTGTGGTCATGTGAATCACGACTGCAGGAGATGAGGCCAAGGGCTTTTTTGGCTTTCTCCTCTTTTCCTCCCCCCGCTGCCCCCAGCACTGCACCCAGGTTGTTTTTCAGCTCTGGTTTGGATAACATGTTTACATAAACATCTCAGCTGGAATCTGCCTCTGTCCCTGGAGACGCTGCCTGGCTCTGACCTGGAGCACCCCCAAGGTGCTCACACCATCCTCAGCCTCTTTCAGCCGTAAGGAACAGCAGAGAGTTGGCACCTCAGGGACAGAAGGGACCTTATGGTGACAGGGGACATCCAACTGTTTTGATTTCTCTTAAATACAAGCCTTGGGGTTTGGCTTGGTTCTGCTGCTGATGGTTCAGGTTCATCCTCGTGCCCAGTCTGCCCAGGGCTCCTCTCTGCTCACCTCTCCACTCCTAATGGGCTCCTGACATTTGGTGGTAGGAGCAAGGCAGATGATTGTTTTCCTTTTCTTATTAACAGATATAAAATGCCTGCCCAGGGGGCTCACTTTCAGCTCATTTACTGTGCATCCAGTGCCAGATGTTGGCTTTTTTCCATACCAAGGTGATCTCTGATGCTGGAATTGTCACAGGCGAGGCAAGACTTGCTCTTTGGCTTTGTGCTTTGAGGAAGTTTTAGATGTTAATAGAGGATTTTGGGTTTGGATGGTTTTGCAGTGGAAATCTGAAGGATTGTTTCCCTTAACACCAGGTCAAAGGCAAAATTCATGGTCTTCGTCAGGAAAATGTGAAAAGAGTGATGGACAAGAACTTACCCTTCCCTTGCTCTTAAATCCAGCTCTACCTGGATTTTACATACCGTGATGCCTCTGGTTTAAATCCACTGCTACCTGGATCTTGGGGAAGGGCAAGATGATAAAAATGCTTAAAATTAAACTGCCTTTCTCCTCTCATCTCACCCCCAGTCCGGTGGCACTCTGCGACCCCTGCTGCACCTCTGGCAGCCCCGAGGGTCCCCAGAGAGCAGCCTTGCACAAGTGCAGGCTGGTACATCAGCTGCAGGCTCTCCTCCCAGGGCTCTCCTGGGGCTGTGTTTCCTCCAGCCTTCAGACAGGTCAGCCTGAAGGATTTGCAAGGCTCCGTGTGAGGGACCAGGGAAGGGCAGGCTGAAGGTGACGGTGGTGCTGGTTTGCAGGTGCAGGGCTCAGTGGCTTTGGGCTCACCAACAGGCACCTTCCCCTGTGCACAGACACCCACCTGCACCTGCAGGCATGGAGGGCACCTATAATAAAGTTAACCCCTTGCCTGCCTATCCCTGGCACCCCAGGAGAGAGGATTCAATGGGCATTAAGGGCACAAAGCAAGCGAGTCGAGGTCCAAGCGGGTACGTAGGTCATGGGATTGCAAGGAAATAGGGCCAGGGATGGGGCTGCTGGGCAGCAGCATCTCTTTGTCTTTCTCGGAAGGATGGGCCCCTGGGTAGCACTGTGAGCAGCAGTGCTGCCTGCTGATTCACCCTGCCAGCTCTTGCCCAGCAGCAGCAGCAGCAGGAGAGGGCAGGAGAGCCGGCTGTGGGTGAGGGCAGGGGGACCCGGGGCAGGGCAGGCTGCGGGGGCTGTGTCACTGAGAAGTTGCATCATGAAAGGAACAGAAAGTGCAGGGGGAAGTGACAGAAAAAGCACCCGACGGAGGGATCTTTGCTGTGCTTTTTTTCCTTTTAACGGCAAATAAACCCCCGGTTTTAGTGCTGTCATTGCCTTCAGATCCTGCAATGTCGGCAAACGAGGCTTTTTGCTTTCTGTGCATCATTTGACGAAAATCAAACCTAGCAGTACTGAAGGCCCATTTTATTCATCTTCTGAATGGAAGGATTATTAAAACAGCTCTTTGGCTTGTTCTGCATGCCCTGAACACCTCTGTGCACACATGCCTGCATCCCTTGAGTTGCCCTGACTTCACCTTTGAACATAAATATATATAAACAGTGCAATTGTCAGACAGGCAGTGGTGAACACCACACATTGCTAAAGCACACGGCATCTGTGCTACTGATTCATGGGTGGGTTTGGAGGGAAATGGTCTGTAGTGGGTATATTGAACACCGTGGAAGAGACACTGGGATGCCTTGGGGTGCCCAGACTGGTTCTGGAGCCCTGGCTGAGCTCCTCAGCAATGCAGTGGATGCTGACTTCAGCCAGAGCACACTGGGCCAGAGTCTTCCCTTGGCAGCACAGGTGCATCATCTCTCTGAAAGGAATCTGAGTTTGGGTTCCTGAGATTGCGTAGGGTGAGATGGGACTGGTGGGAGGTGCAGCTGGTGAGCTCTGAAAATTGTCTCCTGAAGCACTTGGCTGGATCAGGGCTGGGGGGGGTCACTTGGTGGGGTGAGCATTTGGGTTGGGGGTGATTTAGGAAGCCCAGAGTCAGCAGGGCCATGTGCCACCCACCCTGCAATAGCCATCCAGCCCAGTGCCCTGTGACCCTCGGCAGCTGCGAGCCAGGCTGGCAACTTCTGACCTTAGCAGGGAGTTGGGGTGAGTGGCTGCTCCAGGGCTCTGCAGCCTGTGTCTGAAATCCTTCCCTCCCTTTCTCCTTTATCAAAAATCAGCAAGTGCTGGGGTCCTGGCAGGGGCTGCAGGCCTCCCCCTGCTCTCTCCCTGCCTGCTGGGCAGCCCCTTGTTGTCCTTGTCCTCCTAAGCCCACCCTTAACACTACAGGGACAGAGGTGTGACAGCCTCCTTGCAGCCCTTGCCACCTGCAGCCTCACCACCTTGTTTTTGGTGCCACCTATGAACCATTCAGCCTCCTGCTTCTTGTTGTGTCTAGCTTGGATTCCCACTGCTGCCCATTCCAGCAAGGAGCTGGTGTCCAGACCTTTTCCTCTGCTCTGTTTGCCCTCCACATCTCTGAGACTCCAGGGCATAACCTGGTGGGCAGGAGGTCCAGAAAGGTCCTGCTGTCCCCCTTCCCCATGCAAGATGCCCTGCAGACCAGGAAGAAAAGTAGTCTCCCATAAAGCCAGAGTATGTCCAGGGTAAAAGCAGCCCCTTCTCCAGGTGGTGCCAGGGGCTGGTGTGCAGGGGTGGCAGGTTTTGGGAGGTGGGCGAGCAGAGCTGTCGTGACAGCTCCTCACTTCCCAGCTCCTGCCAGGTGCTGAGCAGGCAGGAGGAGCTGCCTTCCTCCCATGTGCTGTCTCATTTCCCATCCCCACCGCCACCACACTCCCATCCATCCTCCTGAAACCTTGTCAGCCCTCAAGGAATGGTCTTCATCAGGGCCTGGGAACCAGGCAACTGGCCCCTCACGCTCCTGCCAAGGCAGCAGGCTGTGCTCGTGATGGCATATATGTCCTTGTCATTGCAGTGAGGAGCTGAAATCAGCACTCTGACTAATTAGGAGGATTGGGGAAAAGCAGATGAGGGGATTAAAGAAAACTAAAATTGATGCTAGGAAATAGAAATGACAGTACCTGTCGGCTGGGATGAAGGAGGTGGGATGAAGAGGAGGAGGATGTAGAGTGCTGATGGGTTTCACTCCCAAAGCTGTTAGGGAAGAGAGGTGATCTGGTGTTGAGAGCTGCAGCTGCAGGGATGGTCCCTGTGCTCCCACGAGCTTGGGTTTGCTGGGGCTGGGAGGTGTGTTACCCCCACAACCTTTGTGCAGGGAAGGGGGGGCTGTGAGGTGACTTACAGGGAGCAAGAAGTGAGTTGAAACAAGAAATGGCTTGTGGGTGTTGGGCACTTTGGCAAAGGGAGAGGGGTGGGTGGAGGACATCCAGGATGTCACCCACTCTCTGCTTCGACACATGGCAGTGCTGTTTCTAACCCAGGAGCCCTTTTTACTCTATTGCATGGCTTTCCCCTTGGCTCACTGGCTCTTCATGGTCTTTTCTTAGTGACATCTGCCAGTGTGGTGCAATCCCACTGGCTGGCTCCAGGCAGGGGAAAGTGGTGGGCTTGGGAGAGGACAAGGGACAACACCAGAAAGTGCTGTGGGACACTTCTCCTCCACTGCAGCCTGGTCACTCTGGCATAGAGCCCCCCAGGCAGAGACCTTGCTGCATGAGGTTTCAGTAGCAAGGGGGGGAGGACAGCAAAAGGAACATAGTGGTGATTTGAGGGCCAAAAGAGTTTTAATTTTAGCTTTGTCAGTTGCTCCCTCCCTTCCTCCCCAGGTGGATCGCTTGCCTCTGCGGTTTGGGTTTCTCCTCTGTCAGATGATGATATTGGTACTTGCCTTGTCTGTGGGTGAACTGTCAATCAGCATTTGGGTGGTGACCTGAGGATGGGGGGTGTTGCACGCAGCTGAACCATGCACATGTTTCTTTAAAGACAATGACAATCCTTGCATGTTCTGCCTTGAAAATTGCCCTTGGTGCTTCTGTCTCTGACCATTCCCTCTTCTCTTTGTAGCCCTGCTGCTAGACATCATGATTGTGGCCGGGTTGCAGAAGCTGGCCAAGCGGAAGGGCCCCTATGACATCAACCCTGGCTTGTTGGACTACCTGACCATGGACACCTACGCCTTTCCAGCCGGGCACGCCAGCCGAGTGGCCATGCTCTCCAAGTTCTTCCTCAACCACCTGGTCCTGGCCATCCCTCTCCGCATCCTGCTGGTCCTCTGGGCCCTCTGTGTGGGCCTTTCCCGTGTCATGATCGGACGGCACCACATCACAGATGTCCTCTCTGGCTTTGTTTTTGGCTACCTACAGTTCAGGCTGGTGGAGTTGATATGGATGTCTTCCAACACGTGTCAGATGTTGATATCCATCTGGTGAACATGGGGGACTTGATGCCTCTCCACTGGAAACTAGCAGATACTTTGAGAGTCTGCCCCCCAGTATTTTCTACATGTTGTTTGTTGGAAGTAGTTGTAACTTCCATGAGTAGTGGTGTTTTTTAATGTTGCTTCCCCACCTTAAAAAAATCAAGTTCCTTGCAATGGATTGGGTTTTGGCAATCAAGGGCCATACCTGTGTTTTGGCCGTATTCTCAAGCTGTGTTTGGACAGCGAGCTAATTAAGCTTAATGGGTTAGAGAAATGAGCTCCATGTCTGCCTCCTTTAGGTGGTTGACACTGGCACCTTGGTATGTCCTCAGGATGGGCAGTGCCTGAGAGCTTCCTGAGAACACATATGGTAACCTTTTTGAGGCTAAAGGATTTTGGCCACAGTGCTTCTTTCTTTTTGTAAGCCCAGCAGTTGTGCCTTGTACAGAGCCAGGACAGGCACTGCCGGCACTTTACAGATAATAAACAATCATCAAAATCCTGCCCTGTTTGGTTCTTACCATGAGGGAAGGGACAAAACCAGCCCAGTGTGGCTCTGAGGTGCATGCTCAGCAATGGAGCAGGTCCTGCAGTCTTGCTGACTGAGGGGATGCAATGGTATCTCACATGGTTTGCACTGGGTGGGATGGACCTGGCTGGGTGCTCAGGGTGCTGACGAAAACTCTTCTTTGTGAGGGTGTGGGAGGAGTTTTTGGTCTGGTAAGGGACACATGCCCATTTCCATCCTGGTAAGGATGAGTAGGCATTGTGCTGGATCGTGGTCATTCTGTAAAGCAGGTCTTGGTGCACAGCAAAGTGTCTTTTTCTTTCTCTTCATGGCCATGATTTATCATTGTGCCAAATGCTGCTGTATGGGATGGGTTTTGGCTACTTGCAGTTCAGGGGGGGATGCTTGGGGATTTTCAGGATAAGTCTGGAGCATCACTGCCTGTTTCTGGTACACCCAGCAGTGTCAGTGAGCTGGAGGGCAGCTGCTCCTGCCTCTGCTCACTTGGTTGTAAACCCCTTACTGGGGTAAATTCTGAACATGAAATGAGAAGAGCACTCCTGACCTTCCTTGATTGAAAACCTGAGCTAATTGTTGTATGTGAACCAGTCTGAGATCACTGAATACAGAGTTTGATGCCCAGGCATGGTGCTGTTGTTTCCCATTGTTGGCAAGTGTCAGCCTTGAAACCTGGTGGATCCTTACCCAGGTGATGGCCATGCTCACCGTGGTGTCTCTGAAATGGAACCCCCCTCACAGCTGTCATAAGAAAATCCCATATTTTGAACAGAATGTGTCGGTTCTCTGTGGTTTCTCTGTCTTTCGAAGAGAGTTTGACGTTTGGCAGGTGATGGATACCACCAAGACTCAGCACCTTCCTTGACTGGATGAATCCTGCATAATGGAGGGATCTTGTCATCCCTGCCCTCCCGTCTATCCCAAGTAAGCAAAATGCACTTGGCTTGCAAGGCCAAGGAGCAACCAGCTGGGCCTTGCACTGTCACCTCTCTCTGCTTGTTGTGGAACTTCCTACAGGAGCTGGTGAGAAGAAGACATTCAGATAATGGCTGTTGCAAGCTGCTGACATTTGTTGCTCTTTGATGATTAATATGAAAAGAAGCTAAACAGAAAATCTCTGCCTGGCATGTGTCTCCAGCTGGGATGTCAGCACAGAGCCCTGGGAGCTCTGACTCCCCGCGCTGCCGGCTCCGAGCCCGGAGCAGAAGCGTGGTAAGGAAGCCTACCATGTCCTTGGAAGACAAGCCTCCCATGGAGCTCACGGATGGGCTGTCCCTTGGGAAGGGCTGTCACTGGGTTTTTTCAGGAAAGGGGAATGCTCAGGGTCTCCCTGGAGGTTGGTGCAGCAGCAGGCAGGGCAGCAGGAGGTGGTGGGTGCTTCCCAGCTCCCCTCCTGCTGCTGTGGGTGGGAGCTGAGATGTGCTGCCCTCCCTCAGGGCTATTCTTTGCCAATATCCTTCTCCTGCAAAGATTTATATGAAGAAGAGAGCTGTGGTGGTTTTTCTTCCCTCCAGGCATTATTGCACTTGGCAGAGTTTCTCCTCACCCCCAGGAAGGATGGAGGCACGTCACTGATCTCTGATGGTGTGGGATGCACCCATGTGTAGCTGGAGATGGGGGATTCCTGAAGAGAGCAGGAGAGGATTTTTCCCCCAATGGCTTTGTGGGAAGCTTTCACTTTGTAGCTCCAGGATTTAGTGAACCTTTGCAAATAGGCTGGATGAATCTGCAGCCATGGGTTCAGGTTTTCTTTCACTTATGTTACCTTCTCCTGGGTATATCCAGGATGGCAGCATGGCTTTGGAGGATTTATCTTGGTCTTTGCTGGTGTAATCGGGAGAGTGTGGCCTGGAGAAACTGCCATGGTGGCTTAGATCAGATGAGCTGGTCTCATGGTTGCAAAGCAAGGCAGGAGAGCAGAGAGAGGTGAGTTGGGGTGATTCGTGGGGCTAAACTGGGATTCACAGGATGGGGCTTTCTCCCACACAGAGTTTCTCCAGGGAAGCTTCTTCCTCAGCCCCCCTGCAGCCTCTGCCCCTTCTCTCCCACAGTATTCCAGTGCCCAGAGCAGGGCATCCCAGTGCTCCATTCTTCCTGCAGGGAGGATTTGGGGAGACACCCCAGAAAGGTGAGTGTGTATCTGGGCACAGAGGTGCTGGAAACACCCTGGCAGAGCCTCTCCTTGGCCGTGGCTGCCCTCCCAGCAAGGCAAGCCATCCCTGGTGCCCCTCTGCAGCTGCTGCCGTGCCGAAGGTGCCGCTCAGACCCAGCCAGAATTCCTGCCGAGGAAAGCAGCTTCTGTCTCTATGGCAACAGCGAGGGATGGAGAGCACCGTGTCCCATGTCCCTGCCTGTCCCTGTCACCCAACAAGCAGGACAGGCTGTGCCTGGGCTACCTATCACCTCCCAGGAGACCCCCAGTCCGGCCCCCCCCAGCTCACATCTGGGCAGGGGGATGTGGGGAACAATTCCTGGACAACCCAGCTCTTCCACGGGAAAGGAACAGCCTGTGCTGACTGTCCTCAGCTTTCAGCCCCCGTGCCACGACCTTGGGCTGTGCTGGGGAGCGGGCAGGCAGCGTGGGGAGGGATTCCATGCCCAGTGCTGCACTCGCAGATATCCAGGGCTGGGTCCTGAGTGTTCTGACTCAGAGGCAAGAGGGGCACAGTGGCACGAGGGAAAGGACAGTCACTCTGGTCTTTGGGCTCCAGAGCACTGCAGATGCCACCTGCCTTTCAGCCCTGGGTTGTGAGAGGAGCAAGGGTGCAGCATGCCTGTCTATAAAGCCCTGCAGTCTGAGGAGGGTTTTCTCCCCCCTCAGAGGGTGTCAGGGGGATGGGGATGGGTCTCAACCCTGGCAGCACTGCCAGAGCATGGCCTTCTGTGTGATGTGCTGGAGCCCCTGACTCTGCTCTCCACTGACCTTGGATTTAGCAGTGGCTGTGAGAAACACCAGTGGGTTTTGCAGGTGCATGTTACATGTAAGCCAGTGGCTGAGGCATGTTTATGCCTTGTTCTCTGCTCTCCTGGAGCTCCTGCTGATGCTCACACAGAGGTTTGACCCCACCTGTCCTGGGTGAGCCAGACCAGGACACTGGGGCTGCTCTGTGCAGGTGCTCACCACGGTCATGTGGATGTGGGGAGGAAAAAGATCTCCTTCAGAATCACCCAGGAATGTGAATGTTTTCCCTGAACCTTCAGATCCCCAAATTCAGCCACACAGAGATCAACATGAAGCTTGGGAGGAGTGACCCTTCCAAACCAAGACCTCTCCAGGCAGAAGGAACAAACAAACCCTGACTGCGGCATCTTCTGCCTTTCAGTTCATCTAGCAGATTAATTAAGAAAATGCCTCCGAGGAGGCAATAATGAAATAAATGTGTCAGCCAAGGGACCTCAGCCCCCATGGGGTGGGTGCTGCTGCCATCAGCTCTCCCCAGTGCCACTGGGAGAGTCCCAGGCTGCAGTGACAGTGATTTCATGTGTGATTGTTTGGCAGACAGTGCAAGGCCCCTCCTCCCCTCGCCCTAATGCTGATTATGCTCAGCAGCAAAAAGAGATTTTAATTTATTAAATAATAAAAAAAAAAGGGTGCCAGGGTCAGGACAAATCTGGATTATATCTTCAGACATATGTGGGAATCATGGCTGGGGTGTTCAGTTCTCCTCTCCTCAACATAAGCTGGTGTGTTTTTCTAACAAGCTGTTTTGTACATTTGTGGCTGGGGCTGTGCTGAAGTGAAGGTGGCACAGACCCCTTTGCACATCAGGGCCGTGCTGCCCTCCCTGACATGGGGGTTCCTCTCTACTGTCCCTGGGATCTGTGTCCTTCCCAGGACGAGGCACCTGATGGAGAGGCAAATGCAGGTTGGATGGGCTGGAGGGCAGGTTGGTGGATTTGAGGATTCAGGGGGAATTAGGAGGGCTGTTGCACAAGGTCTCCCTCCAGTAGCACAGATGTAGCTCTAGTTCACTCCAAGCTGGGTTTTCTTGGGCAAACACACTCCTTTTATTCACTCAGGGTGTTTCTGAGTGGGCTGAGGAGACCTGTGGGTCTGCTCAGTGCAGCAGCCCCAGCTCCTGCCACAGCCCTGCCACTGCTCCCAGCAGCAACGAGCCACACAGGAAGGTCCCCACTTAGGGAGAATCACCTGCATGATTTTCAGTTAAGATTTTGTATTGAAGTGATAATTAACCATGTCATTTCCCAGCCTAAAGTTTAATATAGTAGACAAAGTCCAAAGAAACAGGATGATGTCTCCCCTTCACATGGGTGTATTTCAGAGGGTGCTGCAGGCAGAAGGTGCATGAATACAGGTAATGCCTTTTACATGTTTTTGGTCATCTAAAATTGAGATGTGGCCAGTTCTTGCCTCAGCTCAGCAGGCTCCAGGCTCACATTGGCTGCAGGGTGTGAGCAGGTAATCAAAGAGTGTTGACCCCAGAGCCCCTGGCTGATGTGCCTATGTCTGCATATGGTGCTTGATTTGAGATGTTGCTGGGGCTCTGCCCTCCAGACAGCTTAGGATGGGGTTGTTTTATTCCCTGCCTCGCTGGGACTTGGAGCAGCAAAGATCTCCGTGCTCTTTCGTTCCCCAGGACGGGAGAGTCAAAGCGGATTAAAGGTCCCTCAGCTGATCACATTTATTTCATTTATTTGAGTGAAATCCCTTGTAAATACTGCTTCCCTCCCTTTTCTTTTTATAAAAATAGAAGGCACGAAAGAATTGGAGATTTAGGAAAAGTTAATCACAGGAGTCACTTGAAATCCATTAACCTTTCACAGCCTGAGTGAGGCTGAGCTGTGCCCGAGCTCTGCTGCAGTGAGGAGATGCTGAGTGGCTGGGGGGGAGCTCCCAGAGCCCCAAAGCAGGGCTTCCCCTGGAAAACACCTGGTTCTTAGCAGGCTGGGTGAGATTACAGCCCTTTGTTCTGCTAATTGAGCGTTGGAAGAAATTGGTTCAAGCACCCGGCTGGCTCCAGAGCGTTGCGTGAGTGGCATCACGTGTAGGAGCCCTGCAGCAAGTGCTGCTGGCCACCATGTGGGCTCAGGGCCACTGGAAATGCCAGTGGCCTTCCCTTTACAGTGTGGTTCCTCTGAGCCTTTCCGAAGAATGTGATGGATTTTGCACAGGGATCTCTCCCAGTTTCTCTAATAATTAATTTCAAGCAGGTGCAGCTGGTTTCCACTCCCCAGAAACCACCCTGAGACCCCATCCCTCCAATACACCCTCACCCATGGGACCCTCTCTGACTTCCTCTCTTCTCCCAGGACCAGCAGCCTTGTGCAAGACCATCAGTGCTGGAAAGTCAGACCTGCAGAAATTAATTAAAATAAGAGCAGTGGGAACAGAATTTGAGAGCTACAATGATGGATGTTCATGAAACACTTGCCCAGAGCCCAGCGTGCTCTGGGCATTCAGTGATGTTTGCCTCCAGCCAAGGAGCTGTGCAATAGTTAAACACACTCAATGCAGTCGTGATTGGGGAATCAGCCTCTGGTATTTAAGTGTGGATCCACCGCACCCAGACCTGACACCCTCTCTCCACTGGGATCTGCACCTTGGAGCTGCCAGCACTGGTTTCTCATGGATTGCATCCCTGGCTGCAAAGGGAGTTCTATGTTCTCTAAATCCTAAACCTTAAGTTGTGTATTAATAGCGTGGTAATGCATCACTTTTGTGCCCAGCACAAGGCAGGGGTTATATAAAACACAGATTAATGGGAATCAGCAAAATGGAGGAGCATGTGGAGGGATGCACCGAGGGTGTCTTGGGAAGGGAGGCAGGAGGGAGGTGGCAGGTCCAGAGGGAAGAGAAGGTGGTTGAGCAGATTCAGAGCACTTCCTGGCAGGATTTGCTCTAGTTATTGTTCTGCAGTCCCTGATTCAGAACATTTCCTGAACCAGCATGTCTGTGATCTGGGGTCTTCTGTCCCTGGGTGATAACAAGAAGCCAGAAAGAGGGTCTGGGAATTTGACTGGAAATAGCTGGGGTTTTTCTTTTTCCTTTTCTTTCCTTGCCTTTTTTTTCCTTTTTTTTTTTTTTTTTTTTTTCCCTAGCTGACAGACGTTGTTTCTACACCTGCAAACAAGCAAACAGTACAGGTGGGAAGATAAATAAACAGTCATCCACAGGAAAGGCACATCTTTCCCTAGGTGCTAAATGAACCCCCATCCCCAATGTGGCTAGTTTCTCCCATCCTGAAAAGAAAGGTGATACTTGGGCTAAGAAAGGCTGGGAATTCTCAGAAACTCCTTCCCACTCTTGCTCCCCACTGATGGGTGGGAGGTCAGTGGTTTCCGGGGATGCCACGCACAGCCCAGAACAGCAGTTCCTTACCTTTGGGCAGAAAAGTTTCCTTTTGCAAACTCTTCAGCCTAGAAACATTCAAAATGTGCTGAACGGGACACTAACCCAAACCCTTCCTGTGGCTGCTCCTCCGAGCAGGGGCCGGGCAGAAGAGAGGGAAAGCAACAGGTTTTTGGGCACCTGCCTCTGGTGTGACCTTCCCTGGGAGAGCGTGACCTCAGCAGCTCTGCCCTCAGGGATGGGAAGATGCTTCCCACCCCGGGAGGAAGGCACAGCTGGACTCCAGCCATCAATCATGCCCCGCCGGGAAGGGCTTGTATGGGCTGTGGGATTCCTGGTGGGGTGACTTTTTTTCAAAGCCTGCTGCAATAACAGCAACTGTTGCTCAGCTTCCTTTCTAGATAACCTTTTTCCTGCTGCCCAACATGCTTATCTGCTGCAGACAGACTGGCAAGATGAACCGGAAAGCTGATACCTTATCTCTCCCTCTCAAGGAGCCTATTTAAGTGCTGGAATGTGTTGAGATGGTGAATGATTGTTAAAATCCAAGTGAGGAACAAGGACCTAAGGACAGGTCCTGCTGAGAGGGAGCACCTAATCTAAAAGGAGACTAGTGCAACTACAGCCTTTCCAGGCTTTTCTGCCAAAAAACCGCATCTTTTATCTGCCAGAAGATGCATCACCTGTTTGTTTAAAACCAAAAGGCATAGGCTGGGTTCCTGGCTAATCTGTGGGTTAACCGTGCAGACTGCCCCCAGCTCAGCATCCCTTCGATAGGGCTTTATCTGTGTCTCAGTTTACTCCCTGCAGGAAATAAACTGCTGTGGGTCAGCCTCGCAACGGGCGCAGTGTCTGCTATCACATGGCACATATTCCTCGCTCACCCTTTAATCTGTGCTGCCCTGGGAAGCAGCAAGATGCTCACACGTTCATAAAGGTAAATAGGATTGCAGAGCTATCGGGCTAATTGAAATGAACGGGGCTCAGCAGCTCAGCCAGCCTGATACAACCAAATGAGAGCTCTCCGGGGACGCAGAAGTCAAGCAGAGCTTCAGCACTTCACTTATTTCAGCCACTGCAAGTGGCAGCTACAGCAACAGCAATTGCAGGCACCGGGGCTTGAGCGCTGTGACAGCAGAGGGGCCAGGGAATACCAGCATGGCCGGGGTGATGTCTGTAACAGCTGCTGGGGAGGGGTGAGACAGACTTATTTTGGTCCTGTCCTGGGTGAAAAAATAGCTGGTGGAGATGTTGGCAGCCTGGAGCACGTTGCCAGCAAAAACCAGGGTGCTCTCCCTTCGAACAGGCAACCGTGTCCCAGCACACCCGGGGGTTGGATGGGGAAAGGGAATTGGGGCCAGGCAAAACCACAGGGGAGCAACCCCACACCAGTGCAGCCACAGTTTTTTGTGGGTTGCAGAGAGGACCCTGCAGGGAAGCAGGACTGGAAGCCTGTGGCACTCGTTTTTCTCTCCATGATGTTTTTGGATTATGCTGGTGGGGAACAGGGCTGGTAGAGCTGCTATCTCCTAACACAGCTGATCAGTGCTGTGTGTCTCTGCCCCTGCTTTCCTTCCTCAGGGCAGCTCTTGTATTTGGGGGCTGCAGCAGCTCCAGTCCTCACCCTGTATCCCTGCTGGGTGCAGTAATGGTCAGGATGGGGCCAGGCTGCCCTGCAGATAGAGCAAGGCCAGCTTAGCAGTTGTCCCTGTCAATGTAAAAAGTGGGAACGAGGGAGATCCATCTGAGCCGCTCGGCGTCTGCGTCTTGTGATCCTGAAACCCAAGAGCCCCCCCTGACTCAGCAGGTTATTAATAACCCCCTGGCTGTGCTCCCACTGCAGCTCCTGCCAGCCCTGGCACTGCCCAGCTCTCCTCTGTGGTGAGGTGAGATGCACACCCTGGGCAAGGACAGGGGCTCCTTCCTGCCAGCCCCTGCAGCCCATGCCCACCCGCAGGAGGGGGTGAGGCTTGTGGAGGAGTCTGGAGAGACCTCGAGGCCTCTTGCACCTCCTGCAGCACAGGAAGGGCTGCTGGTGCTGCTGAAGTCAGACTCATCACACTCTTGTCCCGGGTCCTCTGGGGTTTGTGCCTAAAATCAGCCCTGCTCCAGGCTGCAGCACAGGGAGGTTTGGCTTCCTGGAGTGTGGCATCAGCACTGCCACCTGCCCCTTCCCTGCTGCAGACCCTGCTGGCACTTGGCCCCCGTGTCTATTTGGGCAGGATGGGATCTGCCAGCCACCAGGTTCCCATCTCTCTGCTGAACCTCTCCCGCGCTCACAGCCTTTGCCCACACTCCTTTTCCCGGGGTTGCAAGGGCAAAGCAGAGGAGCCTCAGGTCCCTGGGAGACAAACCGGGCAGGAAAGAATGGCACATTCAGCAAAATCAGGTGGTGATGCAATCCGGGGTTGGGCTGCTCCGGGAGAAGCACACAGGCTGCAGGCAGCCGTCTGGGGGTCCCTGGGTGGCACTGCCAGCCCTGGGGTGCACAGACCACAGCTGCCCAAATCTCACCCTGCTCCAGGTGGGCTGTAGCACATCCCCACCACATCACACAAACCACCCCGGCCCCAGCGGCTCAGCAGAGCTGCAGGGTGATTTGGTGGGAGCCAGCCCGTGTTTACCACCTGGCGACATTAGCTGAGTTCATTAGCACTCCCTGGGCAGGTTTTAAATAACAAAGTGGAGGTGCTTTACAGATCTGGGGCAGCCCTGGTTGCAGATGGAGTACTGAGTCCTTCCCCTTTTCTGTTCCTTTCCTTTTGCTCAGGTTCTTCCTTTTTGGCACTAGGAGGAGTGCCCCCAAATGCTCTGACCTCCTCATTTTTTTCCCAAGAAGGCTGTGTCCTCTCCAGCCCTGCAGCTCACAGGTAGAGCTGGAGCTCTTTGCTGAGCCCTGAAGAAGGTCCCAGAGGCCTGATAGCTCCATCCATGGGGTCTTTTTTCCCTCTCAGTCTTCTCCTTCTCCCTCATACTTGGCCCTTCTCTCTTGCTTTCTTCTTGAGCCCACTGTACAGACCTGTCCTTGATGGAAGGAGATTGGAGCCAGGGAAAGAGACAAGTCTAACTTCCCTCCTGGTACCCTGGGCTGCTGTGGCACCTTGGTTCCACTTTGTGTCCCTAGACAGGGCACTTGTTTCCATCCTGCTGTGCTCCATCATGGGACTATACGGATAGAAAAGGGAACTTCTCTGCAACATGCATTTATTTCATCAGTGTGCCCCCATTCCATTTGCTTCCTATTACCCTTCCATCCCCTTCTCCTTCATTCCTTTCTTTCCCAGGGCTCTCCCTGCCTTTTTTCTCATCCCCTCCAGCTTTTTTGCCCATATTCCCATCACCTCTTCTCCACCCCACGCGGCAGGTGAAGGGTCTCAGCTCACAGCACCAGGAAAACCCGATTCCCACGTGGTGAAGCATCTCCTGGATGCCTCTGAGCACCCGTGGGAGGTGTGAGCCCACCCCGGGCTGTGCTCCCGGCACAGACCTTTGGCTCCTGGGGGGAGATGCGGGGACAGCGCTGGCTGCTGCCGGGGAGGAGGCGACCCTCGGAGCCCCCCGGGCATCGGGGGACCCCGCAGCAGGGACTGGGGAGATTGGGGATCTCCCGTCGGCGGCTCCAGGCTGGTTTTGTCGCTCCATCTAGTGGGGACGCGGTGGGATGTCGCCTCCGCCCCGGACAGCGATGATGTCTCGGGTCCTGCGATGCCCTCGTGTCCCCGGAGCTGTGCCCTGTGCCCCCCACGCCAGGGGGAATCCTGTGGGATGTTACACCCCGAGCCGTGCGGCTGTTCCCGAAGGACCCCCGGCAGGATGCAGGGATGGAGGGGCCGAGGGGGATGGAGCAGTGCGGCAGAGGATGTGTTTTCCTGAGCAGAGGTAATTAGCACCCACTGAAATATTTCGGGATTGCGTTAATAATTAAAGAAGAGGCTAAATTCAGAAGGCACTTGGTGTGATCTCATGAGACAGAAGGAACAAATCTAGTTAAGAGAAAAAACAATTGCTGAAGAGCAGCATTATTTCATTAATTCACTAAGGAAAAGGAATGTGGCAGTTCTGGAGATGCTCCAAACAACAGCCTTGGTTTGGGGGCTCTGTACCTTCCCTGTCTCTGCAGGATTCACATGCTGGTTGAGCTGTGAATGTCCCGTTCCTGAGCAGAGCCACACTGCAGGGACTGTGAGAGCTGGCCTGTTTACAGCAGGGGTTGCAGCTCTACCAAAATCACTTCTTCTCATCATCTTCATGACACTCAGAAGCAGCTGATATCTCTCTTTAGAGGGGTGAAGTGAGATATTTTTGAACTGTGAAACAGCAGCTGCCTCACAACACACAGAGGGAAGGAACGGGATGGTCGTGGTCAAAGGTTGGAACTGTGCCTGTGAATTCACATTCTGACCACAGCTGTGGTCATTATAAGGGCTTCAAGACAGGAAACAAAATTGTGTGCTAGTTTAAAAGTGAACTGAATGTTCAACATTGCCAGTTCACTTCCTTTAACATAGCTTCAATAAATTTGAGGGACGTATGGATTTGCCTATCCTTGTTTTCCATTTTGAGGAGGATCCCCCTTTGTCAGTGCAGGTCTTGTGACTAACTCCAGCCTCAGATATTTGACTGAGTTTCCCCCCAAAGCTGGCTGCAGTTTTCATGATGTACTAGGGGGAATGAAACGACATTTTCAAGAGAAAGTGGGGTTTGTCACTCAAATATCCAGACCAGCTCTGCAGAAGTTTGTCTCTATTTTTTTGCGATAATTGCTGATCTTCAGATCTAGAGTGAAAGAATCTTGATATATTTGTATAATCCAGTGATCTGCCTATGAATTGTCCTAAGAGTCAGACAGGTTAACAAGAAATGTTTTTCCTGTCTCAGACATATTCCTTGTGTTGTGAGATACATCTTTTAGGACCCTATGTCAAATAACTGGATTCACTTATTTGTATAGTTTTGGTTGTTTGGGGTTTTTTTCAACCTTTTTGAAAAAGGGGGATTTGATAGAGCAAACAGGTGCTAACTGAAAAAAGCAGGTGTTTCTAGATGTGTTTTTCTGTGTGTTGTGGAAGTGAGTGTTGCACTGAAAAAAAAACAAACAAACGGGTCTTTGCCTGATAAAACTTAAGTACTTGCACCTCCCTCTCCCCATTTTCTCCTGTTTTCTGAATGTGTTGAAAACTCAGCATGTCACCAACAGTCTCAGGGGTCTTTTGAAGAACACAAGCTTGCACATTCTGACAAAGATGTGTGGTGTTTCTTGGGTTTTGGTTTTTTTTTCCCTCTTGAACCTCTTGCTATTTAAGAAACCAAGGCTAGTGAGGGCTTCTAAATGGATGTAGCAAGAAAGGCAAGGCTTTAAAAGCTGCCCAAAGAACAGCCTTGCTAGTTTCTGAACAGCACAGCCAAAGGAAAAACCACCAAGCCAGAATGAGCAGAAGCAGTGGACTTGTTTTGCAGTTATGCATGAGGAAAAACTGAAGTCATGGCTGATGAAGTGCCTCCAAAATACTTGCAGGATCAGGCAACTGGTATTTGGTTCTTGTTGCAAGCAAAGCTCAGTGCTCAAGCCAGCTGAAAGCAATTCACTTCTCATTGGAAGAATAGTTTCTTCCTCTTAATCAGCTCTGTTTTAAATGATTTCCTTTTTTAGTGCTTTCAGTAGGAATTTTGGTTTGTTGTTCAGGCAGACAGCATTTGCTCATGAAGAATGGAGTGGGTCTGCAGCCTTTAAAATGACAAACAATAGCCTGGCAAAGACACACTTCCATGGCATCTTGTTTTCACACAGAGCTTTCAAATCCCATGGGCTGCAAAGGAATAAACAAAAGAAACAGCCTCTACCTGATATAGCAGCTAGAAGAAGCAATAAGCAAGGAATTGAATCTACTCTCCTCTGTGAAACTGGGGGGAAAGGGTTAAAACTGGCAAATAAGGCCATAGCTGGGGGTACCCGGTGTCCTGCAGTAGGAACTGGAGTCAGTGGCTTTGTGTTGCCTCAATGGTGAGACTTGGTGGAGAGTGAGAATGAGATCATCTTAACTAAAGTGCTTTTTTTCCCCACCCACCTGTAAGGTAAATCTTCATAAAAAACAATGGCTCAGCAATCTCTGGGCCAGAGGTAGGTTGGATACCCCATGAATGGATCAGCTATTCAACAAATGCTGGGTGGGGGGAGGAGGGAACTGTGAGACTCTGCAAACTGACCCCAAAAGCAGAGCTCTCATAACTGTGTCACAACACACCAGGTACTTAAAGCAGATGCACAGAGGGGTCATGCCATGAGTTAGTGAGCGTTACAGTAAGTGGAGAGGTGCAGTTTTTTCTTTCCTTGATTACAATTAACTCAGTTTGGAGTAAATGCCAAGATTCCTGGGTTTCCGTACTCTTTTCCCACTCCCACTATTTCATACTCTGTTTCAGCTTAGAGAGGTGAGAGGCTCCAGTTTCCTCTCTTGTCAGAATATATCTTTATTCTTCTTAAGAAAAAAAGTTTATGAAAACATCTCTCTTGATATTATGTCTTAAATAAGAGGGGGAAAATAAATCTTTTATATTTCAGACCCAATGTCCCCTTTTTGTGTTTGAGGTCTGGCTTTCAAAGCATTTCCTTATATTTGGACAGCACAGCCTCATACATGGGATTGCAGAGAACTGCCAGAGCTACTCATGTCTTCTCTTTCACCTCTCAGACATGACAGCTCAACTCTATTGATGTTCTTTTTGACTGGGTTTTGCGTCCTAAGGCCCCTGTTCACTTAGCTGCAGGTTTGAACTTCCCCGTAGCCTGTTCAGATGAGCTAATGAAGTCAGTGCAGGCACGAGGCATTCTTGATTTAGACACAACTGAATTTGAAATGATTTTCACACTTCAGGGCATAAACCAGCTCCTGCCTCATGGGATTAGAAAGCATATTCTCCTGTGAGCAGGTTATTCTTCAACTGGCCATGGCATGTTTCTCCTGCAGCAGCTGATGTTGGCTGCTGTCTGGGATAGAGGGAAAACTGGAAGGACAGTGACCCAACCCAGTAAGGTGAACGTGTGCTGGTAAACAGGGAGCAGAGTAGGATTGCTTTGCTTTTTCCAAAGGGATTGTGGAGTTTTTTGAACGACTGTGAGGGCAGTAAGGCCCTCTCCTGTGGTGCAGGCTGCCACTTACAGCTCAGCAAAGTGATAGCAAAATGGCACAGGAGCATTTAGGTTGTAAACCACCCTGCATCATGCGAGGCACGGGCAGGGATTGATGGATTCAGAGCACATTTTTGCAGAAGCTCTAGAATATAATAGAAATTGTATTGTTTCTAGGATGCCTTATACCACAGGACATTTCTGTAGATGCTGTAAAGATACCCTCTGCAATGAGTATTTTCTATTTGATTTTTCACTAGTGGAAGGAACACAGCAGGATTTATGCTCTCACTTGTAATTAGTCCTGGGAGGAGGAAGCAGGACTCTTCCTTAGTTTGACTCTCTTGTCCAGTAATAATTTTCCAAGATCTCTAGAGCAGATCTAGATCTAGAGCAGATCAAAAATCAGAATGGGTAAGCAGTCTTTCCAAAAGAGATGCTGCATAGAGCTGTGCACTGAACTACATCCAGCTGAAACCTGTTCTTCAGTCTCTGCACAAATCTCACTCTTTTGACACTCTTCCCTCACAGTTTGTTGTGGGTCTAATCCCAACAATTTTCATCTTACACCAGTTGTTTTGGTTTATAATCAGAGAGGTGAAAGACAGTGCAGGTCTCTTGAAGAGCAGCATGGAAATTCCTTACCTTATGCCAAGGTCTGATGGTGTCCCCATGGAGCAAAATGTAGTGGACCAGGATGTAGAAGAGCCTCACTCTTACCTTTGGTGGTCAGGACAGGCTCTGTCCTCTCACAATTCAGGTCATGCTCAGCTTTGGACAGTGAGAGGGAGGGAAGCCCAGCCCCAGTTCAGCCCTGAGCCAGGAGTCTTGCAGAACTCCACAGATTTGGCCCTGGCACACTGCTGGGCACGTGTGGAAAAGCCAGGAGCTTGTGGGGACTGCAGTGTGCACACCTGGTAATGAATGTGCCATTGTCTTTCATTTCTTTACTTTGGCCTTTTGATCTCCACAAGAGGTTGCATTCATTTTCCCTTTAATTTGCCATCTACTCCCTTGGCCTTGGATTGTGGCCTTGGAGATGCACAGGAGACCTTTGGAGAGCTGCTGGTTACAGAGGCAGGTGTGCACAACACTGACCTGGACAAATCTGTGTGGTGGGGTTGTAGGTGGCTGTGTGAGTCCCTGAAAGTGAGGGGATCCCACATTCCTGACCTCCCCAAGGGCAGCATTAATGCAGGAGATGGTTCACTCTCCTCTTCCACCTCGGCTGACATGGGGTGTGAAACCACAGGGTCCTGCAGGGCGAGGTGGCTGAATGAGAAAAGCAGGAGTCCAAATTAGAGGCACCTTTGGGAAGTCTGGCTGACCTGTAGCTGCTCTCACGGAGGACACTGAGGTTTGCATGGGCAGGAAGCAAGTGTAGAAGAGCTATTTATATTTGTGTGTACTTGTCTAACTGATGAAGGGAGAAAAACTAAATGCACCAAACCAGACTAATGCCCTGGCTGCCCAGTGAGTTGGGAGAGTGGGAGTTTGGAAATGTCAGGAAGGAGGGTGGGCTCCTCTAAAGAAAGAAATTACTCTAGTCAAGAAAAACACACTGCTGGAAAGACGAGATGAGACACCAAAGGGGCAGCAGGAGTACTGTAACACTTTGGTATCTAGAAAAGGAGGGGACCTGACAACCAGATGATGGTTTTCAGCAGCACTCGTGCATCTCTTGGTAGCTCAGTGCCTGGCAACTTCAATAGCAGTGCAGATCAACTGTAGGAATATCACATATGGTCCAGAAAGCTGTTCATGCATTTCCTTCCTCTGCATTACTCTTGATCACTGTTGGAGATCAGACACATTTCTCATGAGCAGTGATCCAGGTGCCTGATCTTAAACTGTTCCTTTAACCTGGAGAGAGGTGGGAACTTTTCCTCCTCAGGCATTGCCTAGGCCAGGGAAATCTGCTGCAAAATCCCTCTAAAGCCACCTCCCCTTCATGGGCAAGGATGTGGATGACAGCACGTGTCTGGTGACCCATGAATAAGCTGCATTTACATGAGACCTGCAGTTGCTCAGGTGCTTGTCCCATACATGTTATACATACACTCACTTATGTAAATATATATCTGTGTGTGCACCATTTTTGTGAACTGATGGGCAGTCCCTAAGAAATAAATGCATGTGTACCTGGAGTCTGGTCTTTTGTCACCAAATGTCACACTGACAGACACCTGTGTGTGTTATAGGACAGGGAAGGGGAATTAAAGGGAGGCTGCTCCATCACTGTGTCCAAGGAGACCACATCTTTCAAGCTATGAAAGATTCCCTGGGCAGAGGAACTGCATTTTGCAACAACTTTTACAACATTGTCTTTAGTGCCAATTTCTTGCCATCACTGCTGCTTGGATTGTGTTGACCTGAAGCTCTTTCCATCTGGAGCAGGGACTGTGTTTGCCCCTAGACAGGGAGACTCCACACCCACCTTGTGCAGTTGTTCCAGTGCTCCACCACCCTCCACATGAAGAAGTTCTTCCTCACATTGAGGTGCAGCTTGTGTTTTAGTTCATGGCCACTGCTCCTTGCCCTGTCGCTGGGCACCACCACAAAGAGCCTGGCACCATCCACTTGACACCTGCCTTTGGGACACTTCTGTGCATTGATGAGTCTTCTCCAGGCTAACCAGCCCAAGCTCCTTCACTGGAGAGATGCTCCAGACCGCTCACCACTGCTGTGCTCTAGCTGACTCTCATCTGGGAGTGGAGCTCCTGCTCCCCCCTCCTCCTCTTTCTCTTTTTCTCCTTCTCCTCCTTCTCTTCCTGCTCCCCCTTCCTCCTCTTCTTCTTTCTCCTTCTTCTCCTACTCCCTTCTCCCTCTCCTCCTCCTTCTCTTTCTCCTACTCCTTTTTCTTCTCTTCCTTCTCCCTCTCCTTCTCTTCCTTCCCCCTGTCCTCCTTTCTCCTCCTCCTCCCTCTCCTTCTCTTTCTCCTTCTCTTACTCCTCCTCATCCTGCCCCTTCTCCCCCTTCTCTCTCTCCTTCTTCTCCTCCTCCCCCTTTTCCTTCTCTTCTTCCTCCATTCTCCCTCTCCTTCTTCTTTCTCCTCCTTCTCCTTCTCATTTTTCTTTCTCCTCACTCTCCTTCTCCCTCTCCTCCTTCTCTTTTTTCTCCTCCCTCTCCCTCTTCTCCTCCTTCTCTTTTTCTTTCTCCTCCCTTTTCTATTTTTCATTCTCTTCCTTCTCCCTCTCCTCTTTTTCTTTCTCATCCCTCTTCCTCTTCTCTTTTTNCTGTCTTCTCCTTCTCTTTTCCTTTCTCCTCCTTCTCCCTCTTCTCCTCCTTCTCTTTTTCTTTCTCCTCCCTCTCCTTCTCTTTTTCATTCTCCTCCCTCTCCCTCTTCTCCTCCTTCTCTTTTTCTCTCTCCTCCTTCTTTTTCTTTCTCCTCTCTCTCCTTCTTCTCCTTTTCTTTCTCCCCCCTCTTCCTCTTCTCTTTTTCTTTCTCTTCCCTCTCCTTCTCCATCTTCTCCTTCTCTTTCTATTCCCTCTCTTTCTCCCTCTTCTCTTCCTTCTTTTTCTTTCTCCTCCCTCTTCTTTTTCCTCTCTCCNTCTCCTCCTCCTTCTCTTTTTCCTCTTCCCTTTCCCTCTTCTCCCTCTCCTTTCCTCCCTCTCGCTCTCCCCCTCCCGGCGCTGCGGTGCCGGCGGGTGCGGGCAGGGGGCGCTGCTCCCCGNGAGTGAGGCCGGGGAGGGGTGGGGAGGAGGGAGGGGAAGGTGGGACGAGGCAGCGGTAAAATGGAGCCGAGGGCCCTGAGGGCTGCGGGTCCCGCGGAGGGGCCGGGCCTGGCCCTTCTGCCCGTCCTCGGGGCGCCCCTTGTCCCGGGGGAGCGGGCCCTGCAGGCCCTGAAGGCCCTGCCGCCTCCGCCGCCGGCCGGGGCACCCCCAGCGCAGGCAGGGTGGGGGCTGCAGGGTGACACAAAGATCGTGTTGTCGCACCGTGGTGTGTGTATGTTTTGTGTATGGTATTGATGTATGTGTTGTGTGTTTGTGTGTGTGTTGTGTGTGTGTGTATGGTATGGGTGTTTGTGTTAGTGTATGCATATGAGTGTGTGTTGTAGGAGTGTTGTGTGTGTATGTATGCGTTCGTATGTATGTATATGTGTGTTGGGTGTGTCTGTGTGTGTATATATATGTGGCTCTGTGTGTGTATGTGTTTGTATGTATATGTGTGTTGGGTGTGTGTATGTCTATGTGTATATATATGGCTGTGTGTGTCTGTATGTGTTGAGTATGTATGTATGTGTGTGTATATATATGAGTCTGTATATGTCTGTATGTGTGTCTCTGTGTGTGTATGTGTGTATATATATGTCTCCGTGTATGTATGTGTCTGTGTATATGTGTCTCTGTATATATGTTTATGTGTCTGTGTGTGTCTCAGTGTCTCAGCAAAACAAGGCAAGGGGGTGGCAGCCCGAAGGCCCGGCCGGTTTGTTATTGTGCCGGAGCTACAAAAGGGCTGCTGAGGCCCAAATGCGGCTGCGGGGGAGCGAGCAGGGACTTTGTTTGCTGGGCGATCTCGTTCCGTGGGTTTGGAAGGATGTTTTAGGGTTTGAGTTTTTTGGTACAGGGAGGAGTTTTTCGCCTCTGTGTGGGAGAAGCTGTGCTGCAAGCTGAGGGAACACTGGTGTGGGTCTTGGGACACGTGCTGGGCATCTCCACCCGGGGCGGGGGGGGTGGGTTTAGTCGTGGTGGTGGTGAACCAGGAGGGTTTTTTTGTCTTTAAAGTGTTTACAAAAACGCCCTGAGAGGGATTGAATGAGCTGTGAGTTGTGGGGTTTGTTAGGGAGGTTGTTTTGTTTCTCTCTTCTGGACCTGTAAAGGATGAGATACTCATTCAGTATCTGCTCCTGAAATGTTTGTGTATTGACGTTGCTGGTGTTTGGGGTGATAAGGTACAATAAACACAGATATCCACAGAAATCAGTCATTTTGTTTCTTTCTAGGAATGGGTATAAAGTACAAGCACATTGCAGTGTCTACCTCCTCTGCTTAGGGGAAAGGCATCCTACCTCTCCCAGCACTGAGTTCAGGTTTATGGTGGAAGTTTTGTTTGGGTTAAGCCTTGCCTTGCAGATGCCTTCTCAGGAATGGTCCCTTCCATGGTGTGTAGATAGCTGGTCCCTGTCTTGAGCCCAAGTTTGGAGAATCGGCTCCTGATGAGTGGGTTTCTCTGCCTTTTCCATTTTCAGTTGTCACTGAGGTAGTTAAGCCCCAGTGTCCTAAAAACTAGTGCTGTGGGCAAGGGATTGAAGAGTAAAGTCATCTGGAAGAGGTAGGGAGGCTGAGACTGTATTCTGAAAGTGCAGTTGAAAGAGAGGATGGAAAATTATGTTTTCAGGTTTTCTCACTGAAAAGATTAAATAATTACCTGCGTTTTTCACTCTAAATGAAGTCTTGTAAGTGGGCCTGGGTGTTGGCAGCAGCTCTTCAGGAGATGTCTGTGGGTTCATTGTGGGCCATGCTGCTTCTTTCAGGTCTCTGGCTTAAGAAGTTCTTCCTAGTTAACAGAGTATTTTGGGGGTACAATAAACAAGGGTTCCAAAGTTGGCGTTATGAAGTGCCTTGGTGCCTTGTTTTTTTCCTAAATTTGGAGAATTATTTTGGTCTTGCAGTGCGTTTTTTTGACGAACTCTGAGGCTTTTTATTTTTCTGTGTGTGCATGAGAGCTTGAAAGGGTAAGTCAGCCAGCTGGCTGAAACTGGAAAAGTGAGCAAATGCTCCATGCAAGTTCTGGAAAGGAGATGCAGGGCTTAAAAGTGTTTTTATTTCAATAAATACGAGTAATGTTGCTAAATATTTTTTAGTGAAACTATTTCCCTTTACAGTGACATCTTAATAAAGCCTTTTAATAAAGCTTTGTGTAAAGCTCAACTTCAAAGGCTAATTTCCTTGTACAGCCTCCTAAAGGTGGGGGTGGCATTCGATGCTGTGTTTGCCTCACTCAGCTGGTACCTGAGTGACGGTATAAAGACAGACAGCCCTCGTGTGTGGGTCAGGGATGCTTTCAGATCCCTGGTGGTTGTACCACATCCTCGTCGTCCTGCTGGGACCACCCCTGAGGCGTGGCTGGGCAAAACGAGGACCCTGGTGCTGCTCTGGTGTGCCTGTTAGATGATCCATTACAGAATTACCTGCCTATTCAAGAGTGTTGGTTGCTCAAGGCCTTTGTTGTGCTCACCCGAGTAATTGGAAGTATTTAAGGGGGGGCCGGGCTAACTCTAGTTGCTGCTGAAAATAATAGTAATCCTTTTTTTAAAATAGGGTTTTTTTTCTTTTATGATGCTAGTCTGCAGAGAGATTGTGCTGTAGAGGCATTTCCAGTTGTATTGGTGTTTTTTTGGTTGAAGAAATACAGAATGGTGACTTCAGGGGAGGAAGGAAGAGAGTTTGTTCCAAGGGCTGGACCTCTGGTTATCCCATATTCCTCTTTACTCATTCCTCATTTATTCTGCAACTTGGCACTGAGCTGTTGTCTCAGTCTCAGGCCTTGCTCTTAAGCTGATCATGCCTTGTAAGTGGGTTTTGTTTTTCATGTGGCAGTGACTCATTCTGCTAAGAGGTCGATAATTTCACAGCTCCTTATCGCTGGTTTGTCATTTGAAACAAGAAATGACGACTGTGAGTCTCAGGTATCCGACGAGGAGGTGAGAGCACCGGGAGCAGGAGAGGGCTGGGCAGCTGCAGCTCTCCATGGCACAACAGCGTTTTCTGACATCTGAAATGAAGTGACTTTGTTTCGAAAGTCGGGACAGTGGTCATGGAAAGCACCTTCTGAAGGAGGTTTTGCACACTTTTGGGTTGATTAAGGAGTTGTTCTTTCCCACGCGAGGATAAAATGTGGCTAAAGTGGGAAATTATAATATTCAGCCTCACTGAAATGTATCTTGGCTTCATGTTCTCTTAGTAACTTGTACTAGAAGTCAGGATGTTCTCTGCGTGCACGTTGTGTTTCCTGCACAGAAGTAGCTGAGAAGTTGGAGCTTCTGAGCTATTTATTTCGGAGCAAAGCTGTTCAGATGTGTATGGCTGTAAATCCTGATCAGTTCTTCTGTCTGGGAGCTTTTGGACTTGAACTGAAGTGAATTTGAGGCTGCTCTAATAGCCCTCGGTTGTTCTGTATTTACCTGTAGCATTGGTTGGTTGTAAAGCTGCTTGAGTTGTAGTGCTGTGGGATCTGTGGGGACAGTAGGTGGTTTTCAGGTGTTACAGGGTGTATATGAAGTTCTGCAGGGGGTACTTAAAGCCAAAATACAGCGTTTGTTTGGTTTCGAACTCTTAAATTTTCAGGAAGGAGCAAGAGAGCTCAGTGTTGCGTCTCTTAAGAGACTGCAGGTATGAACTGGGGAGGGTTGATGGGAACAATCATACCTTGAGTGAAAGGGAAGAGGTGATGACCAGAAATGTGCAAATGTGGAGGAGGTGAAGGTGAGCCAGGCTTAACTAAGAAGAAGTACGGGAGAAATAATCGGGAAGAAAGCAAAGACTTGCCAACAACCCCCTGGGGTCTGGCCAGGAGGACCACTGTCTTGGACTGTAGCATTTCAGGTATCTGCCAGGCTTCACTTAGCTGTTGGGAGCAGCCTCAGTAGCTTTTGGATTTCAGGTGGGTGTCTCTTAAGAGGCGTGAACTACCTAGTGTTTGCAGAGTTAGCTCTCTTAGGGAAAAGATTTGGTGAAGGAATCCTTCCTGGCTGGCTGTTGAGACATTTGGACAGGAATTGCAGTGGTGGTGCTCCAAGGTTTGAATAGAGACCGATTTGAAGAGCTTGCATTGGGACTTTGCCTCCCCCAGCCACTTCTTGTGTGGGAATATAGTGATTTTTTGGGGAAGAATTTAGCTGTGGAGTAAATTCTTCAGCTCCTTCTACCTGTGTGTCGGCTGGGAGGTTGTACAAAAGCCTTGGGTGATCTTGTTCAGCAGTGGGAGTGGGCTGTGAAGCAGACAGGGGTTTAGGGACATGTTCAAGAGGTGTTTCTTCATGGCTACAGTAATGTGAAGTATGGTTTTAACTTTTGTTGAAATAACCAAGGAACGGAGTTCCCACCTAGCAATTGAAGCTTCAAGAACTGTCATTCAGAAAGGGATTCATGAGTTCGAGTGTTGTTACGGTGTTCCGTGTCTGAGCAATGTGTTGCCTCTAGTGACGCCTGTGATGCTGTTGCAGCAAAAGGAGCGTATGGGGTGGCTCATTTAGGAGGTGTTTGCAGCAGTCCCCGTCCCGGCATGCAGAGACCTGCTCCTCCACAACTCCTCTGGAGCAGGTCTTCGTGCTGCTGCTGGCCCCACAAGCACACCAGGAGGGCAGGTAGTGTGATTCAGAGCGTGGTTTTCAACCCCAAACAGTGGGAGATGAAGGCTCTATTTCTTGCTCTGCTGCCTGGCATAGCTGTGGAGTCCTGCGGTGTCGTTTTCCTATCTGGAAGATAGAAGTGATGACGCTTACACACCTTGTCAGTTATGCACTGCAAATACCTATGTAAATTAGAGCATCTGTGAAATGTTTGCACTTCCTGTCTGGCTCAGAGTAGTCCAGATGTCCTGGGCATAGTCCGAGTTGCTCAGCTCTCCAGAAAAGCTGAAGCTTCCTAAAGATACCTGAAGCTCCTTTCTTCTGAGTACTGAGTACTGAATCACACTGCACGAAAGATGCTTTCTTACCACTTTGTCCCCCCCATCGCTTCCCCATCGGATTCCTCCTGGCATCTTTGGCTTTCATTTGTGGTGCAAATGGCTCCTCTGAATAGGCTTCCTGTAAGGAGAATTGCTGTGCAATGCTGCATTGCCCTAGTGCTGTTAAAATTGGGGAACCTGGAGGAAGACTTGCTTGGAAGCTTCAGCATCTGCAGTGTTTATGAACTGCGGGCTTGTCTGGACTGCTTGTCATCTTACCTATGGTTTGAACCGGCTGCATCAATCCTGATGGCTGTGGGAATTGGGAAGAATCTGGTAGAGAAAGGGCTCTTCAACTCTTACCAGGGCAGCTTTGTGCCCTGCAGCGTGTCCCTGCCAGAGGAGCTCCCAGCAGCGCTTGGGGAGGAGCAGCACTGGAGGTGTGTGCTCAGCAGGGGTGTCCAGGAACCTCTGCCTTGCCTGTGCAGGGAGGGATTGGCATTTACTACCTGCTGATGAATAGCACTCAGTTTTATTTCTTCATAAAGATAAGCTTCTGTGCATAATCTGAGTGGGAGCTGAGGACTGGAAGTCAGCAGGCAGCCTGAGAGGGTGGAGAGGTGACCACAGCCTGGATTTGGTACTGAGGCTCGTGGGGCACACGGTGAACATCCACCTCCCCATTCCAGTGTGATGCTTCCTGAGACTGCAGAGAAAACAGAGCAGCTTATTCAACAGCTGATGGCATTTGTGTGGAAAGAGCTGTTTCTGTTCCTGAAAAAGGGACTGTTAACCCATAGGATTGCCAGCTTTGCTCTGATTTCATCTCTTGGAGCTGTGACATCTCTAATTTCCTCTCTGGTTGTTTGCTTTAAAATTTATATTCACTGCTGAGAGATGGAATAAGTTACTGAGCTTGGAATCAGGTGAAGGACTTGTGAAATGTTTGACAAAGAATCATTCATCTAGTGGCCAGTTGTGGCCTTGGCTGTGTAGGGCTCTCCAAGGTGAGCTGAGTGTAATGGTTTGGAGGCTCAAGTTTGGATTCTGGAGCTGGCAGCACATTGGTGTTTGACCTGTGCTCTTCTTGCTGTATCTCACTTGGGTTATATGGATACTGTTACTGTGATATCTGTTAAGTCTGTGTGGCAGAAGTGTCAGAACTAAGGGAATTTCATGACCTTAACATGCAGTGGTGTTTATTTTTAGTGATGGAAGAGTTCTTGCCTTCACCTGTCAGACCTGAGGCCTGGTGCAATGGCCTGAAAAGAGTTTGTGCTTTTGTGGGTGCCTCCTGCTCTCATGAGCTCCTCTGAAGCCATTGACAAGATTGGGTCTACTTGCTGTCCTGGTGGCCAGTCCCTTCCACTGGAAGAGACTGTTCTGGATATGGCAAGTGCTGCTGGAATACATTCCTTCCTCCCTTGACTCGTCTTTGCGACTTGCTCCTTAGTGATTCAGAGCTGCATTTTATCTGAGGGTCTTGGCGTGCAGGTTTGATGGCTGGGATAGAGACCCGAGCACTGGGACTTCTTACTGTCTATGATGTTAGCTGTGCAAACTGTTTCTCTGCCTTAGTTATGCAGTTTTTAAAATAGGACTGATAGTACCAGCCCTGTTACCCATCAGGAGATCCCTACCAGCTACTCACAGTCTCTTACTGTTGCTCAGATACCTAAATGCCCAATTTACCTTACAGTTCAGCTGAATGTTGCCAGGGGCTTTCTGAACAAGTTTTGCCAACAGAGCATTCTGCCAGGTATTCCTTTTGTGTTTGGATTTAAACTGCTTGCTTGTGATCAGCCTCCTTGCTTTGGCATTGAGGGAGCAGGATGTTGTATCTATGTGTTTCCCCTGGACATTCAGATTCAGAGGAACCCAGGCAGGGGAGAGGGGTAGTCAGAATCCCTTTGGAGGCTGTGGGTAGGGTGTTTCAGCTCTGGGTCTTGGTTGTGGGTGAGCCACAACAGAAGTACCACTTCAGTACAAATCTGTAGATTTATGCTTGAATGAACCTCGTGTGGCAGGCACCAGGTTGCTTCCCTTCTCTGGGATCTGCATCTTCTGAGGCCATGGGTGGTTCTTGCTGAACTGAACTGCACTGTCCTCCCCGGGTTTTGCCTCTGAAATGTGGAACAGCGAAGTAATAGGCTCCTTTATTTCTGTTGTGTCTTGCTGCAGAAGTGCCTGCCAAGGAGGTCATGAAGTCTGAGCCTGATGGTGCTGCTTCATGTCTCATTTGACACCTTCATGGCCTGGATGAGAGGGCAGGGAGTGTAATGTTGGGAGCTGGTGCCTCCAGATTGTTCTGCATGAGATACCTTCCTGCTTCCCAGCAGTATTCAGCTCTTGATTCTGAGGACTGATAAGAAAGCCCTGCAGTGGTTCCTCTTGGGCTGGAGATAAGGTTATCCCTTCCTGACAAGCTGGCACCAGCAGGTTGGTTCCTTCTTTACAGCACGATGGGGCTGATGGATGGGAAACTGGCTCTGTTTCTCTGCAGGGATGTTATGGACCCTCCTTTCAAGGAAAGGATTAACTGCACACCTTGGCTTTTCTGTTGATTGAAAAGGAGGGGGAGTTTATGAGCACAGGATCTCACAAGTACTTTCTGTAGGCTCTGGACCTGCTTTCTGATGTGTTGTTTTGTGGTTTTTTTTTTTTTTTTTTTTTTTTTTTTTTTTTTTTTTTTTTTTTTTTTTTTTTCCTTAATTTGCTCTGTGCCGTAGTTTTGCCTACTCAGGATGAACTATTTCTTTGTCTGCATCCTCAATTACTGGAGGTCAGGGCTCCTTTCCAGGGTGTGGCATTGTCTGTCCAGCCGGTACAGAAAGGACCACAGAACTCGTTAATGTTTTTGTGTAAATACAATTGAGCCATTCTCCAGACTCCAGTCAGCTTTATCTGTTTTACAGTAAGCTACAATTCCACCCTTTCTGGCTGCCTTTCTCTGCCTGCCTTCCCAGCATTGGAAAAGTGTTCATCAGAGAGGTGAAACTGCTGTATTTTACAGACCAAATCTGAAATTGCAAAGATCTGTTTTCTCTAGAGCTGTGCAGTGGTTTGCTGGCAGTAGTTGTGATTCTCCACCTATTGGTACATTCAGAAGATGGGGCAGCAGGTGAGCTTGGTGAAGACAGAACTGAGCAAGTGAGGTCAGGTCACGTTCACAGGACATACCCTTTCTTCTCCCCATCATGTTTTATCTCTACCTGCAGACCACCACAGTGCAGAGTTAATGATAGATCCACTGTCCAGAAGACTGCCTCTCCTCTTTGTGGTCTGGCTCTGTTTCGAATCCCAGGAGGCTTAGCATGGAGGGAGGTCTGATGACAGGGCTGGACAGCAGGCAAGTCTGGCAGATGACCTCCAGCCTCTAGTATTACTTGGCTAACAGAATATCTCTGCAATAAATCATGGGAGATATGAGCCTGGTCTCCCACTCCCTGTTTTTACAAGGAGACAAGGCTCATGGGAGATGCAAAGAAAAGCTGGAATTGTGCCGGATTAAAGGAACTGGTACCCTCAAATAAGTGTATTGAGCTAAGCAAGGGGGGGTCCTCCATGTGAATCAGAAGCTTGGCTTTATCTCTTCTCTGCACTGCAGACTCCTGACTTGCTTCTCCTTGTCTGGCAGGATTTGGTGCTGCTTTTTGGCACCACGTTTGATGCTACATCCAAATCTTGGCAGGTCATTTTCAGGTGTACCTGTGATTCTTGGCACGTCCTTCTGGAAATAATGCACTAGAATGACAGTGAGCAGTTTCTTGTGGCTTAGGCTCTTGCTGCAGCCTGTGCCTGCTGCACAGCTCTTCTGATTTATCCTGTTGGCTCTGTACTTTTGGATGCTGATGTTCTCCTGTTGCTCCTCTCCTTACTAAGCAATCTCTCCTGGGAACTGAGCGCTCATCTGGTCTCTTCCCTGTTAGACTGATGATCTGTGCCTGACCCAAACAGGGCTTCTGCAGGGTGTAAGTGCATCTGACTCCAAGCTCCTGGGCAGGGGATCACGCAGTTGCACCAAAGCCCTTCCAAGGGCAACTACTGGTGTCTTTCATCACTGGGACAGGTGGCAAGTGTTTCACAAATGGGTAGTTCTTGGTAGGACACATTCCAGTAGTAGTAGTGGGATCTCTCTGTTGACAGATAAATGAACCAGCAAAATTGAATGTGTGTATTTAAAGAAGAATGAACACCACTGGTCTCCTGTAAAACTGTGCTCTGTTTTTGAAAAGGTTTCACGTTGCTGGTAACATGTATTTCAGTTTAACATCAACTCTAAATAGTTCTCTTTTCTGAAAGTACCATTCAGCTTTTCCAGCCTGTGACTTTCTGAACAATTTGTGTAAAATTTCAGACCAAAGCCCTCCTGCTTGTGGAGGAAATCCTTTTCACTGTTAATCTTCCTGTTGCTGTGTTTTGTGTTGGTGACTGCTGCTGTGAAGTGAGAAAGGAGCGATGGTCTGCAGTAGTCTTGGAGCCTTTGCCCCAGTCATTGTGCTTGGTGTAGAGCTCAGGGGTGTGCAGGCAGCTGAAGTGATTCCTTCTAGGATTTGTGTTACCTTTCATAAGTCTGTTTGCCCTGCTCAGCTAAGGCTGGCTGAATTCCAGGTACTCGAGCTCCATTGAAGTCTTGTGAATAAAACACCAGCAGCCCAGCCTCCTGCATACATAGATTCACAGAGAGCTTTGCAGACAATCCTGTTTGTCAGGAGTCTCTCCCTTTGGCTGTGTTATCAGCTCAGGGGTTTCCAGTTGTTACCAATGCCAGTAACTCAAGGTTTTCACATGGTTTTTTTGCAGGACAGGCTCAGTTGATCCATGCTGTAGCTCCAGGACTTAGGTGCTTGTGAGTCTAATGTCTTTAAGACATTAAAGTGCCTTAAAATGTTACTGTTGCTGTCTGGATTAGAACATACCCTTTTAAAAGGCAGTTAGACAGCTCAGCATCCAAACATCAGATCCAGAACAACACGATGTAGACATTAAGACATGGGAACAGTGGAGCTCTCTGCCCAGAAAGTGGTTCTGGTGCAGTTACTTGTATCCTGGGGTCTCTAATGGAACTGGTCATACCGCAGTATTTTGTGATTCCTCTGAGACACTCAGTATTTTGCACTCTGGTGCTGTCCCTGGATATAACAGGAGACACTGCTTGTCCTGACAATGGGAAGAGCTAATCTCTGTGCTAAAACTGAGAGCATGTCTTCCCCAGAAGAGCTCTATAAACCCAGAGAGAAACCTTGGAGAAACGCAGGGGATGGATTTATTTTTTATTTCCCTGTAATGGGTTATTGCTTTCTTCAGGATCAGCTCTCAGGCATGGGAAGTCTGAGCACAGGTCAGAGGCTCTGCCGAGGTGGTCAGTTTTCAGTTGTCAGCAGTGGCACATGCCTTCTGCTTCCAGCTCTCCCAATAATGAGCATGCAGGCTGGCAGGTCAGTTGGAAGTGAACTCGATTTTTATCAGAAATGGCTTTGCTCTGCAGGACTAGAAAGCCTTTATGATCCCTGCATGGACTCCCTGCGTGACTGATAGGGAGATAGTCAAGCATCGTGGCAGGCTTGGGAGGCTTTGTGGCATCTCTGAAGTGCTGTGGGTGACCTGGGTGCTGAGTGACCCTATTGGCAACCATATCCCTGGATCTGCAGCTGGCAGGAGGGACAGGCAGCAAGGTCCTGCCTGGGCTCTGACCCAGCTCAGCATTGCTCTGGCCTCTTTGCACAGTGACTGTATGCAAGTTGCTTCACCTCTCTGTGGACTTGTTTTCCCCTTTGGAGCACACACACCACACCACACAAAGCAAGCTGTGTTTCAGGTCTTCAGCTTCAAAGTGCTGAAGGAGTTGAAAGTAAGTCTCATTTATCCAGACAGCAGTTGTGGCTGTCCCAGAAAGTTTGACAAGGGATTTTATCCCAGTGTGTCCCCAGCTCTTCTGCTCTGAAGTGGTTGTTTATTCCTCCTGCCTTCTAATGATACAAGATGTAATGAAGAGGCAGCTGAGACCTGGTTACATAACTGTTGTCAGGGTTTCTCCTTGGCAGCGTGGCCCTGTGTGCTGTGTGTGCACTGACTTTCAGGAACTCAGGGGTTTTCTGTTAACCAGGTAACTCCTGAACCCAATGTGGTAGGTGGTGTGTTGTTGTTGTGTTTTTTTTAAACACCTACTGACATTATGTGACTTGAGTTTTATAAACCTCAGTGTGGATTTTACTGCTTTTTTTGTGAGGCTGGTACAGGACTGACGTGGTCTGGGTAGACCCCAAGCCAGGTTCCCTCTGCAAGGCTCAGTGTACCTGTGGAAGCAGGTGGCTGTGCTCTTGCCAGCACAACACCCTCTGCTATTCCCTCTGCTTTGGGCCTCCCCACAGCTCTTCCTGTTCAAACAGCTCATTGTTCTCTGTCCAACCTCTTCTTTCCTGCCAAGTTTGTGCTAATCAGTGTGTTTTCTCCTTTTCTCTTTTATGTCTGTCCTACTAATAAAATACAGTGCAAATGGCTCAGTGAGGGAGTAGCTGTTGTTTTCTTTGGCACATGGTGGCTATCTGAGCAAAGATGGAACCAGATTGGAGCCAGAGATCTGTTTGCTACTAAGCAGGAAAAGGTGCCTGAAGACTTACTGTCAGCCCTTTTGCCCCCACAGGCCTTCATGCTGCAGCTCCATGTGGTGGTCCAGCAGAAATGCTCTGAGGGGCTTGTTGTGGAGCTTGGTGTTTTTCCAGAGCATCCCATGGATGCTGTTACTGAGTGGCAGAAAATACTTCTCTGCCTGTGTCCCTGACCACGCTGCCGTAGCACAGAGTGCACAGCTTCTTGCTCCTGACAGGCCTGATTTGAATCCTGCAGTGCAAGAACAAATGCTGTGTGTTGCCAGGTTTGTTGGCCAGACATCTGTGCCCTGGTGGCAGCCTTTAGATGGGCTTTACTTGGCCAGTTGCAGTTGGCGCTACATTCTCAGTCTGGCTGTATCATCCAGCATGTTTGCAGTCTGTGCTTTGGTTTGTACATAATGTGTGATGCACTAATCCTCTTACCTGGAAATCATGTTTGATAAAGCATTGCTGTAGCCTCTGGTCAGACACAGTTCCTTTCAGAAAGAGTGATTTTTGTCTGTGGTGGAAAAATGCTTTCAACTGGATGAGTTTCAGAAAGTGTGAGGGGTGGGAAGGTCAGATATATATCACATTTTGTTATTCCAACACGGAGTTGAAGCCCTAAGATGGGTCCTAGCAGATGGCATAATAAAACTGCCGGCAGTTTTAGGCTTGAAGTGGAAGCTTTACAACAAGAAATCTGGAAATCTCAATTATGTGTGAAAAGGTTAGATTAAACTCCTAGATTTGAGAAAATTTAGGACAGAATTATGTTTTAAAAAATGAAAGAAAGGTCAATTGAAAGTAAGCAAAGTGTCTTTTCTGACATAGAAGTTGATGTGCAATATTTCATTGCCCATGTTTCAGCTTTGTCCCAGGGTTCAAGAGACAAAAAGTGAATGTAAAGAGACTCCCTCATGGCGGGTGTTAATCACAGCATGTTGTGCCAGTAAAGATCACAGTGAAAAATTAACAAACCATATCCATTGTGAAAAGTGCATTTAAAACTAGAAGTGGTGTTCAAGGTGCCAGCAACAGAGAAATGTAAATGTTTTGGTGTTTTCAGAAATCAAAGTAGAATGACTGAACACACAGGCTCAAGAGTCTGAATCTAGTACATAACTCATTCTCAAGATCAGCACTTGGGAAAAGGGAATTTGAAGTAATAATTCTGTTGCCTTCAGGTGATGCTATCAAAGCATTTAATTGCTGGTGTAAGTCATTAACTGTGGCTGGTGTGGAACCATAATCTAAACATTACAAACCCTTCTGCCAGTGCTTCAGTGGGAAACCCAATGAGAAATTCCAGTGTGGTACAAGATACCATGCTTTTCTGTCATTTGTGTTTAGGAATCCTTGTGTTTAGCTGCTTATTGTTAGGCTTAATCCTTTAAAGCAAGGACTGTGCTGACCCCTCTCTCTTGTGTTCTCATACTTAAAGAAGCTCACCTCTTTCAGTGCTGTAGTCTCAGGAAAAAAATGATGCTGTAAGAAGCGCGTTCCTGCAGTTCTTTTCAGTCAGTTTGTGAATCTGAAAGCCCACAAGTTTCTTGTGACTAAAGAGGAGGGAGTTCAAACATTGTAACATGTATATGCTCACTGAATATCTGCAGTTCCAGCTGTTGTGGGTGCTTTCCTTTTTTCTTCTCTGTGGCTGAATAACCTGTTTCATGGTGTTTTCCTGGTTCTCTTTCATGAAAAGGCAGATCGGGAGCGGCGCAGAGAAATTTCCTTACTAGATGACATTTCATCGCAATGTCCGATCGTTTGGGGCAAATAACCAAGGGAAAGGATGGGAAAAGCAAGTACTCGACTCTCAGCCTGTTTGATAAGTATAAAGGAAAGTCAATAGAAGCTATCAGAACTACAGGTAAGAAGCACCCTCAGAAAACTCCTTTTGATGCCTTCCAAGAGTGTTGTTGCAGAGCCTGGTCAAGTTGTGGGCCCTGTGAGTAGAGTGCCCAGTGGGACACAGCTAGGGTGCAGAGGTGTTTGGGCTGGTGACTGAACCTATGTTTCTTCACTGATTCTTCATGGAAAACGTCACTGGCACTTTGTGCTGCTGGTGTTATGCAGACATGGAAAAAGGACTCAGGACAGCTGAGGATCGTTGGCCCTTTTGTTTAGCCTGTGTCCTTGCTGCAGAGTGATGGCAGACTTGAATGAAAGTCTTACAAGGGCTGTATGCTGTGCAGGACAGGGCAGTTGAGCTGACTGGAGTGCCTTAAGCTGGTCAGACATTGTGTGAGGTGAGAGTCAAGGACTGAAGGTCACTGGGGAAGGACCTGAGTTGGTTTTGCACTGGAAATGCGACTAGAAGTAGATGGTGGGGTCAAAAATCTGGCTCTAGAACTGGTGTGAAAATAGAAAACAAAACCCAAAATACCTTCTTTGTAAGTATGGTCTCTGGTGAGTAGACCTGGTAGATCCTAGACCTGGGGACTCCTGGCTTAGGTTACCAGTTTGTCTGTTAAGAGGTGGACTTGGGTGACTGTTTCCCCAAGCTGTGAAGGGGTCATGCTGCTTCTCCTTGGCAGAATGAAAAAGGATTTGCACAGGTAGCTAAAAGACTCCATGAGCTCTTTATCAGGCAAAATTACTTCTCTCTCCCTTCCTTCCCTCCCTCCCTCCTTCCCTCTGTAGGAGCTGTTTGCCAGCTGCTACTACAGACAGCCCTGTGGGAAAGAGCCTGTGTGCTGACATAGCAGCAGCAGTTCTGTTGGGACTGTACCCAGCCTCAATATCCTAATTAAGATTACTTGTCTGTTGGGATACAGACCTCTGACCTGCTGCTGTTCCTTTCTCACTAGTTATTCCTAGACATGGCTTACAGAGTCTTGGGAAAGTTGCTGCTGCCCGGCGCATGCCACCTCCTGCAAATTTGCCTAGCTTGAAGTCTGAGAACAAAGGAAACGACCCCAACATCATTTTAGTACCCAAGGACGGTACAGGATGGGCAAACAAGCAGGATCAGCCAGACCAAAAGAGGTGGGTAGAGTGAATCTTTGGTAATTTTGTCAGGCAAACAATGGTGCTTGTGCGCTCCTTGTGTGCTGCTGTGCTGCGTGTTGGACCCTGGTGGTCACTGTCTCTGCTGTCCATGCCAGCGCAGAGCCAGTGTTTTAGCCTGATCTTTTAGCAAGTGCCGTGTTGCTTTCCTTCCCCTATGGTCTCACCTGTGCTGCCTCTGCTCAGTTCCAGTGTGACGGCTGCACAGCTGCAGGAGTCGCTGCCGCAGCAGGGTTTGCCGAAATCTGTCTCCAATTTACAGAAGCCGACACAGTCAATCAGTCAGGAGGTGAGTACAGCTGGGCTCTGACTTCTGTTTTCTCTGTCCCCAGGCAGCTCGAGGGTTTTCTTTAATTGCCTGTCTTGGCCTTGCACAAGTAAGAACAGCTCCTGTGTAATCAAATCTCGTGGAATTGACCCCCATGAGTCCTAGTTATTGTGCCCCGGGAGTGCTGTGTTGCTGTTAGAGTATAATTCTGTGTATGTTACCTCTGTATCTTTGAAGTGTGTGGAAAAGTCCAGTTTCAGTCTAGAAAAAAATAACTAGAATATTGGATGGCTGGTTAGCACTTCTAAGCTATTTTACTTTGGGTCTAATTCAAGTGTCACATGGTGACAACAGATCCAGTGCTTGCTCCCAGCCTGATGAAACTTGATAGAAAGAGATCTGGTCATGTGGGAGAAGCAGACAATATCAGGACCTAAAAAAGCTACTGGCAAGTAAGAAACTGCCCCAAAGAGTGCTGCAGGGACCTGTCCCCTCTGTGCTATGGATTTCACCCTTTGAGTTTAAAAAAATTTCCCAGCCTTTGAGGTCCAGAGAAATCATGACAGGAATTGTGTTTCGAAACAAAGAAGAGTGGTTAATGCATGAGAAAGTAGGGTAGCCTTCAGGCCGAAATGTAACATGGAACAAATTTAGGAGATTGAGAGACCATTTGGGTAAATGCAGCAGAAAAAAAAAAAAAAAAGGAAAAAAAAAAAAAGAAAAACCTGATTAGAGTGAGGGAAACAAATAGTTTGAGTTGGTGAAGATGAGCAGAGGAGACATTAGGGCAGAGAAGAGAATTTCTGCTGTAGCACTGTAGTACCATGGAGTGGGGAGCAGCTAACTTTTAGCCCCAACAAGATGCTGGGGAGACCTGGGGTATCCAGTGAATGATCTGGAGGTCGGAATTGTACCAGGTGCCAGCCAGGAAATGAGAAACAATCATGAGACTTCACTGACCTGTGGGTGTTGGGGTTTCTTTGTTTGCTTCGTTGTGTTTTCAGAGTACAAATTCAGTGCCAGGTGGACCAAAGTCATGGGCACAGCTGAATGGAAAGCCAGCAGGACAAGAAGGTGGTGAGTATGATAAGCAGAAATGGAACTGGGTATATTCTTGCTTCTCCCAGATAGGTGTGAGGTGGAGTGGACTCCGTTTCTTCCTTCCCTCCCTGTCAGTCTGTGCAGAATGGGACAGGGATGTCTTGGTTACAGTGCAGAGAGGCCTTATGAATCTTCTTTTCAATCTGTGTACTGTGTTGGCTGGAATGGTGCAGATGCACTTGTTGAGGTCTGCCAGTGCAAGACATGGCTTGAACAGAGTGTGTCGGGGCCACATTGAATTGGAGTGATTTTTGCTCTTGGGATGCAGCAGGGGGTTCTGGGAGGTGAAAGTTTTGAAGGAGAAGGGAAACGTTTGCCCCATGTCAGCAGAGCAGTGTGTAACAAAGGTGAGGGAAACTGAGTGAAAAAAGGGAGATTTTCCCCGAGTAACTGCTGATAATGGCTTCTGCTTGACTGAGAATCTTGAAGCAGTGTTAACATAAACTGGGGGTTTAGTTGTCTTCAGATGCATCCATTTCCACACAGGAGGTGGTTTACAGCTGCACTGAGTATTGCCATTAAAACCGTAGTGAGAATAACAGCTCAGTTCCACTGTTTTAATATGAACAGACCTGGAACCGTTCAGTCGTGAGTGAAATTGCTGAGAGATTTGAAAGAACTGAGACAGCTGCTCGTTGCAGAAACAGAAGGGAGGAGTTTATCCTTAATTAAATGAGGCCCTTAATGAGAGGATGTTTCTCAAAGGCTAAACGTTAAAGCAGAGTCTTGTGCTTGCATGAGTTGGTGACCAGTGCAAAGACTGTGTCATCTTTGGTTAATTGGTACTTTTTGAGTTTTTGCTTTGTGGACCTCATCTACAGTCATTTTGAAATCTGATCATATAACAGCGTTACGAAAGATTTTTTTTGAAAACTCATTCTAGGGCACACTTACCACTATAGAGTTTTCAGCCCAAGAAAACCGTTGCATATGTGGCTAATAGCAGCTTAATTAGAAGGTAATTGAATCACAGAAGCATCAAAAATCTGGCTGAAAGGAGGCCATACTATGCTTGCACCTCTTCTTCAGTGGCACTGAACAGCTGCTTTTCCTTCTAAGCTAATACATCAGTTTCTAATATTGCGGTCAAAGAGGAAAGTCTCTTGTTTTTTGCTTCTTTAAAGTTTTACAGCTGTAGATTCTTTTTTTTTGCAGGGAGTTTCCAGAAGGAGACACCTGTGCCATTCTAGTTCAGTGGGATAACAGTAGAAATGAGAACTCCCAGCATTTCTCAGCGACTTTGTGGTGTATTTAGGAAATGTTCTTCTTGAGTATTCTTACCTTTCCAAAATATTTGAAGGTGTTAATTGCAGCAGTTGCAGTGTCTTCCCTGGAAATTTCACAGGGAAATTCTTGTGCAGTGTGCAAGTTCCAGAAGGTGGAAATAAGCCCTTCTTTGCTCTTCAGGGCAAGGAATGAGAAAGATAAATGAGACTCTGTTGTCAGGTCTTCAGTACTCATTGCTGGTACTTCTAATGTGACAATTCTGAAATGCCCCTTTTAAAGGGAGCCAAGTAACACTAAGAACCAGTTCTCAAAAAAATTCTAATGTTTAGTAGTGCAGTAATGCTTGCAATTTCCTTTTATGCTGTGTTATCTTGCCAACAGATTTAGGAGAACTGCTGTGTTTTGTGTTCCAGTCACTGGCAGATCTTTAGAATTGACAGAAAACTGTCATTCTGGGGTGACACATGACTCAGCAAGACAATTTGCCAGTGACTAGAAGTGAACCTGGCCTCATTTGGCCACTGATCTGCATCTTGAAAATGCTGCAGCAGGGAGGAAGGTGGGGATGGCAATAACATCCATCCTTATCTGTTGTCTTTCACTGATCTTTAGGCAGAAGTGTTAACAATAGACTTCCCTGGCATAGTGAGATCTGAGCTGAAACAGTCTGAATAGAAATGTCAAATGCTTGATAGCAGGGTTTCATCTACAAACGATCTTGAAACATTTATATCTCTGCCTCCATCTGAATTCTGTACTTTGCAAATATAATTGGAAGCTGAGAAATTTCACTCTGATTTTGTTGAACGTGAGAATTTAAACGAATATCCCAAGTTAAGCGTGTGGGAGTGCTGGGTGAGGACATGTGTTGTCGTGTTGGTGACAGTGTCTGAGAGTGTTTGGGGTGTGAGCTGAGGTGCTGGTACAAGAGTAGTTTGGGGTTAAATATCTTGAGGCCCACATTCTCAGGAAACACATTTACAGGCTGATCTTGTAAGGTAGCTGAAAGAGCAGAAGGATCTTCTCTGAGTCGCACACTTATTTGTCTGACAGGTTCAAGGGCCTCAAGCCGACTGTTATCCTTCTCTCCCGAGGAATTTCCGACGCTGAAAGCAGCTGGCGAGCAGGACAAGGGTGGCAAAGAAAAGGGCGCCTTAGATCCGTCGTATGGGCCAGGACCAAGCCTCCGCCCCCAGAGTGAGTGAAGGATTGTGTCCTTCTGCCTTAACCCACCTCATAACCCCACAGTCTGTGTTTTGGGCAGGGTTTGCCAGTTCACAGCAATATCATGTATTCCCTCCTTGTGTTTCCTTTTGTCTTGTTATGAGCTTGCACGTGTCAGGCAGCGTAGCAGATGATCGCAGGTCAGCATGTGGTGCTCGTGTTCCGTGGGCCAGACAGCCAAGAATGGACTGACATCCACTATATTGTTTAATAAAGGTTACTGTTTGATGCAAAGCACATCCCTCACCCTGAGCTGAGGGAGCCACAGTGAACTGAGTGTGTGGTGTAATTAGGCTTCTCTTGGAGTGTTTGTGCTTCTAACTGGCCTGAATTCTGCAGGGTAAGGACTGTGGAGGTGGGGAGCAGAGTTGGTAGGAATTTAGGCTTATTGGCAAATAAGGACACCCCTGATGCAGCAATTTGTAACAGCTGATGTCTCATGAGAAAACAGATTGGTCCTTGATATTTTTCTACAGCCTTAGTGTAATTCGGGCTTAGAGTAACCCTGAGATTTCAAGACTTCCCCGCAGAGCGACTGTCTGCATTTACAAATACTAATATAATGGTTGCCTCCTTTGCAGATGTCACCAGTTGGAGGGAGGGCGGTGGCAGGAACATAACCTCTGCCACATCTCTGACCGCCCCCCCTGCTGAGCTGGGCAGCAAAACCTCCAGCACCGGGGACGGGGCCCCTTCCTCGGCGAGTGCCAGCGACCCGAAGGAGCCGTCTCTCCGCCCCGCCCAGCCCGTCCGCAAAGGGGCTTCGCAGTTCATGGGAAACGTCTACCAGCCGCCTACATACCATGACATGCTACCTGCCTTTGTAAGGGACCCTTTCTCCACAGCTGTGTCACGTCCTTGCTGCTTGTAATGTGTGTGGGAGGTTGAGCTCTGCTGAGACGTGTTCTCTGGACTCGCGGTTGGTTTCCAGGGCTTGCTCAGGGATCCTTCTTGTGTTTTTAGGACCCCTTTCGTTCTAGAATGGTGTGACACAGCCTTGCTCAGCCCAAGGAGTAGTTGCCTCTTCCCCTATGGAGCCAGGAAGGGAACCATTAGCACGTGACCTGTTGGGCAGCCAGACATTAAATGTTTGGTTTCCCTTTGTGCGGGTGCAGCTACCATGCAGCTGTTGTAACCTAATCTCTTTTCCCTTGGCATGGAATGAAAGTAGACTATTCTGCTTTGCCCCGTTCCAGATGTGTCCACAACAGCCATCTGAGACTCCTGCGTCGCTGGACAGAGGGTCTTTCCCCGTTCCTCAGCTTCGCCTGGAGCCCCGGGTACCTTTCAGACAATTCCAGATGAATGACCAGGATGGGTAAGGCTGCCATCACTGTCCAGCTTGAGAGGCAGGTTCAGGGTGTGACATGAACCTTAAACTAGGCAAGAATTTGGTCCAGGGACTGTGTGTTGAAAACTGCAGGCAGCCAGGGGGGAAGCCAAAGCCAGCAGTGCTTTGCTCCAGCTGTAGCAGCAGCTGGAATGTTGCAAGGCTGTAAGCCCTGTGTGTCTGGAGAGCAGGTGGGCGTGAGAAGTGTGTGATTCTGGACTGGGAAAGTTGCAGCTCTAATCTGTAAGCCCTAGGAAGTGTGTACCAGGTGGAGAAGGCAAAGAACCTTTGTTGTACAGGGAGAGAAACTTGGATGAATTGTATTATAAGTGTGTGGTAGAGAAGGACTGCCTCACTGTTATAAACTCAGCTCTACATTCTTTGCGTTCCTGTTTGCTGTTTCTAACCATTTCTCTGTGTTTTCCTGTAGGAAGGAGAACAGGCTTGGCCTGTCTCGCCCAACACGTCCGGTTCGGCAGCAAATAGAGCGGGTGCCCCGGCCCACCATTATCAATGCAGAGAACCTGAAGGGGCTGGATGAACTGGACAACGATGCAGATGATGGATGGGCAGGTAAAGTGACTCGATTCTCGAGCTTCAGGCAATATGAAGTAGCCAGTATACTCATGTGGGTCTGTTTTGCTGCCACAGAATGAGGGAGGGGAAGCAGAGTGGTCTGTGTAGTTGTGAAATTGCTGCTGGTGTAAATGATGACACAATGGATCCTTCTGATCCTTCCATCACAATGTGCTCAAGGAACTGGATCTGAAGACTCCTAAAAATCTGAAAACACCAAACAGCAGGAGGTATACCATTATGGCTGCTGGGAGGAAGAGTTAGCCCTGCCTGTTCAGTATCCAACTGCACACAGTATGGCTTGGTGTTTGTCTCCTCATTTGCAGCCCCCATTCCCATACTGTCTGCTGCCTCTCCTCTGGGACCTGCCCAGCTGTTCAGTAGTGTGTGTCCACACTGCTTACATAATTTCTTGCCTGATCTAGTTGAAGATGTTTCTGCTCATTGAAGGGGGGTTAGGCTAGGTGACATTAAAGGTCCTTTCCAACTCATTCTATGATTTCCAGTAACTGTGGTGGGCATTTGGCTTTGCAAGTAGTTTATGCCAAGCCTGTGTGTTCTGTAGTTTAGTGCCAAAGAGGGCATAAGCTTTATCAGGAAAAGAGACCTATTTCTTCCCTCTCATATATCCCTTCTCCGTTCCTGCCCTCAGGCATTCATGATGAAGTGGATTACTCTGAGAAACTAAAGTTTAGTGAAGATGAAGAAGAGGAAGAAAATCTTAAAGATGGACGACAGAAGTGGTAAAAAGCAGCTGTATTTGCACTTAGTTATTTCAGTAAAAGTGAACAATATCAGAATTTTTAAAAACTTGTTCTAAATGTGGAGTCTTGATCTCTCTGATTTGTTGCTGTTGTTCCGTTGATTCCACTGACCATTGTTTGAGTTTGGCTTCAATGATGCGTGTAGGTCTTTAAGCTGACTTACAGTTTTCCAGGCTTTTTTCCTCCTCCCCTCTCTGTGTCTCACCTTTATCCTGCTGCACAATTGTGGGGTTGATCCTTATGCACTTTAGGAGAAGCACATCGCTTGTTCTGGTGGTTCTTTGATCTTTCTGTTGCACTCAGTTGCCTTTGCCACTTGCCAAGGCTGCAAGTGCTTTCCGAGGCAAGTAGCAAACGCAGTAGCAGAGCTGTTTCTGTGGCAGGAACAGCTGGGACCCCAGAAGGCAGCGACAGTTGTCCCTGAGCTCTGCAGACAGTACAGATGCCAAGCACACCTCGGAGGAAGGAAAGAATTGGAGTGAATCAGTTGGCTTGTCCCGGCCAGTCCGGAAAGTGCCGGAGCCGCCGCAGCCTCCGAGGAAGCTGAACGGCTGGAGCTCGGCGTCAGAATACCAGGTAGGCTGAGCTCCTGGGGCTGGGCTTGTGCTGCTGGATGTGACACAGCACTGTCCTTAAGAGGCCACTTTGACATCTTACGGGAAATGGGATACTGATTAATTTCTCAGTTGTTGGTTTATGTCCAGCTGGAGAGAAATCCATCTGCATAGCACTTCCACTAGGGAGAAGAAAGTGAAGCTGGTCCAAAGCAGTGGGGTTGTCAGAAATGGGAACCATTGAACTAGACAGCAGTAACTCTCCCCACTAAAGTGGGGATTTGTGCATGAGGATAGTGGGGAGGGAATCAGCATGGGATGCAAAGCCCAAGATAGAGGAGGTGATTGTGTCATGCTTATTGAGGAATGTTTTTTTCTTTGGCAGAAGCCTGCTCTGGGAGGTGTTCTCAGACAGCAGTCCCTCGAGGATAAGGAAGAAAAGGTGCCCCTGAGACAGAAATTTGTGCACTCTGAGATCTCTGAGGCTGTGGAGAGAGCCAGGAGGCGGCGGGAGGAGGAGGAGCGTCGAGCCAGGGAGGAGCGTCTGGCAGCCTGTGCTGCAAAGCTGAAGCAACTTGATCAGAAGTGCAAACTGGCTCAGAAGAGTGGGGAGACCCAGAAACACACAGAGAATGAGGATGTGCGACCCCCAAGCACAGAGAAAAACACTGTGCAAGAGAATGGCCATGCTTTCCGTAAAGGTACAGAAACACTACTTGACTCAGCTTGTAAAAACTCCTTTTTTGCTCTTGTGCTTATCCTTTACCTGGGGTGGGGGAGTTTCTGAGGGGGGAGCATTTAGAGTGCCCTTCAGCTGCTCTCGAGAGATCAGCTGCTTCATGTATTCTGCAGAGTGTTTTGCATTGCTGACAAAGGTTCATGTCAGAGAAATAGCTATTAAAACAAATGCAAACTTCTTTAGTTGCCTTTATCTGTGCTCAGTCAGCTGTGCTAGCACGGGCCTTGTTGCAACAGGCCTCTTGAGCTTCTTGGGATTGGATGATAATAGTAAGTGCTCATGGCCACAGATCAGAAAATCAGTCAGCAGTAAGTGCTGCTGGGTTGAAGGACTAACAGAGGAAATGTACCTTTCCCCCAGTACTTAAGAAGACGGCTGATAGAAGAGGAGGATCTGGAAATTTATCACTGAAACAAGGTGGACAAAACCCTCTGGAGCTGTCAAGGGAAATGATGTGCTATATATGATTGTAATAAAACTCAGCCACATAATGCAGTCAGGACATTCTCCCACTGTGTATGTTGTGCTGTGGGGTGCACTCACAAACGCTGTCACGAACAGGTCTCTTCAAGGCTTATTTTCTTCTCTGCAGCAACCCCTGAGTTTCATGCACAGGATGTCTCTGTTGGCTATCTGGAAGAGGAGACTCCTGCCCCAGCAGCAGCAGCAGCCCAAAGTAGCAGTGAGGAGGAGCTCAGAGAAGCTCCCTCCCCAGCACAAGAATTCAACAAATACCAGAAGTCTCTTCCCCCACGATTCCAGAGGCAGCAGCAGCAACATCAGCAGGTAATGGGTGTGACACTCCCACCTCTTCCTGTGGACCCCCTCTAAACTATTACCTCTGCTCAGTTCTCGACACCTTCAGTCTTTGAGTTGGGGGTGATAAATTGGGTTTACCCTGGCCTTTTTCAGTACTTCTGATCGTGGTTGTATCCTGTCTGAGAGGGTAAAAGAGCACTTTGTGGGTTACATGAATTTTCTGTGCACCCTGTGGTGCTGGAACTGTTGTGGGAAGGGCTTTCCATGGCTGGGAAGAGATGTGTGGCCTTATCCTGTTAGGTAAAGGAAGATGTTGGTTTTCCAGGGGCAAATTTTCCATAGGATGGCAAGCTGTTGGACTGCTTCTGGGCTGGAAGAGAGTTGTGGGGCAGCTTCTCATTCCACCTCCTGTCTTTGCAGAGGGCTGGTCCTTTACTGTGCTCTCGTCTTCTGCCTACCCAGCTTTTTTCTGTGGTGCTCTTTCAAATCATTATTTTCTTTGCTCCCTATGTCTGGTCTTAACTGTGTCATTTTTGCTGCATTGAAGACTCTCTTCTGGGGCTCTGAGACACCAGCCTGAACTGCTTTGTGCATCTTGCATCTTTGGCTGACCTTTCAGTGCCGTATGTGGTGTACGTGCTGTTCAGCTCTGCTTCCACGTGCAGTGAGTCTCCATAGGGCAGCAGAACCAAACCAAGGGACAGAATACTCAGACTTGAGATAATGCAGAGTTAATTGCCATTCTTCATAGAATAGCCACTTGAAATGTGATCTAATCAACGCTGCTGCAAACCTTAGTGAAGAGCTCACAATTGGCTTTCCCTTGGAAGCTCAGTAATTGCTCTTTTATGGATGTTCCCCTGTGCTCGTTGCTCTGCAGTTGACATTTTCATGATTCAGATGTACAGCAGCAAACGCTGCTTAATGTTACTCTTGAAAAGAGATGTTCTTAAACTAAAAAGAATTGGATGTCTTTGCTGTCATGCTAATAATACCACAGGTCGTTGCTACTGAAAGAACGTGGAGTTTTAGTTTATTTTCTCTGATCCTTTGTGATGTTAGTGTGTATGAGGCAGTGTGTGTTTTGGCTGGCTTGTATTGCTGCTTCAGTGGCAATGGCTCCATGAAAAGAACAAAATAAAGTGTTGGTATCATGAAGGAAACATTTTCTCCAAGGTACTAGAAGACTAGATAATGCAGGTACAATCTTTGTGTTTATCAGAGTCTTACTTGCTGCAATGATATGTCAGGTTCAGATTTAAGGGTGTCTCACTCTGCAGTGGGGGATTGGATTTTTTAACAAACAGTTACTATATCTGACACTGTTTTGTGCTTAGCAAGAAAAGGTGGTGGAACGTTTGACAGGCAAGTAGATGTATTTCATGTTAATTGGAGCTGTTTACTGTTTGAAAGCTTTCTTCAGTACATAAAACTCCCTTCAAATATAGGTTCTTTTTGTATCTTTAGCAAAAGTTAAATATCAAATCAAATTAACATCGTGACAGTCCTCAGCCAAAGGAAGGTGGACTAGCAAAGTGGGAGATGGAAAACAACCTGCAAGTGTCAGCCCATCTCTGGCGGATGCACAGGAAATACTGTAAAATATTAATAGCCCTCTTAATTGAGTTTAGGTTGTTTTTATCTAATCTGTTCAGCTAACAGGAGTGGAACTAATATATAGCACACTAAATAAATTAGAACTGCATTTCCTGAGAAGTGCAACATCTTCTAAGGTATTTGGTTCCAATTAGGAAGTAGTGTTTGACAGGAAGCTGTTCTGTATCCGTAAAAGCATTGAGAAGATGCAGACTCTGATCTTAAAACTGATCCCTTGTGTTTGGCCATGTGTCCTGGCCCATAGTGGTGTGACATTCTGGCTGCTCTGGTATTTACAGAATAACAGCTGCCACGTTCTCAGCTGGTAGTGAATGGACTTTTTCTGCCTCACCCTGCCATCTGATCTGGGATTGAGCCTGTGATAGCTGGCACGTGTTCTCCTTTGGCTGACCACTATGGAAATGTGATTCCATTTGTGTCCAACGGCCCATCCTTTTCCCTGCAGGAGCAGCTGTACAAGATGCAGCACTGGCAGCAGCAAGTGTATCCTCCCCCATCCCATTCCCACCCTCAGCGGACATTCTACCCACCACACCCCCAGATGCTTGGCTTTGATCCCCGCTGGATGATGATGCCCTCCTACATGGACCCTCGCATGGCCCAGAGTCGCACCCCCGTGGATTTCTACCCTTCAGCCCTTCACCCTTCAGGTAAGGTGTTTTCAGTGTTTATCTTGGCTGTTGAGCTGGTCCATATCTGGAAAGTCTCTGTGCAGCACCAGTTTCACTGTCCGGACTTTGCATCCTGACTGGCATCCCTTCTCTAGGGATGGGTGAGTTGGTTGCTGTGGGAGGTCGTGAGGAAACGGAGGGGGTTGGGAGAGGGAGTTCATGTGCCTGTCCATCCCCTGTGCTGCAATGGGACACCTTCCCTGTCTGCTTTGTGGCCTTAGTGGGTATGACTGATCTTGCCTCTTTGAGGAGGGGGTAGTGGGTCCACTGATCTTGCCCATTGGAGGACAAGGATCAGTTCTGGAGTTACTGAAATCATGTGAAATCTTAATAGACCTCCTTCACAAAACATGATGAAGAAAACCTGTAGTTCCTGAACTGTGTGGTCTTAACACCTTCCTATCTCGATACTGGTCTTCAAAGGTGTGATTGTAAACATCAGGATGTATAAAACATTGTCTTGAGTTTGTGATTTGTTTTCAGACACCTGCTTTATCCCAAGCCAGTGATGCTGTGTAATGTCTCTGCAGGCTCGGTTCTGAGAGCTGTGTCATGTTTTGTATCACTCCAGGTGTATTTCTCAGCTGTGCATTTTCCAAGTATTTTCCCTCTACCAGTGAGGTTTCCATGGCTGCAGTCACTTGCTGCCCTAGAAGTCAAGCTAGTCGGTTGTTTAATTCCTCTTGTCTGTGAGATCCTAGTGCTAATGGCATGAACTCTGTCGTGAGCAGGAATGATGAAGCCCATGATTCAGCAGGACTCCATCAATGGGAGCAGCTGTCGGTCTGAAGATCAGAACTGCCAGGCAGGGCAAGCAGAGAGGAAGACTGCTCCCTTGGATCCTGTACCAGTGTGGGGCCAGGACAGCTACACATCTCTGCAGAGCAAAGGATACTCCCTGTCACATCAAAAACAGGCTGACAACATGAGCATGGATGGGCTGCATGCCAGGTGAGCATCCTCATTCTCTGTCCTCAAGCATGCTGGGATGGGAGGTGCTGCCATAAAAATGCAGGTACAGAGTTGACCCAAAAGACATCTCTGAACTGGGCCCAGGTGCTGATCTGACAGCACCCTTACACTGTTGAGTGTGCTTACAGACTGAGTTATTCAGAGGGTCTTTTATCTGACACAGTCAAGGCTGACCAGCTTGGAGTGTGTTCAGTAGGAGAGAGGCTCCTGTTACCTACATGGCAGGGTATGGAAAATGATGAGTCAAAAATTCTGCTACTTTTTAGTTTGTCTCCTAATTCATTTGACATTCTAAAACAAATGCCTGGTTCTCAGCTTCCACATATGTTGGAGGCTGAATACCCCTTCGTTTCTTAAGTTTTCTGCCCATCTTTAAAAGATAACTGCCCTCTTTATCATGCTCTGATTTGACAAACAAGGCAGTACAGCCCGGGGCCACAGCAGATCTGCCTGGCAATCTGGGATTTATAGGTTCATTTAAAATAATCCCCACTTTATGTATTTGTTTTCATCTCTTGTCCCCAGCCTGGACCCTTGGAGATGGGCTGTGCTCTGCATTACCTGACTTCCTTTTGCTTGTTGTTTCCCTTCTCAGGAATGACAGTTACTCTACTGCTGGAAGGCCAGAGAGTTTGAGCACCCAACGAGATCTGTTTGAGGAGAGAGGAGAGGAGTATTTGAATGCTTTTGACAAGAAGGCCCAAGCAGATTTTGACAGCTGCCTATCCTCCCAGAGGATAGGCCAGGATCTTCTGTTTCAGCATCAGGAGACCGTGCAGGAAGCCTGTCCTGCTGGCAGCTGCCATGGGAACTTGAGGTGTTCACCCCTCGAGCCTGGTTTTATCCAGGCAGAGAAGAAGCCTGAATATAATGGCTGGGATATCAGCCACCATCAGAAACCTGCAGAGACTGCAGCAGAAGCTGCTGAGGAAGTGCCCAGGGATGAGCAGACATTCAGTGCTGACCCGTGGAAGAAAGAAGGAGCCAATACTAAGCAGGCCACTGAGGAGACAGCAGAGTGGGCTCCTGAGAACCGCAGCACCAGTGGTCAGCACCAGGAGCAGATGGGGAGGACACGGCGATCTGGCCCCATTAAAAAACCAGTCCTGAAAGCCCTCAAGGTGGAAGAGAAGGAAAAGGAGATGGAGAAGGTTAAACTGGAGGGTGAGGAGACCTCACGCCCACTGAAGGAGAAGGCAGCTGTTCAGAAAGCAGAGAATGAGTCAGATGACTCCACAGCCTTGCTGAACTCCACGCGTTACCTGCTGGATGACAAAGGTTCTTCCCAAAACAGCCTGGCACGAGAGGCTGAGAAATCTCAGGAAGAAGAAGAGGAAGAGGAGGAGGAAGAGAAGCCAGAAAGAACCTGGGAGAACAAACTATCCAGAGAGACCGGTGATCTCCCACCCACAAAAAGAAACAACTGGATCTTCATTGACGAGGAACAAGCCTTTGGTGGGAGAGGTCAAGGGCGTGGGCGAGGGAGAGGCTTCAGAGAGTTCACCTTCAGAGGCCGGGGCACTGTTGTGAGCAGCAGGGGAGTGTACAGCAACCAGCGGAGCAGCCGAGGCCGAGGGCTCCGGGAGTTCAACCAACCAGAGGATTTCCCCAGGGGGAAGCCGAGGCGCCGGATCGCGAGCGAGACGCACAGTGAAGGGTCAGAGTACGAGGAGCTCCCCAAGCGTCGCCGGCAGAGGGGCTCGGAGAACAGCAATGAAGGCTCTGTGCTGGACAGAGAGGACAGTGATTTGAAAAAGGGAGACTTCAAGGAGTCTTGGAGGTCCAACAAAATCTATTCAGATGATCACAGTAGCCTGGATCCTAAGATGAGGGCTCCGAGAGCATTTGGGAGATCACTGCCTCCAAGGCTGAGCAACTCTGGCTATGGGCGAAGGGGTTTCCTGGGTAAGGAGCCCACCCAGTGGCAGGGCAGGAGTGGGGGAGCAGGGTGGCAGGAGTACAGCCACACCTCTCCCTCGGATGCTTTTGGGAGCAGGCAGCAGTCTGACAGGGACTACATTCAGGATTCTTACAAACACACGGATTCCTTCTCCAGCCGGGTTTTTGATGAGAGTCATCTGGATGACAAAAGGCACTTTTTCCAGGAGGATTACTCAGCAGATCAGGAGAACATAGAGAACCGGCCGTTCAGGAGGCGGCGTCCCCCCCGCCAAGACAAACCCCCACGGTTCCGGCGCCTCAGGCAAGAGAGGGAATTGGTGGGGCAGTGGAACCCTGAGGAGGGAGGCCCCAACCTGCTGCCCAGCCAGTGGCCTGGCAGAACGAAGCTGAGCACCACAGAGAAGAGCAGCATCTCAGGCAGGCGGTCTCCTGAGCTGTCCTACCAGAACTCTTCGGACCATGCCAACGAGGAGTGGGAGACAGCATCGGAAAGCAGTGACTTCAGCGAGCGGAGGGAGAGGCGGGATGGAGTTCCAGAGAGTGAAGGCCAACTGGAAGGTGGCCTTGGCACTGGGAGCTTGGGAGAGAAGAGGGAACTAGCAAAGAGGAGCTTCTCGAGCCAAAGGCCACTGGTGGATAGGCAGAGCCGCAAGGCTGAGCCGTCAGGGTTTGCAGATCAGTCTATCAGGACTGGTGTAGGAGCAGCTTCCAGATATGAGAGCCAGCAGAATGGGACCCTGATAAAGAGCAAAAGGTAAAGTTGCTTTCTGATCTGTCACCTGATACACAGATAGTGAAGGAGCAGACATATACCCCTGCCTTTTCTTCTACCCCTGCCATTGTCACTTGTCTTATAATGACAATACTAATGACAGTTCTTTCCGTGTAGGTCTTCAGAAGAAGGAGGAGGCCTTGGTAACACCAGTAGTGGGAGCAGCCACTCCATTTACAGCTTGGATAGGGGCTCCCATGCTAACTCAGAGAGTGCTGAGGGGCCGGGTAAAAAGCCAGAGAAGGAGCCCAAATCTACTGCACAAAGAGCAAGTGAGAAGGGAGAGGCCTTGTCACAGTTTGAACTGAGTTATGGAAGTGAGTGTCATAATGAATGTTTCTTTAAGGGGATAATGTGTTGTGGCTGACTTCAAAGCAGATTGATTCAATCCAGTGTAATTTGGAATATCAGATTAGATTTTTTTTCCATTGGTTTACACAGATAAGAAAATAGCAGAGTATTTAAATAGAGAAAACATGGAAGGTGAAGATGGTGTTAAATTTTAAACCAAACTTTAGACAGATCTGACAGTTTCTCTGATGTTTCTTCTGTAGAAAGTTTCGTTTTAGGGAGAATGTTTCCATATTTCTCTCCAAGATGTTAATGTATTTTGGGCTTGAAATTTATGTAGTGTGATGGAAGTTGAGAGAGCATCCAGAGTGGGGAATTTAAGCTCCTGGCAGGGAGGCAAAAAATAAGTATATCTGAGAAGACAGTTACCTGAGTTACAACGTAACTCACCTTTCCAAGCTCTTCAGCTGAACTGAGCAGAGGAGAGCAAAGCTGCAGGGTAGTGACTGGTGGATGTCAGCAGGCTGTTGTGGCTTAGTTTTTGAAGCTTAGCTGCAGTGTTGTTAACTGAATTTATTTGCTTGTAGCATGGCCCCTCTGTAGAGTGCACTCTTTTAATTATTGCAATTACAAAGCCTTGCATGCACACACAGGTGCACTCTTCTTTCCCCTGTGTGCTTTGTTCAGGTACCATCATGGATAATCGAGTGTCAAACACTGCAGAAGAGAATGAAGTGGGTTCCATGGCAGGTGAAGGTTTCATTGAGGTTCTTACTAAAAAGCAACGTCGTTTGCTGGAAGAGGAGAGAAGGAAGAAGGAACAGGCTGCTCAGGTGAGGAATGGGAGGCAGAAAAAGTTGCACCTGTTACGTTGTTTGGAATGTAGTCAGAGAAATGGGACCTCCAAAAGCGTTTGGATGAACAGAAAAATACACAATTGGCTGAAGTAGTACAGATGCTGTATGAGGCCCCAGAAACATATTTAGGCTCTGATGGGGCCATTGGTCTGAAAAGGAGAGTTTGATTTCTGACTGTTCCTGGCAGTTGTTAATTGGGAATTAAGCAGGATTTTCTAGAGTGGTTTTCGTTCAAAGCAGTTTGGCTCACCAAGCCAGCTGCTGGCTGTAGTTGGTGGGATATTGAGCAGCATGAGCAGTGAAGGACTTCTGCACTCTTGCTGTTATTGCTAGAAAAAAAATCTCATGCTGCTGGAGGCAGCTTTTTTCAGTATCTTGTTAGACTGGGAGGACCTCCCGGCCTGACACCTGTGCCTTTCCTGTCACAGGCACCAGCTAAGGCCCGTGTCCTTCAGTCCCGCATTCCTCCTCGATTTGCTAAGAAGCAGAACAGCCTGTGCTTGGAGCAAAGTGATGTAACAGTGTCTGGAAGCAGCCTGGGCACAGAGATCTGGGAGAGCAACAGCCCAGGTAGGTTTGGGTCTGATGGTTCAAAAGGCTTTCACAAAACTGGGGAATCCTCTGGGATGTGCAGAGTGGTTGAGGGTCCATGCTTAGGAGGAGATGACCCTCTTCTATCTGGTGCTGGAAGTAGGAGGGGAGGTAGCAGACATCTGGAGTAGCATCTGTTCTAGGCTCTTCAGCCATCCTCCTCCTTTGTTGACCGTATCAGTCTCCTAATCTATTTCTTGGTTCTTTGAGTCACATCAAGATTCTGCTATACAGCATTTTCTAGCCAGTTGAGCTGGATTTACTTCAACCACTTCCCTTTTTTGCCTTCCCACATTTTCTCATCTTTAGTTCTGAATAGATACTGCCTCCCTTGTTTCTGTCCCTTCTTTCTCCTGTTGTCATTATGTTCCCTAAGAAATCTCCTCCCTAGTCTCTACCCTCACTCCCCATACCCTGTGTTCTCTGCTGCACCATGTCTCAAATGTCTGGGCAACACCACCTTCCTGAGGTGGTGAAAGTAGCCCTTCTCATGCCTAGAAATGGAAGGTTAATGGTGTGACATGCACAGTGTACATGGTGTGCTCACAGTTGTTCCAAGCAGCTGAACCCTGCCCTCCATTCTCTTCCAGCTCTTTCTGTTCAGTCTCCTGGCAGTGATTCCTGGAGCAAGCCTGTAAATACCTTTAATGGCACTGAGTCTGGCACCACTGAGGTAAGTGGCACCTAATGTGCCCTTCAGGTATTGTGTGGATGAAGTATTAATGCAGGTGGCTTTTATGCGTTTCATGGCTCCATCTGTGCTTAGTGACTCCCAGCTCTGCTTGTGCCATTTTAAACTGTCTCTCTGCAGTGATAATTTGAGCTTGGTGCTGCTCAAATCTTGACCTCAAGAGCCTAGTGCTGCTTGGTGCTATGTGTGGGTATAAATCTGGAGTAACTGTGTGGTAGAGCTATTCCAGGGTTTGCTCATCACTGGATGCAGACTGTGGTTGAGGAAGGTGTAATCCCATAGGTCCTGTTTGTGCCTCGTGCCTGTGAGCAGTGTGTAGCTGTGGCATTGGCCTTGTCAGCCATCAGCATGCTTGCAGCAAGTGTGGGTAAAACCCTCCCAAATCTTTGTTCACAAAGTCTAGCCGTGATGATGATGAGTGTGTAGCTGTAGCCTTAATGCAAGGAGAGCGGAGGAGGTTCTTGGATGCTTCACCTCTGGAGACCAAGAGTTCAGATTTGGTTTGGGTCACACATGAAATGAGTTTGGCAATCTCAGCCTAGTCGCCGTGTGTGACACTTTGCCCTTACTATAAAGCCATGGTCTGGTGCATTTGTTCACCTGTCTCAGGGCTGTGTGAAGCTGAATCTGCAGCCAGGGGGTGCTGCAGGTCAGACCCAACTCCTTTGCAGTTAACCCAGAATGTGATTTGAAGAGGGGACACGGTCTTGCTGTTTTCTGGGATTTTTTTTTTCCCTGCTTTGTGGAGCTGGGTTGGAGTCCGGGGCTTTAACGCATTTCGTGCTTTGCATAGCAGGGATTTAAAGGCAGCCAGGGGGATAGTGGCATTGACTTGAGCGCGGAGTCTCGGGAATCCTCCGCGACCTCCTCTCAGCGCAGCTCTCCATATGGCACCCTCAAACCAGAGGAGATGAATGGGGCTGGCCTGGTGGACCCAAAGCCTGACTGCCAGAAGGAGCAAGTGCAGAAGCAATCTGATAAAAAGGTAATCTGGATTTGCAGCCAAGCCAGAGCACAGAGTGAGAGACCTTGTGAAGTGGTTGTGTTGTTCTTGAAAGCATTTTTAAGGCCTGAGATTGGGTTCTTCAGTCTTTGTGTCTCAGCCTCTCTGCTTTCCTGTTAAGGATTCAGATCAAGGCTCAGGACAGAACAAGGAACACAAGCCTGGACCAATCGGCAACGAACGCTCCCTGAAAAACAGAAAGGGTTCGGAGGGAACGGAACGGCTGGAAGGGAATATTCCCCCTGTTAATGGGGTGGAAATTCACGTGGATTCTGTACTTCCTGTGCCACCCATTGAATTTGGAGTAAATCCTAAAGTGAGGATTGAATTTAATTTTATCTTCTTGGTGATTTGAACTTGTTGAGACTTGAAAGGTGGTTTGAGGCGAAAGAATTACTTAGAGGAAGCTTCCAGCTGTAGATCTGCCTTTGATTTCAATACTGACACAAACCAGGATTCAAGGTGTCTTGGGAAACATGCAGTAGCCACTTGGAAATACTGTCCCAAGGACCAGCTGGGGTGGTAACAGAGGTGAGGGACAAACTTACGGCCATCTAAGCCTGCATGTGCCTCTGGGGGTTGCCTGCTGCTGAGTGCTGAGAAGTGTTTTCTGTTCCTTCCAGCAAGGCTTTACTGGAGGACAATCTAGTTTGTAGTGTCATGACTCAAGATAGAGTCATTAACCATGAAAAGCAGATGGGTGGGCTCATGGACCTGGAGTTGAATTTTGTGTATTTTGCTTTTTCAGGACTCTGACTTCAGCTTGCCACCTGGTTCTGCCTCTGGCACTGCAGCTAACCCTGTCACCAAATTGCAGGATGCCTTGGCCAGTAATGTAAATTTTTCTTTTTTTTTTTTTTTTTTGGCATTACTTTGTTGGAGATACTCCTTAATTAAGCCTTAGATGCTTTCAGAGGGAGCAGATCTATTTCTTTGCAGTTGACTTCACGTTTAATGCTTAGGCAGCACATGTCACTAAAATCTAAAATGGAAATCTGTGCTCTCGAGATACCTTGATAGAATTAGTGTCACAATTTCAGAAGTGATGTAGGTAGCCGCTCCATTATACTGTGACCTGTGTAAAGCAGGAGGTGTTGGCTGGCTCTGAGATCACCAGTCTCCTCCCTTGAGTCACACAAGAGTGGACATGGCCATGGTACAGATAGTGTGGCTTGCTTATACCCAGACTGCCCAACTCCCTCAGGAGGTCTCATCTGCCACAGCAAGGCAGAGAGCTGTAGCTTGTTACTCAGGTCCTTTTGAAGGTTTTGCAACTTACTCCAGCCATTTGGGTATTTCTTTATTATTTGTGAAAGAGCAAGTACACTGAAAGCCCATCTGGTAGCTCAGCGGTGGACGGCAGCGTGAGACATGCATAAAGCTGCTTTTGAAATGGCTTCAAGTTTGTAGACTGGTTTTGATTTCGGAGATTAGTCTTAAGGGGTGTTTCTTTTCAGAAGTGCTCTTTTGGAAACAGGTTTTGTCTGAAATTTTAAGTAGTTTCTAAATATGAGACAGGAGGGAGAACTCTTCTGCATATGGAAATTACTGGATTAAACTGATGTTTCAGTGGAAGCTGGTATAATTCAGCACAGAGGGGTGTCCTTGCACAGAACCAAAGCTTCTTTTATTCCAAGAGCAAAATGGATCATGGTTGAACGTGTTACTTGACTGCTGTAGTACTACTGGGGATTGAATCGTTCGAGGTGTAGTTAGAGGAGCTGCCAGCTGAGGCTCTGTCAGCCTTGGTGGCTCATGACATTCTCCCAAGAGTTTCCAAATACTCATCTTTTACAACTGTCCCCCCAGGCAGGGTTAACGCAGTCCATCCCCATCCTGCGAAGGGATCATCACCTCCAGCGCTGCATTGGCCTCAACCCCATGTCCTTCCCCACTGCAGACCTTACTCTTAAGGTAAGCAAGCTGGCATGTGTGCCTGGCCTAGGTGTGGATCTCCATGGGCAGAGTAGTGAGGGTGGAGGGGTCATTCCCTGAGTGGTTCATTAGGTATTGATAAACCTTTAATTAACTTCTGTAAAAGTTATGCAAATCTGCTACTCAACATGAGTGCAAAGCCCTCTGTTTCAAGTCCTGGATGCTGAAGGCCAATTGTAGAGCAAGTGTAACAGAGCTTTCCTGCTGTTCCAGTAGTTGGGTAGGATGGCTGGTCAGGGATATTGAGTGCCTCACAGTTTAAAGAGGGGGAAACAAACAAATCCCACCCAAACTTGCAAACAACAGCAACAACAACAAAAAACAGATAAACTGGAACACAAAACACCACCCCAAACCCAAAAAAGCTCAACAAATACCCAGGGGTTTGAGTGTTGGTGGAGGATGCTTGTGCATTGGAAATTGGTGTGGTACCCCTTGACCTGAGACTTGCCAGCTTTCCACTATGAAGAGACTACAGTGAATTTGAACTCAAAGAAGCAACTTTAGGCATCGGTATTGCCCTCCCCATTTGAACTGTCTGTAGTTACTGTCCTTCATTTCCATAGATGGAGTCTGCTCGTAAAGCTTGGGAAAACTCTCCTAGTTTACCAGAACAGAACTCCCCAGGAGGTGCAGGCTCAGGTATCCAGCCTCCTTCCAGTGTTGGAGCTTCCAACGGTGTCAGCTACAGCTCTTTTGGTGGAGTTTCCATGCCTCCTATGCCTGTGGCATCCGTAGCACCTTCTGCATCTATTCCAGGTACCTGCAAACTGCAGCAGCAGCATTTGCATTGTCTGGTTGGTAGCTGGGAATTGTTCTCTGATTCTAGTAGATGAGAACACAGGGAGAAGAGCTTCCATGTAAAATAACTGGCTGACTGGTGTTTAATAGATGCTTAACAATTCAGTCAAGACAGAAAGACTGTCTCCCTGCTCTGAAGAATGTTACTTTAGTGTGATTGGTATAAACTTAGCACAAGGACAGCTTGCCCTGTGTAGTGGCAACTCTCTCTCAGTAGATCTTCCTCACCCTTCACTGTGTGTGCTTTAACAGTCCCAGTATCATTACCAACCATTCCTCTTCTCCTTTTGCCATTGAAGTCACAGGTTGTCAGCACCTCCTGCTCTTCATGTCTGCTATCAATGTGCTTATAGTTCACTGAACTCCGGGAGTGGGGAAGGTGTTGCTGTTCTTGAATTAAAGGAAAAGGTTAAGCTCAGTTGTGTTAGGAAACATGTATAATTAGGGAGAGCATCTGGAAAGAGGAAATGTACTTGGAATCTCTGACTCCTGTTACCAAAGGGCTTTTCATGTGCACTATCTTTCTTATGTCTCAATTCAAGAATAAAGTGGAATGTGTAGTGACTTTGTTATTAGCTTCCACTTGGAAAACAGATTGTTCCAAGTGAGGTGATTTCCTTCCTCACCTGCCCTAATCTTTCTTTTAAATCCTGTGGTTCAGAACCACAGGAGTGGCGCAGCTGTTACCAACTGGTAGCACCCTTGGAGTGAATACAGCTTTTACATCTCTTGTGTGAGGGCCTCAAACACCATTTGCTCTTTCTGTCCCTCCCAGCTGCAAAGATGAAATCATTCCAGTGCAGGTTTCTGGCATTTGGGAACAGTTTGGAGTGCCGTTTACCAATTCCTGAACTGTTAGTGTCTGACTCTTGCATGGAGGTGGGAAACCTGGGTTTGCTTTTAGGCTCTTAGAGAAAGATATGATTAATTCTCAGCAAGCCTGCTACTGCTGATGTTGATATGTGGAATTCTGAGCTTTACAGGCTGACCTGCTGAGAGGTGGGAGTTAGTCCTGACCTGCAGGTCTCTGCAGTGTACTGTGCCTGTATCTCCCCTGTACCTTGAATTTACAACCTGCCTTCTCTGGTGCTCAGGTAACCATATTCCACCTCTGTATCTGGATGGCCACGTGTTTGCAAGTCAGCCCCGCCTGGTCCCTCAGACCATACCTCAGCAGCAAAGCTACCAACAGGTAAGGGAACAATACAACTTGCAAATGGTTTCTCAAGGAGTCTTCAGGGTGACGTTGAAGAAATTAGGAATCATTTATCTGTCTCATAGCCCAGAGGAGCTTAGATGTAGTTCCCTTTAGGTTCCTTGAGTGCTGCTTCCCAGCTGATGTCAGAGGTTAGTGGAGCTGAAAGGAGGGAGTTGAGTTTTTCCCCTTGCCCTGGGCTTAACTGAAGCAGTTGCTGAGGTGTGTGTCTGACGTAAAGTGATATTCAATAAATTCCAGAGCCAGTCAGTACTGATGAGCAATTTCTCTGTTAAATAGGGTTCTGGTAGTATTGGGAGAGACCCCTTCAAGATTAAGAGTTGCAGGGATTGTCAGCACCCATTCTGTGTGTGGAGCATGTTGGTTCCCTCATGTGTCCACCAAATGCCTCTTGCAGGCATCAGCCTCTTGGGTGCCTGTGCAGTGTCTTCCCTGGCAGAGTGCTGCTGTTCAGTGGAATGATGCAGGGGCTGGGTAAGGGCACAGTATGGGTAATTGTCAGGCAGATTGACTCATGGAGAAAACTGATGGATTTTTAACAGCTTGTGAGAGTTTCTGGCTGCTCTTGTACCTCTCAGTCATACTAATTTCTTCTTCAGGCTGCCGCTGCTCAACAGATTCCCATTTCCCTCCACACATCCTTACAGGCCCAAGCTCAGCTTGGGCTGAGGGGTGGTTTGCCTGTTTCCCAGTCCCAGGAGATGTACAGCTCCATACAGCCCTTCAGGTAACTGCTTCCAGTTTTCCTTTTCTGGTGACTTGCTCTCTTATGTTCCTGATGTCTCTGTACATTGATCAGATACTCCACACTCACCTTTTCTTTGTTGGAATGATATTTCCTTACAACCTGGCAGTGTTAGTAGAGGAGAGCATGAGTATGAATGATCAGAATTAGTCCTTCAATGCTTCAAAAAGCTAAACATTGAGGTTTAAAAGCAACTGTTGGTTTTCTTTGATAAGAATTTAGGAATCTTTAACTTCTGATTTTTTCTGCTTTGCAAAATTGCTGCAGACTTCTGGTAACCTAAATATTTCTTTAACTGCTCATCCAGAGGTTGTTTTGCAGAGTATTGTAACAAAAATTTTGGATACTAAAATTTTGAATATTCCTGCAGCACAAGGACATGGTTGTAAAAGCTTAAAAGTGGAAGTAAAGAACCCTTGAAACTAAAATGGAAAGTGGTATAACAGCTTATTTCCAAGCTGTCAATTTAATACTCTGAGAACTGATTGCAGGCCAGATTTGTTTTGGCAGGGCATGTTTGTGAAGTCTCTGCATACTGACTTGAGCATGTTTCTCTTCTGCAGGTCTCAGGTGTATATGCACCCCAGTCTGTCTCAGCCCAGCACCATGGTCCTGACAGGAGGCACTGCTCTGAAGCCTCCCTACTCTGCCTTCCCAGGCATGCAGCCCTTGGAGGTGGTGAAAACCCAGTCTGGGTCTCCCTATCAGCCCATGAACGGCAGCCAGGCACTGGTTTATGAAGGGCAGATAAACCAGGCTGGTATGGGAGCCTCCCAGATGATGGACTCTCAGCTCACCCAGGTTAGGAGCAGGGCTGGCCAGCCACTCACTTGTCCAGGCTTTTTCACAGCCACTTTTTTCTGAGAATGGGTGGAAAGGAGTATTTGTTCCTGATTCATGTGTCTATGTCAGCTGAACTCTTTGCAGAGAGGCAGATTTCCCTGACACACTGTTCTGTGAACCATTGTTTCAGCTGTGCAGTACTTAATCCATGAGATTCCTGCTCATACCTTGGCTGTCCCTGCTGAGGTGTGATTTTGTAACTTGGGAGGCAAACCTTGCAGTGCTGCATGCATAGCAGGCCATGATGCAATAATTGTACTAAAAGTACCTCTTCTGAGAGCCAAATCCCACTCATCTGCACATTTAACTCAGCTTCCAGGGTAACTGGGAACTTGTTTTAAAGGCTCATCCATCTTCTCAGTTCGTTTGTTATCCAAGTCTTATTTACAGCTTCTGATCTGTTTGGCAGAATCTTAACAGGAATTTTAATGTGTGAAAAAGTTTTTGTAAAGCATAATTCTCATGAAGACATTGAATCCTACTGTGAACTTAACTGTGTTTGTGGACATGTGCTCTGATTCTCTGGAGAGGCTTTTTAATTAAACTCAACATTTATTTTGTGCAACATGTTAAGGCTTATTTTTTGTTTCAGAGGGATTTTTATGTTATGACTGACGTAAAGAGTTAATCCTGAAAGTAACTTAGGTGAGGAAAATGCAGAGAATACTGGCAAAGTAAATATTTGAAGAAATACTTTATCAATCATAAGCAAGTAACTTGGTCTCTTTCACCAGCCTTAGGTTGATACATTTATTCCAAAGTGTTTTCTTAGAACCTCCCAAATCCAGCAGTTTTGAGAAAATCAGAGGGAACAGGAGGCACTTCAGTCCTGAGCTCCATTATTTTTTTAATTACTCTTAATTATTGCCTTTATTAGTTTGAAGCTCACTGCAGAACATAGAGCTGAGCTCCCCGTTGCTTTCTCTAGAGGCTCAATCCCCAAAATGTTTTAGTGTGAAAGTACAGGAGGCTTTCTGGTTTGGGCAGCAAAGGTACAAATGAAATGCCTGACACTGCCATCATATCAAGGGAAAATACACCAGTGCAGTGGCCATGAGGAAGACTGGGAAACTGGGTGAAGGCTTTAGGCAAGAAGGAAAGCCCTGTGACCAAGTGCAGTTGTGTTAACTTTGGTGGCTGTTAAAAGCCCAACTGATAGGGGTGTTGGCAACGCTGCCGGAACATCCCATTTCTGTGTGAGGGTCCCTCTGTTACAGTGATCTGCGTTTATTCCGAGCCAGACTGCACTGTTTGGGAGCTTCCTTTTTAGCAAGGCTGTGCTTTCAGGGTGCTGGCAGGCACAAGGGTGTTGCTGCCATCGAGGTAACTCCGTGTCCTTGTCACACAGCTGACAATGCCCGTGCCTGGCTCCCAGCTCCCTCTACCCCGCTACGGCTCTGGCCAGCAGCCCCTGCTTCTGCCACAGTCCATCCAGCTTCCTCAGGGGCAGAACCTGCCTGTGGGAGCTCCCCGAAGAATCCTCCCTCCTGGATCCCAGCCTTCTGTTCTTGCTGCCAGCAGGGAGGTAAGGATTAACTCCTGCTGCTCACTGTGGCATTCAGTTAACCCCGCCTGTGTTGAAGTTTTGCTCCTTGTTGAGAATGGCTTGTTTGGGGTCCTTAAATACCCGTGCCAAGGATTGGTGTTAAAACGGAGGAACCCTTTTCCCCGCATCTCCAACGTGCAGGCCAGCAGTTTTCAGGTTTTGCTGCTGGTCACCATTCTGTTTCCAGGGAGCCACATCCTGCCTTGATCCGGTTTGGAGTCTCCAGTTTTATTACATGTTTACACAGGTTTCCCCAGAGTTCTTGAGGGGTGGTGAGCTCCAGACACAGTTGGAATACTGCCCAGATATTTCACTCTGTTGTGAAGCTTGTCCATTTGAGTAGGTATATTAATGTCATGTCTGGTTTGATGGATTCATATTATAAGTTTGTCTGTTACAGGGGCAAGAGAGAGCACAGCAATTAACTTCCAGGTTCTGTATTTGCTTGTGCTGCTGGCTTGGTGGTTTAATACAAACAAATTATTTCACTTACAAGCCTCACTTTCTTCACCTGAAAAATATTTCTTTTAATGGGCACAATGGGGAGAAGGGCAAAGATTTGGCTTAAGTGTTTATATGAAGTAACAAGGGATTTTTGAAATGCAAAGATGATACTCTCTCTCTCACTCATTTTCCTCTGTAGTCCTCCCAGATGGAAATGAAAGGGTTTCATTTCTCTGATGGTAAACAGAGTATGTCCTCTGGAGGGTCTGTACCGTCACCACATACGTTCAGGTGAGATGTTTACCCAACTTGAGCTCTGTAGTCAGGATGGGGGCGAAACAGGGATGTGGTTTATGTGTCATCCCTGTGCAAGATCCACTTGGGGGGTTCATGTGTAGAATGTGCTTACTACAGTCCAAATACTTGTATCAAAATGCACAATCATGGCTTTCATTTTGGATTTGGGCCAGTGTGCATCTGACTTGGCCCTTGGTGAGAACTGTGTATTTGTTCACTGCATCTCAAAGACAAGTTGGAATTGTTTTGTCCTTTTGTGTGTTCTTGTGAAGGTGGAAAATTTGAGAATCATTGAATAGATGTTTTGGTATCTAGCATGGTGCTCAAGTTAGGAGTGCTCATATCTAGACATGCCAAACCTTCAGATTATTGAGGCTTTTGGGACATGCAGTTACTCCACTTGTTTTTTCCTTCTGACCAGGCCACATGTTGCCATTTGGAATGTGGAGCTCATTGATCTGCACAGCATAGACCTGTGCCCTGTCAACTGCTGCTTTCTGCTGCCTTTTTTTTCTTTCACACATGAATAAGGTTCTCATTCCATTGTAGAATTTACTCCATGAATGTTGTCGACTCTTCGATTTCCAGGCCTAGCTCTGCCAGCCCGAGCGGGAAGCCGTCGGGACCAGCAGTGAGCATGGGCTCTGTGCAAGGCCACTACGTCCAACAGGTAGTGCACTTGAGTTCTTTGTACAGCCAGAAAGTGTCTGCTCTCCTGCACTGCCTTGGACTACAGAGGAGAGGCAGCACAGCCTGGAGCTCTGTGTGGGAACTATTTTCCTTGCAGTGGGTTGGGGAGTGTTTTACTGAGTCCAAGAGTAATGCTGTGTGATAGGAAAGTCGTAAGAGATTAGAGGATTATCTGCTCTGCTGTGGAGTTTTTATGGGTTATTTGCATTGCCAACACATGGGAGACACTTTAAAATTCTTAAATGTGAGGTGTTCCAGGAGCAGATTTGATGTCTTGCATGACTGATGATGGTCACAGTTTGGTTGTTCTGCCTGCCTAGAGGTGTCTGTCCCAGCTAATGCTTCGGTTTTGTGTGTCAAAAGGCAAAGCAGCGGGTGGATGATAACAAAGCCAATCTGGGAGCAGTGAAGCTGCAAGAAACAGCCTCCACAAGCCAGATGAAGCCAGTGCGCACAGGAGCAATCAAACCTCAGGCAGTCAAAGTGGAGGAGAGCAAGGCCTAGGAGCACCTCTGATGCCCAGCTGGTCCTGCTGCCTGAGAGGCCCTGCAGCTTAGACTGGACCCCACTGGATCTCCTGAAAATCTCACCAGATCTGTCCCCACCCCACACTGACTGACTTCAGCGACATCATTCAAGCCCTCCCAACAAAGCAGTTTGAAACAGTGGACATGACATTGACCTGCTTGCTTTAAAACAAACCAATCGTGTGACTTTTAAGTGGCTTTAGCCATTTTTTTTTTTTTATTTCACCCCATGCCCCATCCACAGGTAGCTGTGATTGCTCACTTGGCAAAGCCCATCCTTCTCCTTCCCTACTTCTGTCTCAGCAGAGTGGCAACTGGGGGAGAGGGGTTAGTCTGAGGTTTTTCATTTTAAAGGCAGCTGAGGTTTTTACAGAAAAAGCTGTATCTTTGTTTATAGCAGAACTTTTATATGTTCTCTCATTCCCCAGTTCGTTCTGCTTTCCTCGTTCCTTTCAGAAAAGAATTCCCTTCAGCTAAAATGATGTTCTGATAAAGCTCTGCTTAGTTTGGTATATGGTTCTGTGCTATGCTGAGAGTTTGAGTTTGTTTGGGTGTATTTCCCCAGATGATTTAGCCTTTGATTATTTGATTAAAAAAACAGGACAGTTAAGGTATTTGTTAATTTTTCAGTATTTTTGTTTTAAGCTAGAAGCAGTGCTTGCATTAGGAGTAAATGTGTACTAAAGGTATATAGTAGATCAGTGCATTAATCCTGAAACTTGCACCACTTCATTGTAGCTTTGGGGTGTCTTGTACACAACAAAATGTGGCATTTTCATTTTAAAGAAAAAAAAGCACCACATTTCTGTTGCAAGTTCTTCTGGATCTAGGTGTTTGGTTTTTCCTTTCTGTGAGTTTGGGATTTTTTTAGTGACTGCCAAACACACACCAAAATGTAGATTGTGTAAAATTTGTTAAGAAAAAAGTTTCTCCTCACAGCACATGGGTCAGAAGAGTTGGCTAGAGCCAACAGATCTGTATGGACTACTTCTTGTAGTTGTGATGCTCTCATGCTCCCTGCCCTCGCCCCTCGAATTCTTCGTGTCTTGTTCTATATTGTGTTCATCCCTGGGGGCTGCTCTCCTAAGATTTTGCTTTTCTCCCTTTTCCCTGAGTCTTGCCTTTTGTCCTCTGATTCACGACCTTCTGTAAAATTTGCATAGAAGCACGTTGGTAAGAGAGCCCCTCTGCAAGGCAGCCTTTTTAGAACATTTGGAACCTCCTTTTTTGTGTTTGAAGTACCTGGTTACAGAGGCAGTTTGGAATCATCCTTGTACTCCTTCCCCAGGTGAACAGCAAAGGGTTCTTTACTCCTGATGCAGTTGCGTGTAGTGTGTGTACAGCATTGTCACCTCACCACTCCTCTCCAGTGTGTGATGATCTGCAAAAGGAAGATCCCAGTGGGAGAGGTTGGGTTTTATTTCTCTGGCTGTTTGGTTTTGGTTTATGTGTGTGTGTGGTGTGTGTGTGTACGTAGATTTTTCTTTTTTGGGACGGACTTAAGTTCCTGAAGGGGCTTGGAGTCCTTCACCTGATGGTAGTCTTAAGTAAAAACTACTTTCAGCTAACTTGGTTTGTGTTGTTTAGCTCTTTCAAACTGTAAAGTAGGCTGGTCGCTCTGAAGTGAGGCACAGGACCATTTTTGGAGGTGATCACTTGCTTGTGGGCTGTGCGGCAGCCTCTGCTGGGTGGCAAAAAGTCATTTGGTGGTGGTTCCAAAGAAGATAACTTTGAACAAAGAATGTATTTGGGAAGGGATCTGAAAGGTGTTCTTGTTTCTTTGCTTGCCTTTTTTTTTCCCCCTCTCCCCTTTCTGCGAAAGATCCTTTGTAACTTTCTAAGGATGCATTTGAAGTTTTAAGCTAGGCATAAATATGATTTTTATACAGTAGCTTTAAAGAGCTTAGAAACCTAAACTAACTTAGACATAGTAATGTCCCCTCTCCACAGGTGTCCCCGTTGATCATGACAGAGAACCCGAAGGGAAAGGGATAGGATGGTACTTTAAAAAAATAAAAGCTCTTTTTTCTTAGGTTTTATGGATTTTTAATTTCAGAGCAGAGTGTGCCAGCATCTCTCTAGCATCCTCTTTAAAGTACAGGGTTTGAGATTTAGTGACAAATATTTCCCCAACCTTCAAACATCTCCCAGACCTGCATCCCCATCTGCTAGTCCTGCTCCCAACGTTTTCCAAAGATTGCACCACCAGTAAGTCATCCCACCCTCCTTTCTATTTTCTCCCTTGAAATATCATGAACAACAGAACTGTGGCATTTTTTTATTATCCTTCTGCCCAGCTGGCCCTAGCTAATATAAGCCCAGAATCTGACTGTAATGGCTAAAGAGACTTCCCTGAGCCCCCCTCTTCTCATCTCTTCCCTCCCCTGGACACACTACTTCAGCTTTACAAAGACACTAACCTCTTCCTCCCACCTGTATGACTCTGAAGTGGTCAGACACGTGGGGAGAAACTGGGTTATTGCTAGATCCAAGTTACTGCAGTCCCTCTGGTGTAAATGCCATCAGAACTACAATACTTCCTGTTGGAAAAAGTCACCCTTCTTTCTCTTTTAACCCCTCCATTCCTTCCCCCAAACAGAATAAAACACTAGAATTTATTTATACGTATTTGATGTTGTAGGTCTAGGTGAAAAAGTAATTGTTTCACTGCTCTATTTATATATTATGTCTGAATTATTCTGTGCAGGAAAGGCCAAGAAATGCATGTGAGCTTCATTCCATTCCACACCTTTGCGTGACTGTCAGCTGCAGTTGGCAAGACTCTCTCTCACTTAGTGGAGTTTTGTGTGATGGAAAGCAGTTCTAGAGCCCAAATTTCTACGGTGCAATATCCTTCTCTGGCATATATTTTTGTTTGTTTGTTTAAAGCTAGTCAGTGCAGTGTATAGTGCTCTGGAGTCAAAAGGAAAAGCCTCTGATGCTCAAGGAGCAGAAATGTCAAGAGTGTTGGTATGCTGATACAAATCCAGTTTGAGGGGGAGAGTGGAGCTGCACAGAACATGTTGATGCAGTTACAGAGGGTCCTTCTGCCTGGAGGGTTTGGGCCCTGATCTGTTCCTTTGTAAGTTGCCTTTTGACTGGAAATCAGCTACCAAATTGCAGCCTCCTTGTGCTAGGGAAGGTGCAGGGTGTAGTGGGAGGCAGGGATGGACTCCACCTCAGCAACAATGGGTGAAGCAGAAATCTTCAGAGGCTGAGAGGCTGACTTTGCTGCTTTTTCAGCAGGAGGTCTGAAGCATGTGTGTGATCAGTTCTCTTTCACTCAGTGCTCATGGCCAGCAGCTGCATTCAGTGCTGCTTTCCTCACCACTTCAGCTGCTGTGAGCTCTTAATTCAAAAACAAACAAATACTGAAGATGAGGGGGAAGGCAGGGGAAAAAAAAGGCACTCCAGTATATTTTTAAATGACGAGTGGAAGCAGCACAGTCACCAGTGACACCAGTCTTGCTGTTGATGTCCCATAACTCGCTCCTGGCTGTGCCAGCTGTGCAGTGTCAGCACCTCTGGATGTGTTTGCTGCCTGTTGCACTCCTGTGCGTGTTGTGCTCACGCAGAGGCACTCACTCCATCAGCACCTTCCTTGCAGGAATGCTGCAAAGCTTCAAGCTGCCCTGTGGTTCCTGTGTATTTATAGATCTAAAAATTAGCATTTTTGCAGTGTTATCACCAGGCTTCTTAGTTCCCTTTGCAGCCAGGCCCCTGTATGCCAGGATCTCCTTCTGTTGCATTTTGTTAGCCCTCTGGGCTGATTAAGCACAGGTTAATTCCTTGCAGTACGGGACAGTTTTGGCTCAGCAGTTTCCTCCTAAGAAATAGAATTCATTTACAACAGCCATCAGAGTGCTTAGTTGTGGCCTATGGACACAGCAGGTGTGTTGCTGAAGCAGTGGAACTTGGAGAGGCAGTAGAGGATGGCTGGTTTTTTTGGTTTATTTTAATCCAAAGACCAACAGGTTTTTCCCAGTGGCCACAGACACTTCCTTGTGTTTAATGGCTCTTCCTGGCTGCTCCAGGTGCCCTTGACTGTCCCTCCAGGAATCACAGCTGCAGCAGTGAGGCACTCAACCTTTAGCATGTCTCGAGGCGTCATCCTTAGCTGGAATCCTCCCTCTGGTTCTGTATAAATTGCATTTGTTGTTTCTCAAGGGGATACTGTCCTCCTTAAAGCTTCTAACCTCATGACCTGTATAGTACATTTTTTTTTGGCCTTTCCTCTCTTTGTCTTTTCATGTAGACCAGATATTTGAAAGGGCAGACGATGGATAATTGTGTAACGTGCAACCTGTTTATATTTTTTGGAAACTTCTCCTCGGACCGGAATTCGAATCACGGAATCACCAGGCCAGTTGCGGCACACTCTTTATTGCCCTTCTCCTCATTTCAGTACCTATTGTTTCTCCTTTCAAATATGTGATTGTATTAGCTCTTTCCATATGAAAGAATTCTCCTTATTTAAATAAAAAAACTAAAAAAAAAAAAAAAGCCCTTAAAAAAAATAAAGCAGGTTATGCTTTTCTCAAAATCCCCCAAGTCCCTCGTCTGATTTTTGTGTTAGTTTCTTCAGAGAAAGGGTGGTTAGACATTGTGAGGGGCTTCCTGGGGATGTGGTGGAGCCACCGTGGCAGAGGGTGTTAAGGAAGGGCTGGATGTGGCACTGGTGGGGTTGGGCTCGGTGATTCCTATTCAGTCGTCATCAGAGCTAGACTTGGCGAACAAAGATTTGGTAGGGCTCTCATCTGCACCTCAAATCATCTGCAAACACTGATGGCTGATAAGGCAGACAGGGCATGGTTCTTTCTGTGTTGTCTTTTCTCCTCTACACTGGTTCTGCCTTTGTTTTAAAAGGAGACAGCAGCGTTATGGATTGTGTGTCTCCACGTCTCCTGACTGGAGGCCAGAGTGGACCATTTATGGTGGTCACTGCGGCCAAGGCTGAGGTGTCCAGGCAGTCCTTACATCTCCTCTTTTGGGCCCTCTCACGGCAGCCGTTGGCAAGTTCAGCACAGAGCACAGGCTGAGGGAGGGGTGATCCTCCACCCTGGACACTGATGCCAAAAAGCATGAAATAAATGAACTGCCCAGAGATAATTTGGTCTTTAAGCAGCAAATGTGTTTATTGCAGCCTTGGGCAGCGAGGCAGTTGCACAGCACAAACTGCTTCAAAGTTTCAGCGAGAAACGAGGTGATTTATCCAGTTGACATTCAAGCTTGCATCATGTTAACATACATATTCATTAAATTGTGATATCTAATTATTGTATTCATAGGAGGTGGAGTTTGGGCGGAGCTTGGGGAGGAGCCTTCCAGGATCTGGCACCGTTTTGGGTGGTGTGTCCCCCCTTCAACCTCTTCAGTGGTCGTTTTCTCCTGTTTCTCACCATGACCTCCACTTTTTTTTGTGAGGTGTCTTGGCTAGTCAAGCTTGCAAAACTCCTTGGCTCAAGGCCTTCCTACCTTATTCAAATGCCCATGTTACCCTGATTTATGACCCCCGGGTTTATCCTATAGCACTCCAAGCAGTCTTCTAAGGTTTTGGTACAGTGATTAGAACAGGACAAGTTATTCATCAGATATCAGGCAGAACAAGCATCTGGCAGTTTTCTAACAGAGCAAGGTACCTTTACTAATTCAGTGAACTCTTTTAGGCCTTGCTCGTGGTTCCAGACGTGTTCTGCCCGGCGCATTTCTGTTCAATAGCGGGGTGTTTCTGGGTCAGGGAGGGCCGCACGCCAGCGCTGCTGCCATGGCAACACATCCGGGTCCACCCGCGCTCCGCCCGTGCGTCTGGCGTCACATCCGGCGCCGGCAGGTAGGGGGCGGGTGGAGCGCGGCGCGCGGGGGGGATGGCCCCGCCCCCCGGCGCGAGGGGCCCTGAGTTGGGGGGGGGCGGTCCGGGGCCAGGTCCTGATCCCGGTCCCGGTCCTGATCCTGATCCTGATCCCGGTCGTGGTCCTTATCCTCATTGTGATCCTCTTCTCAGTCTTGGTCCCGATCCCAGTCCTGGTCCCTGCCCTGATATCGATCCTAATCCTGGTCTTGGTCGCTGTCCTGATCCCTGAGCCGATCCCGGTCCTGGTTGATGTCCCGGTTCCTGGCTCTGATCCCGGTTCTGGTCCGTGTCCTGGTCCCTGTCCTCATATTGGTCCCTGTCCTGGTTCTGATCCCGCTCCCGGTCCCAATCCCTGTCCCATCCCGATGCCGGCACTGCCGTGCTCTGCCCCCATGTCCCCCCACATTGGGGTCTGGGGTGGGGTGTCTGTCCCCCCCCAGAACACTCCATGGGGGTGTCCAGGGCTGGCCACAGGGTGGGTGGTGGGTCCTCTAAGGGTAAGGAGTGGGCTCAGTCCTGCTGCCCCCCAGGGAACTCCGGTGGGGGGGTCAGGCTGGGTGGTCCTGCTCCCTCTAAAGTGGGTGCAAAGCCTGGTAGAGGGGCTGGTGGTTCCCTGAGGAGGGGCACGAGGTGGTACTGCACACCTGCCCTGGCCATCAGGTGCCCTCGGGGCTCTTGGGACCTGTGAGGTGGTGCCAGAAAACAGGTGGGAAGCTCAGCATTGCCAGAGGCTCCTGAGAAAGTCTGTGTTTTGTATATAGGCCAAGAGAAACCAGGCCAGTGGCGCTGCTCTGCGGGGTGGGGATGTGCTCACATCTTGCTGTGTTGTGCCCTGATCAAAGCCACGCAGATGGGTTTGTTCTGGTAACTTTCTGTTGTGTTGAGGTGAGTGAGGAGACACAGCACTGACTCCCTTCTATTTTGTGACCTGACATTTAGCACTTCTGCTTCCTACAGCACCTACACCTGTGCTCCAGCTTTTTAAGGCAGAGGTGTTTGTGGGTTCTGCCTCTCCCCCAACCCTAAAAAAGTACCTCAGTTCTTTATTTTTAAGCTACCTGAACTTTAAAAAGCCTGGGTACTGAGCTCATCTGGTGCCTGAGCACGTCCTTTGTCCATCAGAGTTTAGGCTGAGAGGTTTGCTTTGCACACAGCAGAATAGAGGCTGGAATTCAGCTGTTGTATTTCTGCAGAAGCAGTGGAAGAAGCAAAGTTTCCAGTTTACTACTGCAGGCAGAAGCAATGCAGATGGAAAATATGTCAGTTTAGTAATTTGATTTTTACTGTTACCCCTGCAGATACCACAGAAACACATACATTTGGAGAGCAAGAGAACTTTGTGAAACGAGTTACCATGAGCTGCTTGTAGCAGAAATTAGAGTGATGCTGTCTGTGAAGTGATGCTCAGCTTGCTGTGAGCCGAAGGGTGACTGCTGCTCTTCTCTCCTGCTCTGGGAGCTTCGGACAAACCTTTGACAGGATGTTGGGGTTTCTGAAGGAGCCTGTTGTGGTCACTGCAAAGATCAATGTGAGCCTTGTGGCACTGACTGTGGTGGGATTAATCAGTCGTCTCTGGGGGCTATGCTATCCACGGGCTGTGGTGTGAGTATGAGTTTATTTTCTACCTGAAATGACACAGATCTGTTTTTTAAACCTCTGTGATTAAGAATGCAGGAGCAGAAGAGCAAAACTACTGATTTCAGCTGCTGTAAATCATAGAACCATAGAATAGTTTGGGTTGGAAGGGACCTTAAAGCTCATCCTATTCCACCCCCTGCCCTGGACAGGAGCACTTTCCACCAGCCCACGTTGCTCCAAGTGCCATCCATCCTGGCCTTGGACACTTCCAGGGATGGGACAGCCACAGCTTCTCTGGGTAACCTGTGCCAGGGCCTCACCACCCTTCACAGGGAAAAATTTCTTCCTTATCTCCAATCTAGACCTGCCCTCTGTCAATATGAAGCCATTCCCCCTTGGTCCAGTCACTCCAGGCCCTTGTCTCTCCGTCTTTCCCACAAGTTCCCTTTAGGTACTGGGAGGCCACAATCAGGTCACTCCTGAGCCTTCTCTTTTCCAGACTGAACAATTCCAGTACAGTGATGGTGTTTCCCTAATAAAACCTCCTGAAGGGAAGGTAAAGGTGCAAAACCTCAGTGCTTTTTTGCATTCTTAGCTTTCTGCCAACAAATCAGTGCTTACTTTCCTAGTATCCCTGCAGGATGATTCCAATTAGGTTTGACATATTTCTGCCTCTTGTGTTTCAGTTTTGATGAAGTTTATTATGGCCAATTTGTTTCACTCTACATGAAGAGGATCTTCTTCGTGGATGACAGTGGCCCACCTTTTGGCCACATGCTGCTGGCCTTGGGAGGTAGGCTCTCCTGGAACTGGGAGGTGCCTATGGAAGAGAGAAGGGCTGGTAAAAAATGAGTTGTCAGATCCACTAATGGGGCAAAAGCACAAGGCACATGAGAGATTCTGATGTAGAGAGAACTGGGTTTTCCTTTGTTTTTTATTGTTAGGGGGCTGTTGTATGACTAGAGTGGAGGTGATGGAGACGTGTATCCATTACCTCACTGTTACCCAGTCCTTTGGATAAGGAGAAAGCTAAGATGGGAACTGCTAGTGGCAAGAAATAGGTAACAAACAGAGTCTCAGGCCTGAGTTCCTGTAGCTGAGGTATGCTCAACATGAAACTGTCTGTATGGGAAGGGGAGATTAAATATACATCTGACTTTGTCACTGAGAATCTGTCCTTCCCAGTTTATACCTTTGTGCCTCTGCACATTCTCAAGCACTGCTGCAAGCAGAACAGTGTCAAAGAGGACCCTTTTGGGAAAGAGAGCCTTAATGCATGAAAAAGCTGTGTGTTTGGGAAATGGTTCCCAACTTAGCCCCATTTTTTATGCTTGTTTTGAGACTGCAATTTCTGAATTGTTATTTATGTTGTAGGTTACTTAGGAGGATTTGATGGAAACTTCTTATGGAACAGGATCGGAGCTGGTAAGAGCTGATCTTAACTGGTTCATTCTTTTGAGAAAATAAGCAGAATTTCAGGGGCTGACAGATTCCTTTTGCCTGACTAGTGAACTGTTTACCCAGCAGCTTCACTTCCCCTTTTGAGTAGGTCTTCTGCAGGTCTCAAACAGAAGTACAGGGCACTGTGATTCCTTAGCACAGATTTTTTAATTCGGCCAAAACAACTTAAGTAGTACAGGCTGAACAATAAATTAGCCCAAGTCAGAGTTAGATTCAACAACTAAGAAGTTCTGTAGTGATCTGTGCTCTCTGCAATCAAGGTGGTGCATCACTGTTGTCTTGTTTCAGAATACACCATGAATGTTCCTGTGTGGTCCCTGAGGCTCCTGCCAGCACTGGCTGGTGCTCTCTGTGTGCCTTTAGCCTACCAGATTCTGGTTGAGCTGCACTTCTCCCACTCTGCTGCACTTGGAGCTGCTCTTTTGATCCTCCTAGGTAAAATTATTCCACTGAGCCCCATTCTCCATACATGGAGATGAGTCCCTTTTCCCCTTGGGAATTTTTAGGTACATAGAAGGCTGGAGTAGCAGCCCCACAGGAAACCACATTTCTTGTATCCAAGGAGGCCTGTACTGCCTTCCTCAGGGGTTTACAGGATGACTTACAACATACTGGTTTTTAACAGAAGGACAACCCTGCTTGTAGTCAGAGCTCATCAAATGTCTTTGTCTCCAAACTTCAGCAAACCAGCTTCTGTCCTTAGCACTGTGATTTGACACTGTTCTGTGTGTACAGCTCAGTTCACTTTTTATTCTGAGGGGCTGCTGGCAGCTGCCTGAAAGGGCAAGAGCCTCTCAGCAGCCCTTTAGAAACCTCATAAGAGAAACTTCTCCTGCTCTGATTGTAGCTTATTGCAGCTCCCTTTCTTGTAGATTTGTTGTTGTATTCATTGTCTGCTGGGCTCACTGCCCTGACTTTCTGCCTTGAGAAACACCTCTCTGGATTTCCCAGCATTGATTTTCTTTGCCTTTGAAGGAAACACAGCACCTTTATCTGCCTCCTGCCAGACTTTACTGCTTGCCCACCTCTTTGTCTTGGAGACAGTTAATAGCTGTGTACTTTTCTCCTGCTAGGTTTTAGTCTCTATAAACCCAGCACCTTCCCATTACAGCCAGTAGGAATTGGCTGCCCCTAAAGGACAGGTCCTCCTGTTGGATAACAGTGCAATTGTCTGAGGTAGCACTTGCCTGTAGATAAATTTCTCTAAATTTTGTGTCTGTCTCTTTTTTCCAACAGAGAACTCTCTGATCACTCAGTCAAGGTTCATGCTCCTGGAATCAATATTGATTTTTTTTATCCTACTTGCAGTTTTGTCCTACCTGAAGTTCAACAATTTGCAAAGGCACAGGTAAATCTGATTATCTCCCATCCTTTTGCATATTCTCGTGGTGACTCATTTTTTGGTCACAGACTGTGAGGTTTTTTCTGTAAGTCATTTCACCATTCTGTAACCAATGCTTTGTCCTTTCATATGGCTGCTCCAGAAGTTTTCTCAGCAGCATTAAAGACTGTTTTAACTGTTAGCAAGGTTGACTTCTATTTTTATTTTACAATAGAAATAAAATCCCTTGGGAGCACTTCTTTGCCCACCCACATTTTTTATTGGAAGGTTTCCTTCTGTGCACATAAACACTGGCGGTAACAGATCACTTGATGCTCCTTTATTACTGTTTACAGGCATTGCATTTAGAGATATTTGTCTTTTTTGTTCTCTGATCCTTGCAGAGGATAAAGTAGTATTTCATGTAGTAAAATTATCTTTAAACCAAGCCCAGCAAGTAATTTAATTGCATTTATCTTTAAGTTCCTTTTCTGGAAGCTGGTGGTTTTGGCTCCTGCTGACTGGAGTAGCCTGTTCATGTGCAGTTGGGTAAGTGATGATGCCTTACTTGGATTTTAATGCCAACTGTTCAAGGGAAACTTTGAAAATATATATGTATATATATCTTGTATGAAGTGATTTTGTAGTTTTTAACCATGTTCATTTTTATGCACTTTCTTCTCAGAGTGAAATACATGGGCCTGTTTACCTATATACTGCTCTTGGCCACTGCAGGGCTCCATTTCTGGCACATGATAGGAGACCAGAACCTGTCAAATGTAGGTACTGCAACATGCAAAATATATTAAGTGTAACTTTTCAGTGCAGGAACCAACCAGGAGACCACAGATAACAGTGTTGTCTGTAGCTGGTTTTGTGCTACAATTCCTTGTCTAGAAGCCATCCTGTCACAGAGCAGTTCCCAGATCAGTTTCTGAGGAAAATGGAGTTAAGAAAAACATGTGTGTGTCACTGGCTTTTCTGCTCTTTTCCATGTCTTGGAGATTTGTGGCTCAAAACCTGCACTGTCTTACATACCTTTTGCTAGCTCCAGTTCAGATCCTCAGTGGAAGTTATCCAGTTGTCCACAGTTAGAGCTGAATGAGTGTGGTGGGGGAAACCTAGAAAAGACAAACAATAAAGCCAAGTACACTGCTATTTTTAATATTTTAAGTATCTGGAGCATGAAACCATTGAGTTTTCTCTGTTCCCCCAGGTTTCCTTGCTGTGCCATTTTCTAGCCCGGGGATTGGCCCTCATCATCATCCCTGTGGTGATGTACTTGTCCTTCTTTTATGTTCACCTGACTTTGCTGTATCGCTCTGGGCCTCATGACCAGATCATGACAAGTGCTTTCCAAGCCAGCTTAGAGGTAAAGGCAGTGTGGTCATAGAACTGATTTATTAGGGAGAAGAAGGGGAAATCTGTCATATGTTCACTGTTAGAAGAAAGGCGTGCAATCCTGTTCACTTAATCCTGCACATTGGTTCCCTTTATGTCATTTAACCACTTTGGTGCTGTAGTTCTGCTTTAAGATGAAAGGATAATGACTGAAATCCTGACAACAGGTGAAAAGTTTCCCCCATTGAGCCAAGAACCATATATTCACTCTTCTGTTGAAGGTTTGTCCTTTCCTACAGGAAACTCTACAGAAGTAGATCCTGAACTCTTGAGTGGTGACATGGTATACAACAGGAGTGCTTAGTCCCTTTTAGAGCAGCATGGCTTTAGGGATGTTCCCTGTGACCTTGTAGTCATTTAGGCATTGGTGTATTTACTGTCTGCTGAGTAGTGTTGCAAGACTTGATTTTTGTAGGTAAAACCAAATGAGAAGGCACTGTGCTAAGATCTGCTATGTTAAAGTGGCAGGTGACTCAAAATAGAATTTCACCAGCTTCTGGGTCGTTTCTTCTTTCTTCTCATCCTGTCCTTGCACTTCTCAGGGTGGGCTGGCTCGAATCACTCAGGGACAGCCCTTGGAGGTGGCCTATGGCTCTCAGATCACTCTGCGGAACGTGTTGGGCAAGCCCATGCAGTGCTGGCTCCATTCTCACGCGAATACTTATCCCATCAGGTGAGGAATCTGGGTGAAAGGTTCTTCACCTGCCAGTCCAAGTACCACAGTCTGTGTCCTGGCAATGTCTTTGTTAATCCTTCAGATTCCCTGTGCTCTGTAGGAAGGAGCCAGTGATCTGGTGCTGTTTTATGTGGCTGTGACTGGTGAGCACAGAAATGTCATTACACTTCTGTGGGGTTTAATTTTCTGTACAGGTACGAGAATGGCCGAGGGAGTTCCCATCAACAGCAGGTGACATGCTATCCCTTCAAGGATGTGAACAACTGGTGGATTGTCAAAGATCCTGGAATGTGAGTATGTAAGAGATTTAAATGTAAGCTGTATGCTTCCAAAACCTAACCAGGGCATAGCTTGGATTGGACATAACTCTTCTCTGCTTATGGGTGCAGAGGCCATGTGTGAGCTGAGCAAGTGATTGCAGCTGCAGAGTTGGTAAGGGCAGCTCTTTGCAGAATCCTCCCCCATGTGGTAAAAGCATTGAGGACTCTGAAATCCTGCCTGAACTGCTCCTGCCAGATCGTGGGCTGTGCTGTGCGCAAGGGAAACTTGAAAGATTCACAGCACTAGTGTAAATTCTTCAGGTGCTTTGCATAAAAGGGAAGGTGGGCTTTTTGAAGTGTGTGAGCCATGGCATTAGAGTGTCTTGGTGGGTTTTATCAAACTTGAATGAGTCTCAGAAGAGATGAGAAATCACTTCTGCAAAATGAGTAGTTCTTTTTATTGAAAGTGTGGGATGAGCTTAGAATCTGCTGCATGGGGAGGGATTCCAAGTGGTGCCTGTACCTGAGGGGCCTGGTTTGTGCTGAAGTGTTTTGCCATTGTCACTGTCAGTGCAGAGCAGGACTCTCTGTACTTCTTTTGCCAGTGAAAGCCCTTGAGTGATATAATTTCATATCGATCAAAAAGTTGCTTTTGTAGGTTTCTTTATGTTGCTCTGGGAACTGTGTAAAGAGTCTTCCTAGAAGGGCCATGTATCGTTATAAATCACATCTATGTTGGCAGCAGTATGGTGAACTGCAGTGTTCCTCCTTGCCATGACCATGTCAAGAAGCCAGATGAGAGTTTGGTCTGCATGGTGGAGAAAGCCATTGATCTCTCTTATGATTCTGCCAAAGTGACATCAGCTGTAGTACAGCACTTGTCAGACTCGCTGAAGCACTCACATATTCCATAAGCCACTAAACAGCTGGGGATGGGAATAACCTTAATTCACTCCTGACTGACCTGGATTCAGACCACTGACCTAATGCCTGTAGTGTCAGTATCCCATTACTGATCCTCTGACTCACTGTGCCCTTAACTCACCTTTGCCTTGATGAGCTTTGTTTCCATTCTGGTACAATCTGTATATTGCTCTAATTTCTCATCCTCCTGCTGAAATGTCTGTCCCTGCCTGCAGCTCCTTGACCTAGCAGTTTGGTCACGACAAGGTTGTGTTATATATCAAGATATATCAAATGTAACCATTTCCTCTTGGGTGTCACCTCCCCAGGCAGCAGCTGGTCGTGAGTAACCCCCCCCGACCCGTCAGGCATGGCCACATTGTGCAGCTGGTCCATGGCATCACAACCCGGTACCTCAACACGTGAGTACTTTCCTCATGCACTGCTCTGCCAAGCCTGCCTCTGCTGTGCTGTCTCTCAGAATAAACCTTCAGGGGTTGAAGCACAGTGACTTTGCATTCAGATATGCCACAAACTGCCTGTTCCTCTTGGATTGACAGGGGAGCAAGGAAGGATCACGTGGTTAGTTCCATAAGCCATCACTGGCCCAGAGGGAGGATGTTGTGTACTTATTTATTTTTTGCAGTTGACTTGGCAGTGGGATTTGATCCTAATCACAAACTGCTCCATGGCTTCTTGCTGTTTCTGGTCTTCTCTATGAGAGACCAGTGATAGTTTTTCCCATGTTCACTTTTCATGGTAGTTCTGAAGATTCCCAAATAGAATCCCCTCTGTGAGCCTTCATTCTTCACTGCCCCCACCTTTCCAGTTGCGGGTATTTAGCATTTTGTGTAACAACCCACAGTCAACTCCACTGACTTTGAGGGCACACTCCTGCATGAAAGATGTGCTCTGGAAGTTAGGAAGATGTGTTGGAGAATCTGGTGTGCTGTGGCTGATTGCCACAGATTCTTGGCTGTTTTGAAAGCCTGCAGTAGGAAGTTGCCTCCTGACTGCTTCCCAAAGGGACTGCTTCCCAAAGGGTGTGTGCTTGAATGTCACTCAGATTAGGAAGGGGGTTGTTCTGACCTTGGGTTTTTGCTGTGTCCCTTCCAAACCTAATTTGTTCATTATTGGAAACCCCAGTGAACAGCCTCTCTGTTTGTCACAATCAGTGCTTGTTCTTCAGCCTGGCATCGCGGGCATCTGCATTGGCTTCCTCTGAGCCTGTTCCTGGCAGCCCTGCGTTGTGGGGAGTGCTCTCACTCAGAGTAAACAGTACAGTCTGTATAAGTGAGTTACTTTTTGCTTTATTGCTGAATCCAGTCTAAGCCAATCCATATGGGTTTGCTCTTTATATGAATTTGGGAAATGGCAGTGGAGGATCTTACCTTACTTGTCTTCTAGGCATGATGTTGCTGCCCCTCTTAGCCCTCACTCCCAAGAAGTTTCCTGCTATATTGATTATAACATCTCCATGCCAGCACAGAACCTCTGGAGAGTGGTGAGTGGTCAAAGAAAGAGGAGGAGCTGATGATGTTCCAGCAGGAACAACATGATGATCAAAAGCCATCTTTCTGTTGTAGGAGATAGTAAATCGGGAGTCTGACACGGACGTGTGGAAGACAATTCTGTCAGAAGTGAGGTTTGTTCATGTCAACACCTCTGCAGTGCTAAAGGTAAGTGGGGTTATGTTTATGTGCCTACAGCTTTTGCTTCATGCTGCTCTTGCAATCTCACAAACTACAAATCTCTCTGCTCCCAAATACCTAAATCACTACAAAAATAAATAAGTAAATAAAAGGAGATGATAAACTTGTTCAATGTGACGAAAGAGCATCATGTGTTTTTGGTACTCATACTTCATCCCTTTTCAGCATCAGAGCTATCCTGCTTCTCAGGAGGTTGTGACCACTGTACACAACTGGGGCTTAGAATTTGATGCTGAGTCTGTGTAACCTGTGACAGTGGCTGGAATAGTTAAGGATCTTTATCTTCAGAGTCTGCCAGTATTGTTATGGCGGTAGCATTTGTTGAGACCAGTACTGTGTGTTGGCTCTTCACACACTTTTTAGCAGTCCCTTGCTGTCCTCCACTGCTCAGGCATGGCCTGGGAACTTCCATCCTGAAGTTCAGGTTTGGCAGGACTGTTAGTTTGCAGTCATCTTTCCCTTTCAGCTCAGTGGAGCATCTCTGCCTGAATGGGGATACCGGCAGCTGGAGGTGGTTGGAGAGAAGCTGTCCAAAGGCTACCACCAGAGCATGGTGTGGAATGTGGAAGAGCACAGATATGGGAAAAGTATGTCTCAGCAGGTTTCTGTGACTGGGGGACACTTGATGTTGATGGGAAGGTGGTACTGTGTGTATGTGTGTTCAGCAGGCTCTGGCTCTCTCATGTTGTCAGAATCCTTACAAATTCCCTCTGAGTGCTATTGCAGTTGGATGATGTATTGGATGAAGGGCTCCTGGAAGAGTGAGGAGCCAGGGGTACACCCTATGTGCTCTCTCCCCCCTTTCTGGCTTTCTGCTTGTTATTTCTGAACTATGCTGTTTTCTTGCAGGCCAAGAGCAAAAAGAGAGGGAAGTGGAACTCCACTCTCCCACACAGATGGACATCAGTAAAAACCTCAGCTTCATGGCAAAGTTCACAGAATTGCAGGTGAGTGTCTTGTTATTCCCTTCATATTTCCTTCTGCTGCGGAGTGGGAACTTGAGCATTTCTGCACTCTGAGCCTGAGGATTGTTTATTGCTTGCTGATAGTTTGGCTTCCTCACTGAAAAAATTATTTCAGAATGCACTTATAAGGGCATTAGAGACCTGTGCTGTTCAGTAATGAATACCCAAGTGATTGTGTAACAAAAAAGGGGGAGGAAAATCTTTTGGCACCCAGAAGCAGCACGAAACTGAACTGTAATGTGTGGTACGTGCAGTCAGTAGTGTTGATGCCCCTTACTACCACTGTGGAAATTCACTAAGGAAAGTGCATTGTATAAGAACAAAATAAAACCATTGTATTGATCAGTATCCATGTGAGATAGGCAAAATCTTTTTCCACTCCCAGGTTAGGAACTTAGCATCTTACATCTGGGGCCATTCACCCATGCTTGCTATCCCACCTGTTTCAATTCTGAAAACTTTTTGTCTACTTTTTGTTTCTAGTGGAAAATCCTCACGTTAAAAAATGAAGACACAGAACATAAGTACAGCTCCTCTGCTCTGGACTGGATCACCATGGACACAAATATTGCCTACTGGCTCCACCCGACCTCTGGGGTAAGTATAAGAGGAAGAAGTGACTGTGAACCTGGTTAGAAAGGAGATTCAGCTCCTTTTGAGCCCCAGGAGTGGGAGTCAGAGCAGCGCTTCAGTTCCATCTAAAGACTCTTTCTGTATTCATGTATTTTCCCTGAAGGTTGAGGGTTTTATTTTAGCATGAGATAGAGCTTTGACAACAGTCACTTTTAATTAAATCCTGTCGTCTTGCACTCTTTTTTAAAGGTAAACTGCAGTTAATAGTTTCCATTATTGACTCCATTTAGAAGACAAGTTCAGCTCCAACATCTCTCAAATGCCTTCCCTTACAAAAGAATCCTAAAGCAGTGAAGTTTATCAACCAGCTTTGTTCCAGGTTACTACCAGGCACCCTCTGAGGTTTAATTTAGCAAGTAGGTGTAGGTAATATTTAAACTCAGGTAAAAGACCCACAGCACGTTCCTGCTTCTGGCTTAGACCATCATCTATCCTGCAGGCCCAGATCCACCTCCTTGGGAATGTTGTCACCTGGGCTTCAGCTAATGCTGCTGCTCTGGTCTACACATGTCTGTCCCTGTGGTACTTGATACGACGAAGGAGGAAGATTTATGACATCCCTGAAGGTCTGATTCCACTGTGTGTGCGTGTCCAGGTGGGGGGTTGTAGCTTGTTCTGCTCTGAGATGCCATCTCCTGTCTCCTGCAGATGCCTGGCAGCTCTGGGTGTCAGCTGGGGGTGTCTGTGGTGGAGGCTGGGCTGTGAACTACCTGCCCTTCTTCCTGATGGAGAAAACGCTTTTCCTGTACCACTACCTACCTGCCCTCACATTCGAGATTCTCCTGATTCCCATTGTACTGCAGCATCTTGGCGATCATCTGTGCAGGTATTTGGCTTTAACAGAGATAGTTCTCTTTAACAAGAGAAGGAACACAGTTTTTCCTCCAGGGCTGACACTTGGGCAAGCTGATGCAGGAAGTGGACTGTTTTTTCCATCAGTGTCATTTGCCTTCGGAGAAACAGGCCAGGTGTAGATCTTCCTTTTGGATGAAGTGGTTGGCCAGTAACTTGACTGCTCTCTCCTCCCAGGTCTGTGCTGCTCAAGAGCATGTTCAGTGCACTCATTGTAGCCTGGTTCTCTTCAGTGTACTTTGTGTACTGCACCTTCAGCCCCGTGACCTATGGGCAGCCCGCGCTGTCCGTGACACAGCTCAAGGACCTGCGCTGGAAGGACAGCTGGAACATCCTCATCCGAAAACAGTGACCACTACAGTCTGGTTACAGCCAGAAGGAAACACCTTTCTTGCAAAGCCAAGAATTTATTGTTAGCATAATTGAAATCTTAACAGTTGGATCAGGTAATTAATAGGAGTCCAGGTCCAACAATTACAGGAATAGAAAAGAGCGCTGCTACAGAAAAGCTCTCAACAGTCATACAGTTATGAGCACAATTCCCAGTTTCTGCCCCTCTTACATTCATCCTTCCACTGCCCCTCGGGGTCTGAAGATTGCTGACTTCAGGCAACAGCATCCCAGCTCCTTTCCTGGGAAGAACATGCTGCAACACTTTCTTCCTCTTTCCTGACAGTAGTGGTTTCTTCCTCCTTGCACTACATTGCACTGAGGGCTATTCCATGTGTTTCTTAGTACCTGAGTCTACAATTCCATGATAAAAATTACAAAAATGGACACTCGTCAACATATCAGATACTTTTCTCTTGTTACTCCTAGAAATAAAGGTTTTCCCTGCTCTGGAGCTTATCCATCGTTTAACAATCAGTAATTGGCCCTGCAGCCCTCAGCATCATTCTATGACTCTATTCCTCAACAATGCATTGTTTGCCCCCACTTTCAGTGCTCTACTATCATCCCTGTTTATATAAATACAGCATTAAGCTACATTTATAAATAGTTCATTCTGCACAGAATAATGACTTGTTACTATTATCTATGTATAATCATTTGGCATAATCATAATTGTTAAGAAGATAGGCAAAAATAAAAAGACATTAAAAAATTGCTGTTACAGCTAAACCAGCTAAAACAAGGCTTCAGGCAAGCCAGGATGTCAGCCAGAGCCAGAAGAATCCTCTAGCCTTGTGGCATTGATGAGGCCTGTTACCAGCCACAGTTGTATGGTATTTACTGGGCTACAGGGTTACACCTCAAATCCCATGAGAAGAGAAACTCTGGGCAAGGTAGGACTGATCCTGCTGAGAAGGAAACCTGCTCTAACTTGTGCACATGGGTTTAGGATAAAAACAGTGAAACCCAGCCCATGGCCTGGCCTGCTCTAGCAGAGGAATTCACAGAGTAGGAAAAGGCAGAGGTGAAGGGCTGAAACTGCTCAGTGCGGAATTTGTAATGGCTCTATACAGTTGTTTAAGCAGGGTTATAGTACCTGGCCTACACCCCATTTCTCACCTCCCTGCAGCTGCAGCAGCAGGTCCTGCATAGAACAGCAGCCCCACAGACCAGGGGCATTTTGTGGAGTTTCTCACTGCTCTAACAAATGCTATTCAAGGCTGCTTTCAGGCCTCCTCCCTGCCCCCAGAAGAAGGTATGACCAACACCACAGTCATTCAGAGCAGGTTTTAGTGACTATTTTGCTCCTACTGTAATCAGCCCCAAGAGCTAATGCTTCAGTGCAGTAGCTCATAGAGCCTTCTTGTCACCCTGAGCTAAACAGCACCCAGCAGCACACAGGAAAGGACCTGCCTTCTGGGCATTGCAGGAGTACCACTCAGCTGGGGACATCACTGAGATACCAAACCTTCACCCATTTCCAGTGTTGAAAAGACTACAGGGATGAAAGTGCAGACTGCATTTCTTGTTTTTTTCTAAATCTCCAGCCATGACAGAACCTAGGGTAACAATTCTGAGTTAAGAGAGAAAGAACTGTTGAGTGTAAGAGCCTCTCCAGCAGTGGTCCTTTCTTTCTGCTGATGTAGTAGAAGTAGCACAATTACCTTTTATATAAAATGGCCATTTCTGATCACTGTTCATTTGTTTATTAGCCAAAGTAACACACCCACAACCAGCACAGCCAGACTCTGCTTTTAGAAAACTAGCAAGTATGAAAAAGTTCCTCTTAATAACATTTCCCTCCCACCCTCATTCTTAAAATTACACCGTTAAGTCCAGACTGAAGAATGATATCACAAGGACATTTTCAAAGGCCCAACCAGGACTTCATTTCAGATTATTTTTCCCAGACACTTCATGCTGCTGCAGTATCACTTATCTGGGGTAAACTACAGAAACTGGGATATCACTGTTTATATTTCTTGTCTGCTTGTTTTAGAAAGCCAGACATTCTTGAGTTTAAGCTGCTGGAGTGCAAGGTGAGTGCTCCAACCCTGTCTGAGGGTAGAACATGTCCAAGCAGCTCTCTGTGCCAGCAGGAGGAGGATCCTGCCATTCCCAACTTCCCCCCTTGCTGATCTCACCAGCCAGCTCTGGAAGTGGATGGATTCTGCCCAGCAGAATTTGCAACCAGCAGTACAGAAATGCACTGAAAGATACTAATACTGAACAGGTCAGGTTTCTGTTTCCATGAGCAACTCAATCCAGCTGGAGCTCACACATTCAGTAACTGTGGTAAAGGTGACTATTTGGGTACAAAAATAATCATACAGTGAAGCAAGATTTGGGAGCTTAGAAAGGAATAAATTAGGAATCAGAAACGATAAACTTGGGCCCCAGTGAACTACAAGTTCCCACTTTTTCCAGATAGTCTCTGTCTCACCCCTATCTCAGGGTAGAGATGCCCCTACAGGTCAAGCCCACTGCCCCCATGGACTGGCCAGCAGCACAGCAAGGCCAGAACTCAAAGTGCCAACAAGGTGGAGAAGAACAAGGGCTGCACTTGCTTGTTAACAGGATGTGACCTAGTCTTGGACAGAGGAACAAAAAACCAAGAGGCAGATAATTTTTCTGCTAAGGAAGACCATCATCAGGAAAATGGGGTATCTTGCTAATCACCTGGTAGTGCTTCATTTTAGCGAAGTCTTCAGCAGTAGATTTCATTTTGAAAATTAAAAAAAGGCAAGTAGCACTGCTTCTAGCCAGTTCATCAAGTAACACAACTCCAGACATCTCAGGGAGAAAAGGGAAAGGGTTTGGAGGGGAGAAGGATGGGTGGCAAACTCCTTCCTCTCCCCACTATGAGAAGGTTCACACCAGGATCCCCTCCGCTGCCAGGACGATTTAAAAGGGCACTTCACCAACCATTCTGTCGAAGTCCTTTCCCAAAGTTGTCTTCAGTGTTGGTGTGGACCAGAGGCAAAGCCAGGTTAGTGTGGACGGCTGCTGGACTCCAGGTGGGAGCGTTTCCCAGCTGCCAGGACACTGCTGCTCTCCGTGGGCTCCGGGAACGGGCGCTTGTAGGTCCGGCCGTGCCCGTTCATCGCCCCTCGCTGCCACTTGCAGATGTCTCCGTTCAGGATGTCCTGAATGTGCTGCACTATCAGGTTTATAGCAACTGCACAGAGGAATGGCAAATGCAAGATGTGAAGGCTTTCCTGGCTGAGTTATCTAAAAAATGGGGAGCACCCAGCCCTGCTCAACCCAAGTTTTAACAAGCCCTTAAATGTAACTCTGCCTGCCGTCTGCAACGAGGTGAGACCTCCACGGGTCACTTTTCCAGCCCTTCCACAGGCTGAGCAGCTGGTCATCCTGAGCAGCTCCCTCCCCTCCAGCCCTCCAGCAAAACACCTTTCCTTAGAAGCATGTGCCACCTGCTCTCTTCCCAACCCCAAGGGTGTCTCCCCAGGGAAATCAGAGAACCCAACTCCCTTTTACCCATGTTGTCAACTCCTCGGGGGATGATCACATCTGCATACTTCTTTGTCTGAAAAACAGGAACAGTGGTGGAGGCTGTTAATGGAAAAGTCAGCTTTGTTATAAGGAGTGACCAAAGGCCAGAAAACTGGGGCAAAGATGGAGGGTTTCTGTTTCTTTGAGGGTTTGTTAGTCAAAGCTCTCTGTCATGGTAACACCTAAATGAATTAAGACATCACTCTGGCTAATGTGCACTGGATTTAAGGCCAGGAATTGTTCTTACTGCCCCTTTGCAGAGAATCACCAGGTAGAAGCAGGAGGTCAGGTGTAGAGTCCTTGTTTTTACACTTCTGAGCTGCCTTCAAATATTGACCACTTCAGGTGAGGTCTGTTTGCCAAGAGCTGGCTCTAATCAGCATTTCACAACCCATTGCTAAATCTCTGCCAAGAGCCAAGGTACCCAGTGTGCATATGAAATTCCTGCCTGCCTCTGATAACATTTCATTGATCTTCACCACCACAGCATTCCTGTTTTTTCTTCCCCCACTACTTGGAAAAAAGCTGGCAAATCCAACATTTCTAATGAGTACTTTTACAATCCCAGAATTCCTTTGATCTAGAGCAAAAGGTGCCTGAGTTAGCCTTTTCCATCTTATTTAATCCACATACATGATTTGTTCACAAAGGGTTTTTTACAAATTAATTGGATTAGGTGAGCACCTATATTGTCCCTGTACTATATGGTACAGCAGTGCTAGAATGCTCAGCCCCAGGTTTTCACCAGTGCTCCCTTTGAGAGAGGCTGCTGGAAACCAAGCTCTGCTTTCTTCCTACAAGACTTAAGAACAAACAGAGTGGGAGTTTTTCAGTCAGAGGGATCCATCTAAAATAGCTCCAGCAGTGAGGAAATGTGCTGGAGGCATTTTCGTGGTACTCTGCCAGCAGAAGGGACCATTTCAGTTCCTTAAGAACCAGCTCATAATGGTTGCAGACGTGAGGAAGAGGGGAGAGCACGGGATTCACGAAATACAAACACCAAAAGTCACCACTGCTGTCTCTACAGTGCAGCTAATCCCCAGAGGACCCTGCTCCTCTCCCCACTCCCCAGAAAACACCCCATAAAAGAAATCAGGGAAGCATTCCCTACCGGCAAGCAGAACTCCTCAAAGGCAGGCTTGACAAACGTCGTGTACTGGGTGAGGATCTGCTCAAGGTCCCTCCCACGCTTCATATCTCGCAGAACTGGGATGGGGAGATAAAACCCCTGAGTGCTGCCACATGGCCAGGGCTGGGTAAGGACCATGGGCTGGTGCTGCCCGGGGCAGGGGAGTGTCACCTCTGCGTGACAGCCGGACGTCGGAGTCCGTGTCCACGAAGAGACGGAGGTGGAACATGTCCCGAATGTCTTGGCTGTAGAAAACCAGGATCCCCTCAAAGAGGACGACGTCAGCGGGATACACCACTGTTGTCTCTGCCAGCCTGGCAGGAGAAAACACCAGAGCACCTTGTTAAATGGGTCTGACATCCCTGCCAAGCGACCCACCCCCAGGCTGGGACAGTCACTGACACAACACCAGAACCCACCTAGAATGTGTCACGAAGTCGTACGTTGGTACCTCAACCGTTTTGCCCTCAACAATACTTTTCAGGGTTGAATGCATCAAGTCGTTATCAAAAGCATCTGTGAGAGGGAGGTTCAAAGAGGAGGAGCTTCAGATGCTGCAGTATTAAAAGTTCTGCTCAGTTTTTCCTAGGCCCAAAGGAAAAACTCTCGGTTTGGTGTTTCACCAGGAAAAAAGGGACTTACGGCTTATTCTTTCCTACCAGCAGCCACACAACTCTCCCTGCCCGAATGACAATTGCTGAGCTGTCACAGAGACAGGGACGAGGCAATTTGCTGTCTATAAGCCACTACAACAACGAAATTAAGAACCCGAAGGTGAAGCTGGTTTCACCAAACCACTTGGTAATCACACGGGTTTGTGCAACTCCGTTAGTCAGGAGCCAAGTGGAAAACCTCAGGCGTTCTTAATGGTTTCCAACACCTGCCCCTGTGCGCCTACAGCAGGACCAGCCCCAGGCAAGGGCAGATCCCTGTCCCGCCCGCAATCCTCCCGCAGGCCAGGGCAGCAGCTGCGGGCGTTGGGGGAATGATGTGCTGCATCCCGGAGTCTCCCCCGAGCTGCGAGCAGGAGGAGATGCTCCGCACCTGCCCACGGCTGCGGGCGGGCAGTGCAGGGAGGAACAGGGGGTGGGAGAGAGAGCACTGGTGTGCCCCAGCATTTTCTACGGGCCCTGGCAGCCAGCCGGGCTCCAAGCACACCCTGTGCCCCGTGCCCAGTGCTCCTTGCCTTGTCTCCTGTCCCTGTCCCCTGTCCTTGTGCCCCATGCCTTGTCTCCTGTCCCTGTACCCCATGCCCTGTCCCTGTAACCCATGCCCTGAACCTGTGCCCCGTACCTTGTCCGTTGTCCCTGTGCCCCGTGCCTTGTTCCCTGTCCCCTGTCCCTATCCCCTGTCTCCTGTCCCCCATGCCCTGTCCCTGTACCCAAACCCTGCTCCTGTGCCCCGTGCCCCATACCCTGTCCCCTGTCCCTGTCCCCGCACCCCGTCCCTGTCCCGGTGCGGGGCTCACCCGGGTGGTCGAAGTTGTACTGCCCCTTGAGCGCCTTGGCCTGCTGCTCTGCCGTCAGCACCTTGTAGAAGCTGTCCTGGCTGAGGATCAGCACCTTGCGCTGCCGCTGCTCCACCTCGTTCTGCCCCAGCAGCTCCATGATCTTCTCGCACACTGTGGACTGAGCGGGCCGGGGGCTCAGCCGGGCCTTCCCCGCCGGCATAGCCCAGCCGGGAGGCGGCTCGGACAGCACGGGGCGGGGGGTGCTCGGGCCCGGCGGGTCTCACCTTTCCGCTGGCGGTGCCGCCGCTGACACCGATGAGGAAGGGCCGGGGCCGAGGCCGCTCCGCGTCGGGGCCGCCGGCGGAGGCCATGGCGGAGAGGGCGGGGCCTGAGGGGGCGGGGCATGTGGCAGGCGTGGTCTATAATGGGCGTGGCCAGGAGGGGCGGGACACGTGAGGGGGCGTGGTGAGAGGGGGCGGGACACGTGAGGGGCGGGATCACGTGCTCCGAATGCGTCGGGTCCCGTGGCAGCCGTGTCCTCAGGCACAGAGGGACACACGGACAGGAGGGCACACAAACGGACACATGGACAGGCGGACACAAGGACAAACAGACAGATGGATACACGGACACGTGGACAGATGGACATACGGACAGGAAGACGCACAAACGGACACATGGGCAGGCGGACACACAGACACACAAACGGCCGCATGGACAGACAGACAGATGTATGGACAGAGGGACACATGGACACACGGACAGACGGATACATACACAATTTTATACATTTTGTACATAACTAGACACAGCCAGAACACACACGTGCGAACTTAAAACATGGTAAAATAAAAACAAATCACATGTTTATACATGACAAAACCGCTACGTGGCTGCACCTTGGGGGCTCCGGTGGGTCCGAGATGAACCGGCCGGCCCGGGGGGCTGCGGTGGGTGCGGGATGAACCGGCCGGCCCGGGGAATGCGGTGGGTCCGTTGTGGCCGTTGTGGGGCGCGGGGGCTGTTGCGGGGTCCGAGCCCCACCAGAGGCAGGTGGGGACCCCTCGCGCACCGACGTGAGTGGGGCCGGGCGTGGCACAGCGGGGTGGGGGGCTCGGAGGT
>VXAU01003178.1:514076-602177 GCA_013399695.1 Formicarius rufipectus | reverse complement strand
TTGTGGCCGTTGTGGGGCGCGGGGGCTGTTGCGGGGTCCGAGCCCCACCAGAGGCAGGTGGGGACCCCTCGCGCACCGACGTGAGTGGGGCCGGGGGTGGCACAGCGGGGTGGGGGGCTCGGAGGTGGCACAAGGTGGGTCTCACGGGCAGCCCCCGCCCCGCACGTGGGGTGCCCAGCGGGGTGGGCGAGCCGCGGCTGTGCCGTCCCATCGCAACCTCCCTGTCCCCCACCCCGCAGCTGCCTCCCCGCGATGGATGCTGACCTGACAGCCGGGCCGAAGCGCCCCGACCCCCGTCCCCCCCAGCCCGCTCCCGCCGCCCCGGGAGCGGAGCAGAGGGGTGGCAGCGACATCGTCGGGGACCAGCCCGGCTCCGGAGCCCCCTCGGAGCCCCCCGCGGGCCGTGGGGACACGCCCGTGGAGGCTGCCACCAGCGCGGCCCCCGACGGGGACTCGCCGCCCCACTCGCCCCCGCCCCGCAAGAAAGTCCAGCTCGCCTGCCCGCTGCCCACCCCCGGCTACTCCCAGCAAGAGCCCGTCGCTTACCAGCCGTGGCCAGGGCCGGAGATGGGCCCACAGCCCTTCCCTGCCCAGGGCATCCCGCCTGCGCCCCCGCCCTACACCATGGTAGGTATCCCCCTCCCCGCTCTGCAGCGCGGCCACCCCTTATCTCCCTCCCAGGGTTTGTGGGGTCACGTGTGGTGCCGCAAAAGTGATGCTTGAGCAGCACTACCCGGGGGGAACACACGCAGGGGGTTTGCAGCTCTGCTTCCCCTCCTGTGCTGCAGTACACGGGGCAGCCGGGCACGTGGCCACTGCCTGCCCACTACTACGGGCAGCGCCTGCCCAAGGACTACCTGGTGGAGGCGGTGCTGGTGACTGTCTTCTGCTGCCTGCTGAGCGGGGTCCTGGCCAACATCTACTCCTACAAGGTAAGGACCCACATGGCAACCGCAACCCACCCCCCTGTGGGTGCTGCAGGTCCCTCCTAACCCTCTTCTCCCCCCTGCCCCAGACCCGGGCTGCGCTCGAGCGTGGGGACATGGCCCAGGCGTACGAGGCCTCCAGAAAGACCTGGTTGCTCATCGTCTTCAGCTTCTTCTTCGGGGTGTTCTTCTTCATCATGTGGCTCATCAGCATGCTGCTGAGCCTGGACTGGCTATAGGGACCCTGACCCCAGGGTCATGGTGTGTGCCAAGGGCTCCTGACAACTCACCATGGCCCTGGGTGGGCACAGCCCCGCGTGGCATCGCTGGGACAGTCCTGGGGAAGAGCTCACCACAAAGTGTTACTGGGGCTGAGGAGCATCTGTCCTTCCTGGTTGGGTGAGGAGCTGCTCCAGTGCCACACGTGCCTTTGCCCACCCTCTCAACCCTGATGAGGAACCCAAGCTGAAGCAATGCTGGAACTGTGTCCTGCTGGAGCTGGCTCTGGGCAAGGACTCGTGTCGGAGGAGTGACACCATGTATGGGATCAGGCTCTGCTGCAGGATGCTGAATCCCATTACCGTGGACTGTGACTTGGAGCTGCCAAATGTGACTCTGGTGCACAGGGAATGTCTGTAAAAATGGTGCTGGAGACAGAACAAATGGCTGAGGTATAACAGAGAGGGCCAGGTGTATGGGAAGCCCTCACCAGCCATTAATAATGTGGGAAGATACAAACCCATGTATGCAACTTCTACAGTACTTCTGCACAGACACACACCCTGTATCTCCACCTCATTGCTGCTTCCAGACTGAAATAAAACACAGCTGTAGCCAAAGCTTCTGTTTCTTCTGCACACCAAGGACCTTCCCCCTCCTACATCTCCCCTTGCCACAGCTTTTGACCACCACAAAATTCAGGGTAAGGTCTCCTGTGAAATCAGGGTCTTCCCAACAGCAGGTGGGTGCCAGGGTTCCAGCCCATGTAGGAGGGAGTCCACGGGGTGTCACTCTGGGAGCTGCTTTGGGGGAGGATGAGCTGCTGACAGACCCTGTGCCTCCCTCCAGCCGTGCCGGGCCATGGGATGCGGTCACACAGGGGGCACGTGCTCAGTGTGTGTCTGGGCATTCTCCCCCTCAGCTGGCCCGTGACAATTATTTCCAGAGGAATTTTGAACCCTGTCCAGGACTGAAAATAGTGCAGGAGCAGCTCAGCCGCCCAGGCTGCTGCAGGGGTTGTTTAGGGGTTATTTAGGGGTTATTTATAGCCCCTGGCCGTGCACGGGCTGGGCACGCTGGGGGACCCCAAACCCCCCAAACACAGGGAGCACCAGTGCCCCGAGGAAGGGGACAGCAGCAGATGTCCCTTCCCAAGTCTAGGAGCTGCTTGTACAAGTCAAAGCTTGTACAGGGGGAAGGCCACCTCGGCAGAGGAAAGGAAGAGATTTATAGTGGAAAAATTAAGGAAAAAAAGAGCCACGGGCAGAGGAGAACCACGAGGGGCACTTGAGAAAACACGAGGCCACACCAGCACCAGAGGCGGATTCGATTGTCACTTTAATCCACAGACTGTGCATGCACCGTAAACAGGATCGTCAGGCGGGCTCGTTACTGGTGTTTTATTTGTCTTTCATATAAAAGTTACAGGTCTGAAATGTTGGCAGGGAGATGCCACCATGGGCACAGGGTTAGTGCTAAATCTATAATACAACGGAACTGCTTGTGGGGGGAGAGACCTGGGAGTGGGGCTGGGGGCATCACTTGTTCCCGCTCCCTGCCCCATGTGGAGAGGGGACTCAGACTCTGCCCTCTCCCCAAAAAGAGGTGATGGCCTCGAGAACGCTGCCTACATAACATGAGAACTCACTCATGGCCAGTCTTGCACAGGGATGTTCTGGGCTTCTGCTCCCCGGGGGCTGCTCCTGGAGAGTGGGGACTCTGTTCAGCAAACCTGAAGCTGCTCCAGGCAAGGGACCCTCCTTTAGGGTCCCTCCACCCCTTGGAGCCCGGGGCTGGGACACTGCATTGAGCTGGGGATGATGGCAGAGCAAAGTGGAGAAGGGAGGAAAGCTGGGGGTCTCACCCCACCACACTGGATGAGGTCTTGGGGCCACTCAGCTCCTCAAAACACTTCCCCTCCAGACCCTTCATCATCCTCGTAGCCTCCTCTGGACACTCTAATGGCTTAATGTCTTTTTTTGCATTGTGATGCCCAAAACCACACACAACATTACAGGTGAGGCCACCCCAGTGCAGAGCAGAGTGCAACAATCCCCTCCCTTACCCAGCTGGCCATGCTGGGCCTGATGTCCCCCAGGACTGGGTTGGACCTCCTGGCTGCCAGGGCACTGCTGACTCATATTCAGCTTGCCATCAACCAGGACCCCCAGGGCCCTTCCTTCAGCTGCTCTCCAGCATTGATTCCCCAACCTGTCTGTACATCCAGGGTTGCCCATCCCAAGAGCAGAACGGGGCACTTACCCTTGTTAAACTCCCTGTGATTGGTGATTTCCCATCTCTGGGATTTGTCCAGGTCTCTCTGCAGGGTCTCTCTGCCCTCAAGGGAGTCAACAGCTCCTGATGTAAGTATGTAAGGATTTCCTTGAGTCCTGCATGCAGGTCATTGGTGCAGAAGTTGAGGAGAACTGGGCTGAGGATGGAGCCCTGCAGAACCCCACCAGTGACTGGTGCCAACCAGACGTCACCCCATTCACCGTAACTTTGTGCCCGACCTGTGAGCCAGTTGCTCCCCCATCACTTAACAGGTTGATTCAGCTGGATGGAGACAAACTGCACCCTCTTGTCCCTCTGTGGCATCACGTCCCAGCCATGCCCTCTGCACCCCCAGATGGGCTGCAATTCCAGTCCTACCAGCACACACAACACTCCCAGAACAGCCCAGACCCAGCACCCACCCAAAGGGTGCTGGGAGCCACCAGGGCAAAGCCCGTGCCACACACCAGGGGTATTTATTGGCCTTTTCACCACCTCAACATGTTGGGCTTTAAATAAATCGTATTTACAAAGGAAAACACAGGCATTACTTCCTGCATGGAAGGCTGGGAAGCCTTTGGGGATTGCAAAAAGCCTTGGCTGGACACAACACACAGCTCCAATGCTCTTAGTGCCATGAAAATAAACCACTCTGGAAGTGTTCCTGTTCAGATACTGCATTTCAGCACAGAAGATTCCTGCTTTTCCTGCTCTGGGGCTGTACAGCACAAACTGTATTGGAACCCACGCTGTCCTCTCCCAGAAGATGCCCTTGTGGACAGGGGAAGTCTCTTCTGTGCTTCAAGCACTTGGCACTGTGTGAGCCCCATGCCTGAACCTTCAGGAAAATAACCAAGCTGGGTACAACCCTGTGAGCAGGGCAGTGTGGTGTCACTCCCTCCTGGGAGTCAGGCAGAGCTTGGCCAAGGCTTTGCAATCTGTTTGGAGAAGGAGGTGAGTGCAGCTCTGATCCACCCAGAATAAACAGAGGCTTGAGCAGGCACAGAGCTGCAATTGAGAATTAAGTTAAGGATGCCTTGTGAAACTCCATGTCTTGTATTCCTTGAGAGCTGCTGCCCTAAAGCCACAGGATTTTGATAGAACCCTGTAAAAACCTGTGACCACAGAGAGCTGAGGAGGGTCTCACAAGGCTGCTGAAACCTGCAGGGCACACAAACCCACGATCCAACTGTAAACCATGGGAGGAGGACAGAGAGAAGGGGTGTGAAATGGCCTGGCTGGGGCTGTGCTGGGGAGGACACCTTGGGTGGGACACAGAGAGGGGACAGCAGGGCTGAATAAGGCACACTGAACAGATTGGGGTTAACACTGCACGTGTGGGAAATGACACTGCCCTTTGCTCTCCCATGCCTGGCTGCCCCTGCCCTGCTGGCTCTGGCATGGCAGGACTGGGGACAGGGACCTGCTGGGGCTCCTGCCACAGAGCGCAGCACTGAGGGACAGCCCAACAGGGACCCCCAGGAGAAAAATGTTTGGCAACAGTGAGAGGAGCGAGGTGGGAGGACGGGGGGCTCAGACAGGCACAGGGCTCCTTCCCAGTTCCCATTTCCAACCCAGAAAGGGACCTGCTGGCTCCTTTGCCTGGCTCCTGCACCCCGAGCCTTTCTTCCAGCACTTGGAACAACATTGTCACTGGTTGTGAATTTTATACATCCTGGTTTGCACTTTTTTTTTTCCCCCCTATAAATTCACTGGTATTCAGACATGCATCAAAAATCCCCAAGGGGTTCTAAACACTAGTATGTACAGTCCATATACTACAGCATTTCCTGTGCAAAAGCTAAGTACCATCACTAAGGGACACGGGGCCATGGAGAGTGGCCCACAGTACCTGGGCAGTCCGTGTTTCCAGGTCCAGAGGGATTCACCATTGCTTAAATAACGAGGTGTGAGGGGAGGAGGGGGATGTGATGACTGGAGATGGTGGGTCCCTGCCCACGTTTTCAGTGCCTCTTCCGTATCTACGACCGGTGCCTTCCCCCCATGGAGAAGGTGCCAGAGCTCTGGGGTGAACCAAAGACCCCTGTAAACACAAGCAGCTCTCTGAAAGCAGAGCTCCTCTGGCAGGCAGCGGGAACACTTCCATCCTCATCTCCCACGGATGAACACGCTTAGAGGTGGCACTGCAGGGGAGACTCAAACCCTCGGCTTCCACGGCTGCTCCTGCCCGACGCCGCTCCGGAGACAAGTCTGTGGGTGCTGAGCTCTTGCTGACCCTTCTCAGCGGATGAAAACAGAAGCCGGGCTATCCCCGGATGGGGTGGGCCAGCAAACCAGCCTCATGCTGGCGGGAGACCCTCCTTCCACACAGCTCTCTCCCCGGGTTGAAAGCTGGTTCATGGCACAGAGGGACGGGAGGAGGAGGAGGGCGAGTGCGGCGAGCACCGTCCGCTCTCTGCCCTCGGCGGCCGCGCGCGGTCACCTCCGGCCGGCTGCGAGAGCCCCGGCGTTGCAGCCCCCAGGGGTGGCTGCCAGCTGGGAGGGAGGGTGTGTCATCCAGGGACAGGTACAAACATGGAACTCCAGTCTCATCGCTGCCCTCGGCGCCTCTGTGGAGCAATTCTCCTCGCTCGCACCTCCCCTCCTCCTAGGTCTTCTCCTCCCGGTCTGTTTTCCGCCTCGTAATGTTGCGAGGTTTGATTTTGAGGGACAGTTCCCACAAGGCCTCCTCAGCAAGGTGGTCGCTGAAGTCGTTGAAGAATGACACTATGTCGTCGTTCCTTTTGATGTCGTAATGTCTGGAAAACCACAGAGGAGGCTGCAGTTAAACCAGGGGCCACCTGGGCACCTCTCCCAGTTCCAGGGCCACCCCTGCCCTGCTCTGTGGTCTGTGACCAGTACTCATGGCAAGGTGTGACACCAGAAAGGGGAAAAAGCATCATGTCCCTTGCTGAACTGGGGGCAGAAAGGATCCTCTCACACAGAAATCAGCAGTTAGATCTGCTACTCCTGCTGCAAGCATTGAAGAAAACCCTCCATATCCTAGAGAACACAGGAACCAGCAATGGCAAAACATGGAGGAAAAACTCATCTTGAAGAGGGTAGTGGGAAAACTTTGCACTGGATCTCAGGACTAACGTCAGAAAAATGTCTTCACAGCTTTTATGTAACCCAGAGAGATGAGAACTGAGACCAGAGCCCTGCCATCCCTGTCAGCTCTCCTTACATCTCCATCACGGTGCTTTGGCTTTAGACCCCCTTCCCCTTGCAGAGGGGCTCCCAGCCACCATCCCCACACACACCAATGCCCACCTGGTGCCCCACAGACAGCTCTGACCCCTCTGTTGCTGCACTTACACTTGCTGGAAGCACCTCATGCTGTCCAGGATGTTGAACTGCTGCCAGCGCTTGGAAAAGTTCACTTTGCTGTCGATGTAATCGGGGTTTCCCAGATGAACAAAGGTGAGATCCTGAAGAATCAAGCCTCTGAAACAGGGAGTGGGCAAACAGGTACAGAGGTTAGTCACACCAGGGCAGGGTGGTCAGCTGAAAGGCAGCCAAATGCAACCCAACAGCCTCCCACTGCCACCACCATGGCAACCTTATCCAGAGGGAAACATTCCCCCAGGAGCAGATCCAAAGGTGTCCAGGTGCAAGCACCCAGCATACACAGCTGAGGGGTCTCTGAGGGAAGGCACTCATGACACACTAAGGGTGCTGAGGTTGCTCTTTCACCCTCTATGGAGAGGAGGACTAGGGTGGTAGAAGGTCAGAATAAGAAGTGTCTGCCAGGGACTAAACCCTCCTTCCAGTTTTATGCAAGAGCATTTCCCTAGCCAGGGGATCTGTTCTCCCTTCCTCCTGCTGCCTCCTCTGCTCAGCCATGTCTCTGCACAGCCCTGCTGTGGTCTCTTCCCAGAGGAGACGCCATGTGCCTGTGCAACCTCTTCCAATAGAACACTTTCCATGGACAAAAGCAAAATCAGGGGAAGTTTCACCAGTGTAAACCCAGAGCAAGTCTGGTATCTAGATGAGAAGGCCTTTATGGAGAAGGACAGTGGCTTCAAGCTTTCATCAAGAAACAACAGGCTGTTTGACAGGGCAGACTCCTCATCTACCAGCTCATGAGTCAGCAGGACCTGAGCTGTCACAGAGGAGAAAGCAGTGGGATCCACTGCACCTCATGGGAAAACTGTCTTTCTGCACACAGACCCCAAAGAAAACAAGAGTTAAAAAGGGTCAGCTAAAGATCCAGGCAGTTGATCTTTCCTTTTCCATAGTCAAATCCCAGAAGTTTCTTTACAAAACAAAACCTGCCACGCTGCTTTCCTCCTGGACAGTCACTCCAGAGAGGGACCACGGGCTGATGTGGCACGGGGCTGTCTTATCCTAGATGTCAGGTAAAAGGCAAGTGCTGAGGTCAGCAGAAGGTGCTGAGAAATCCTTGAAGGAATCATTTTAATGTGGAGAAGTAATGCCAGAGCAGAGAAACAGCCCACTCACAGGTAGGGGATGCAAGGGGGCTCCACATCGGCCAGAGCCGCTCGGTAGGCACGGAAGGACGAGGAGCTGTCGATCAGGGTGCAGTACTCAGCCAGGCCCTGGCAGGACACAAATGCCATGGTGACACCACTGCTGCAAACCCATTTTCTTTGTCACCTCTCCCCAGAGAGCCAGGCAGGCCTGGGAGTTAATGCTGTCCTGGAAACACCTCCAACTGATTTACTCAGCCCGCTCCCCACTTGCTACCTTCAGCCCCAGCCAGCCTTGCCTTGCAGAGAGGGGGAGGCTGTTCCCCACTGAGACTCGGCTGCCACTCCTGCAGCTGTCAGAATGCCCAGCCATGCTGCAGGCTTCCAGCACTGAGGCATTACACCCACTGGAGAGCACTTATCCACCACCCCTCCACCCTGGGATGTTGCTGAGCTATTGAAACCACCCAGTTGTTCCATACAGATCCACAGTGACCTTCCCCCAGAGGTGACAGCCCCCACTGCTCCTCACCTCTGAGGTTTGCTTCTGCCACTCCAGCCTTCGGATGGGTGCAGAATCCAGTGCAGAAAGAATGGCCAGATAGGAATTAAAATTATTCAGCTTTCGTAAGTGCTGTGAAGAGGGAGAATATTCCAGTTACTCAAGAGATCTGAAAAGCCTTCTAGCATCAAAGAGCCCTATCAACTAGAAGGTCCCACTACCCTCTCCTTTAAGGAGCAGTGTGTGTGATTCACAGGAAAGTCCAAGCTGGTACCTTCATAATCTTTATAAATTTAAGGAGCAGCCTCTCTCGGTCCTGGGCTTTCTCTTGTAGCATAATTATTGAACGGACCCTGGAAGAACAGACAGAAAAAAAAAAAAGATAAACCCACTTAAGCAGATGTCAGATTTCCTCCTGTTTCATTAAAAAGCCTGATCACTGGTAAGGATGGGCCAGCAATGCTAAGGAGTTCATGATACCTCCAACTTAAATGGAGCATTCCAGTACACAACAGAGACAGGATAATTTTATAGTGTGTTTATTTGCAAGGGGAATGTTTGTTTGAAAGGACCAGTGATACTGAGTAGTACTGACAATTTCTCCTGTGGTCTTTCATGTAAAGAAGAAAAGAAGGTGGAAGCTCTCCTGGTCAAAAATATGTTATCCCATTTGTAACAAAGGAACCCAAGTCTGCAAGGAATGTTTGGAATATTTGCAATGCACTGCATGTTTAGCACAGTTCAGTGGCACGGTTGTTTTAATCTCCTTACCAGTAGGACATGTTATTAAAGTGCTCTGTGAACTGTGTCAGGTTGGGGCTCTTCTCTTCATTTTGTTCCTTTGCCCAAAGCAAAACTTCTGGGATCTGCCAAGAAAAAAAAGGAGAGGGGTGGGAAAATGCCACACATTAAAATGGGATTCCTGCCTCAGTATTCCCAGTTGCAGTGTGTGTTCACAGTGTCTGACACAAGATCAGCTCTGTCCCACAACCCAACAGGTGTTTGGGAGAGCTGGCAGGGAATACCAGAGATTGCAGAGGGTGCAAGTGCCAATCCCTCCCACCACCCTTTCCCCATCCCCATCTCTGTACCTCAATTTTATAGAAGAGTTCAGCATCCAGGAGGGTCAGCTGCTCAGCTATTTCATGACTGTGGAAATCATGCAGCGTCCCTGGCCTGTGGAAAACAAGGATGAAGTGCAAAGGCTCAGAAAATGTGACCTCTTTCCTTCTCCTTTTTGTATTTCAGACTGAGGAAACTCTTGGGTCCACAAGAAAGGGATGCCTGGCTCTCAGAGGACCAAGATAAGGTTCTTTGTGCATCTTGCCTCACCTGGCTGCCACCCCTCGGGCTGCAAGAGGTTTGATGGAATTGGCGTAGCTCAGCATTTTCTTCTGATCCACTTTATCCAGGATGTTCTTGCGCAGCACCCTGGCAAGGCTCAGCTCCCCACTGCACACCAGCCGGAACACCAGGTCCATCAGCAGCTTCAGGATTTCCTCTGTCAGCTCCACCAAGCTGGGAGAAAGATGGAAAAACCAGGGAAGGCATCAGAGCCACGAGACTGGCTACAGAGCTTGTGTCTGCATGGAGTCTTGGCATTCTTTTCTACAAGAAGAACTGGGGTGACTGGAATTCCTCCTCTTCCCAGTTCTTCATTTCCCAGGGAGTTCCTTTTTACTGGTTATTTTAAAATCACTGGCCCAGTTAGGACACAGACAGCCTGCTCTTCCAACAAGAGGGTTCAGCAGTGCAGATGTCTCAGTGGTCAGAGTGGGAGATTTCAGCTGTCATCATAGATGGGGTTTGAAAATCACACCTTACCAAAAATCACATCTTCCCAACTGCCAGACCTCTGTGTGTTACTGACCCCACATTTCCCACCCAGAATGAAGAAAGAAACTCACCACAGCTCATCCACCACTCGCACCAGCACAAAGAAGGTGTTCTTACTGACTCGCTTCTTAAACGTGTCTGGGAAGTGGCAGAACTTCTCATATGTTGGTTGCAAATTAAAGAATCAACTCAGGGTGGTCAGAGCAGCATCAGTGCAATTACCAGCTGCCTCAAGGAATCACAGAATCATTGAATGGCTTGGGATGGGAGAGACCTTAAAGATCAGCCAGTTCCATCCCCCTGCTACAGGCAGGGACACCTCCCACTAGACCAGGTTGTTCAGAGCTCCAGCCTGGCCTTGGACACTTCCAGGGATGGATCATTACAACAGCACACTGTTCTGTCTTGATGGAAACTGGTGTTCCATTTCCTGGAGATGAGGGACATTGATACGGCTCTAATTTAGATGGCATTAAGCTGACACCTGCTTCAGGGCCATGAGGAGGTGCTTACACCTTATGGAATTCATGCTGGAAGAGCAGGTGTACCTTGAAATTGTTCTCTCTAAGGTGGAATTGAATGAGCAGCACTCCTCTGCAGTGACCTCCCCCACCGGTCTGTGGCATCTGGTCTCAACAGATCTCAGATGTCACCTCGACCTTCCTCGCTGCCCAATTTGCTGCAAGGAGGACTGTGACAGGGGAGACAGCACAGGCTGAAAAAGCTACTGCCAGGTGGACAGAGGGAAAGGGAACAAGGGGATCAGTAAGTGAGGGGCCTGCAGGAGTGCCCAGACAGTGCGGTGAGCTGATCCCAGCTGGAGCTGAGGGAGCAGTGGCTCTGCTGCAGATGGCAGTGATGAGCCACCAGCAGGACACGGTGACGTCAGTGGGTGCACAGCCCCACAGCTCCACAGCCCATTAGGCTTCCACACTGCCCAGACCCAGACACTGACCCCCTCAGCTGGCAGGGAATGGAGCCACGGGAGTGGAGCCAAGGGGAAGGAACGACAGGCAGGGTGCTCAAGAAGCCTTTTCCACCCTCTGCCAGATGTGCTAGTCCTCACCCTGCACATCAGGGCCCTGCTTTGTTACCAATTACAGGCTCAGTTCAGAACTGGGGGACAAGAGCACAGAATTTCCCATGTTGGGTTTATTGTAGTAAGATAGAGAAAAGGCCTTGATGGTTTAGTCAGTATTAAACTACAGCTGCCCACACAGGGAATCCCCACGGCCCCTCTGGAAGGCAGAAGGTGCTCTGAGCCCCATTCTAGAAAACGAGATGTCTCAAACAAGTGGTAATTCACCAGTGATGCACAAAAAAACTCAACTGCTCCTCTCCCCCTCACAAGACAACTCTCAGGTCTGTATCCACCCTGCCTGCCCCTGCCCCACTGCAGTTCCTACTGCATAATGTGGAGGTGAAGGAATTCCTGCCTGGGACACCTCCAGGGCCAGCATATCACTGACCACACTGTCAGCAGGTTTCTGGCCAAACAACCCACCATCAACACCCTCCACAATGACTGTCTGGCTCTGATTCCTGGTGGGAGTAAACTACCACTCATGCAAAAGGATATCTGTACTGCAGCTTCTTGATGAGCTCTTCAGGGGTGATAAATGTCCTGTATGTTGTCAGAAAGGCCTCACAGTACAGCACCAGATCTAAGGAGAGAGAAAACAAAGCCTCAGTCAACTCTGCTTTCAGGACACTGAAGGTTTTTATGAGGTTGAATCCAGTTGTACAGAGAAGGACGTGGACACCTTTTGGCATGACTGGGCTTTCCTGAACTGCTGTGCTGTTGGTCCTCACCAGCAGATGGACCCTGTAACACAAGAGCAGCAGTGACACTGCCCTGTCCCCACTGGCCTGGCCCTGGCTCCCATTTGCAGCATTTGAGCTTAGGGCTTTGTTTATTCCACCGCCAAAGGGGTCAATGAAAAACATCTGCTTGTGGCACAGGAACTTTCAATAATGGGTAAAGAAAAAACATGGTTTAGACCTTGGGGATACTTTAAAGAAAAGATCTGATGGTGAGAGGTGGTGTCTCAGCCTCTCTCAGGCAGCTCAGAGCCCTGCAGAGACACAGCCACTCTGTCCTTCTGATGAGGAACACACATTTCCACATGATGCTCTGGTGCTGCACATCTTCTGCCCTTACTGCATCCCAGGAAATCTGTCCCAGGACACTGTAAATTATAAGATTATATTCAGCCAAAAGAAGAGTGAATTGCACTGCAAAAACTGATGCTGCTGGGACTGTGACCCTGCCATAACCCAGATGCTGATGTGGGGCAAGTCGGCTTGTCTTTAATTCATCAGCAGGACAGGGGGTGCTGCAGGGCCACAGACACAAAGGCTTTGGGCATTGTCATGGGCACAAAGGATGGAATTTGAAAAAGCAGGAATTGTAAATGGGAAAGCAGATTTCAGGTCAGGACTTACTTGTTATAGAACACCCTCAGTCCTGGGCAATGCCTGGTCACAGTGGACAGTTTAGTGTCAAAATGGGAACATTAGCCCTGGTATAAACCAGGCAGCAGGACGAGCAGAGGGATGGCACCCTGCCCCTGCCAGGAGCACCACGGGCAGAGGAGAAAAAGCTCCTGCTGGGCCTGCCCAGGCTCGACTGTACATGCAGAGCTTGTTCCAGCCAGGACAGGGATCACCCCACTTCCATCCATTGCCACGGAGGGTGGGAAGGGGCAGGGCACAGTGGGATAGCTGTGCCTCTCTACCTGCAGTGTTTTTCTTGGCAGGAGGCTCAGAACCTCCTCCTGCTCCTAAATCAGAGACTGCTGCTGCCTTTTGGTTACAGACAATCAGACATAAGCTCTAAAGCCAGAAGCTGGGTGGTCATGTCAGGGGTGAGCCCCAGGCCTCGTCCAGCTGTAATCCTGCACTCACAGCAAGTGTGTGTGGCTGTGAGCACTTAACTGACCACAGATTTTATTCCTAAAGACCACAAGTCTCTCTTTATCCCTCATTCTATTTAGCTCTTTTAGAAAACTCAAATGGACAAGAAGCATCATGCAACAGGGCGTGGAGTTACATTTATTCCGGGTTCCCATCTGCCCAAAAGGCAACGTGAGGTAATACAGCTGGTCTGCTCTGGCACTTGAAGCTGCCAAGAAATTCATCTTTAAAGCAAAGCCTCTTAACTCTACCCCTCTGTGCCGTTTGGCTGATTGATTTACAAGCCTTGAATTCTTCTCATTGTAAGCTTAATTCATTAACCCTCTCAGTCACCCAAACAGTGGGTTAGCATAGCACAAATTCCTCTGCTGTCCATTCAGCTCCATGGCTTGGCAGCGCCTGTGAGGCCGACCTCAGGGACTGAGCACGTCCTGCTGCACCACTGGGCAGCTAAAATCCTGCTCTAGTTTTCCCCAGCCCTGAAAGGTTCTCCACAGCTTTCACCCCACTGCTGGCAGCACCCTCAGAGCCCCTTGTTCATGCACTGGGGGTCTAAGCACACATCCCCTTACCAAGCAGCTGTCTTTCAACAGGAACAGTGGGGAAGTTCTTCCAATGTGATGCTTGCTCCAGAGAACAGCAGGAGTAAATCAGAGTTTCTCTATTTCCACTTTCAGCATTTTTATAAGGAATATTTCCACTACCTCATTTAGACTATTTTCTTCAATATACACATCTAGTCTTGGCACAATCAATTGCCTTCTTCTCTCTAGTATGTTCCTAACTTTGGTCATTTCTTCCTTGATTTGGTGCCCAGTGCAAACTGGGAAACACAGCTACCAGGGGAAGGATTTTCTTGCTGGCTGAATGGTGCTGGTAAGCAATTGCAAACATCTTATGCTACAGTAAAACCCCTGCCATTTAAAAATGTACATGAAAGGTATTTCCCCTTTGACTATGAAACCTCTAAAATAGGAGCGCAGAGTGATTCAGCGAGTTAGCCTTTTGCTTTGCATCCCAGGAGATAAGGAGATCAATCCTGCTTAAGGCCATCAGCACAAATGTGTTTGGCAGGTTCAAGCCACTCTCTGGAAACACGGCAAAGGCTGTCTTTGCCACAGGTCTTGAATAGGAGAGTTTCATGTGGGCGGTGAGTGGGTTTGGGGAGATAAAGCAGGGTTTTAACAAAGTTAGAGCCAAGGGTTGCTAATGGCCCTTTTCCTCCCCCACATCCCCTTTCTTGTACTGTGGGTTCCCTCTCTGAACAGGGCTGGGTGGCTACCAGGATGCACTTGGGGCAGAGTGGGACTAGAATTGACATGGTAAATTGAAAATGAGGGGTGTCAGCAGACCAGCACCTGAATTTGCTCTATGCCCATGGGTACTGCATCAGACCCAAACCAACATCCCTTTTATCCTACTTTGATGCATCAGTCACTCCAGCAACCTCTACATCACCACTGCCCTGAAACTCACAGGTCAAGGACCACCACTGAAAACAGGACCCATGCACGACAGGCTGCTCACACCTGCATTTGCAGAAGACAGTGGCCCAGCTCAGTGGGTACAGGGGCACCACCACAGGACTGCCAGCGCCGTGCCTCGCCTTCCAGAACTGGGCAAGGGCTGTGAGGAGTTAATACCACCCCTGCTGCTAAATGGAACCACCAGGCGCTTATCCAGCTTACCTCCATTCACCAGAGATAATCACAACCCCCTCCCCAGGCCAGGGGATCCCTGCAGACTCTGCCCCCAGTCCAGCTGCCTCCACAGCAGAAGGCAGAGGCAGCAGACCAGCAGCCCAAGGCTGTGCCAGGCTGTGCCCCCCAGCTCTGCCCTGCTGCACCCACACACCTTTCCTGTCCGTCTCTGTTGCGTGCACGAGCAGGATGTCTCCAGATCCACCACGGACATCTGGCCCATCATCTCCCTGCAATGGGAACACAACACATTAGGCACAGCCTGAGGTCCCTTCAGCCTGGTGTTAATGTTTGTGGGGCTCAAGCTCAGCAACAACTGGCAGCATACACAATGCTCCTGGCACTGCCTACTGTGCAAGCTGGGACATGGTCGTCAGTGCTGGGCTAATCCTGGAATTTGAATAAAGCATTTGGTGTCCCAGATGAGGAGCTGGGCTGATCCTTCCTCGGAGTCTCTGACTCCTCAAGGCCAGGCTGTGGAGCTCAGGGAAAGCTGAACCACAGAAGAATGGACAGAAATGCCCCAAATGCTCCCAGAAGGCCATTAACAGAGCAGCAACGCTGTGTGAACTGTCTCCAAGTGCAGGATCACGTACCACAGTGGCTGTGGGGTGGGAGGTCATGCATTCAACTTCCATGTTGCTGGAACATCAAAACCTAGTGAGTTAATTCCCTAATCTGGAACTATTTGGCCAGAGGTCACCTGAAGCGATCCAGTAACTAGGAGCAGAAAACAGCCCTGCTAATTGCTTGACCCCTGCCTTACCACTCTCTGAAACACATCTTCTAGCTACTGCATTTCACAACTCAAAATATGCAAAACGGATCCATCACTCAGCCAGCAGTTTCCACACTGCAGGAAGCAGCTGGCAGTGACAGTTCTACACTGTTTCAGACATGTAATCATAAAGAAAAGACAAAAAAAAGACATTAAGACACAGATCTGCTAGTTCCAAATGCTCAGGAATCATTGGTTTTTAAATGTTCTTTAAAGGACAGATGAGGAGGATTGTTATTTCAATATGGAAAACAGTGAAAAAAACATGGATTACAGCCATGGAGCAGCTATGTCTAAGATGTGAATTTTTCAGGTGATCCTCTGGCAAGACTCATATGCAACACTCCTTAAAGAATGAGTAATAGCTTTTCTGCCTCTGCTGCACATCTCAGCTGACCAAAGGACACTCCTTAAGTGCCAGTAAATGATACATTCCCTCTGTTTTTCAGGCTAGCACCCTGACAGTCTGAAAGCTTCAAAAGCCTGTGTGTTCCCTCAAGCTGCATGTCAAAGACAGCGTGGTTCAAGAGCACAGTGAGCAAAGCTGGCTGGGAGTGCACCCAAGGATAGACACAAAGCTGTTTCTCAAACAGAAAACAATTCCTTTGGTTGCTTTTCCACATCAGTAACATAATGTCCTGCTCATCCACCTGCTGTCAGATTGAAAGGCCAACACCATCAACCCACACCTGGATTTACTGTGCTCGGGCTCTCATGTGATTCATTCCAGACTGTCACAGGATGAGGAGGTGGGAAGGAGCAGACTGGGAAAAGGGCACAAGATGTGCTGGTTTGCAGGGAGACATCTCACCTTTTGTTAAAACCTCATTCATTGCTGACACTCCCTGTCTGTACCAGCATCTCCTACTTTACCAACAGCCTGCATGCATATCAGAGTTCTGCTGCAACCTAGTTTTTAACATCAAATAAGAGGTGAAACTTTGGTTGTACACACAGAGAATCAGATTTCAACACAGAGTAAACCAAAGAGTGCAAAAGCAAACCCTGAATGCTCCTACCTCTTGCTTCAGTGTTAATCTAGCCATGATTTCACTGTGGTCAATAAGGGACAGCTCATCTACCTCTTCTTCCAACTGCGATGATTCCAAAGTATCTGGTGACTGAGGCTGCCTGTGAAAAAGTGTGAAATAACCTTCATTAAATGACAGTATGTACACAGACACCGTGGAGGTAACCCTTCTGCAAACAAGCCCAAATGTCTGGCTTTAATTCTGTTGCTTTGTGTATCTCTTGAAACAGAGGATGATGAACCTTTAGGACCTGGACACTTGTCTGTCTGCATTTTTGGCAGAGTTTTACTATGCCCTGCATAAGTACACACTTCCATGTCTTCTTAATCCACCAAATTTTTAATGCACACAAATGTAAGCCCTTCCTCAAATGTATAGAGACTGAGTCTACTCGACACATACATATCTTAGTCAGTTCATGACCCATTGTGCTGAGACAAGGGGAGATGACAGGCTCTCATTTTGCAGGAAGAAAGGAACAGAAAGTTCTGACCATTTTTTTTGGTGTCCATCCCCAACTCCAGTATTCCTGCCCTCAAAGGTCTTGTGCCTGGACACGTGCTCTCTGTGCCTATATTCCTTAAAAAAAGTCATATACTTATGTTCTCCATAGCTTTCCCCAGGCCAAAATCCCACACACCAGCCAGTGCCTCGAGCTGATAGTGAGCTTCACAGAGCACTCTTGTGTTGTCTCCTTCACTGCAGGGATTAAAACCCTCAAACCAACTGCAAGGAGATGGGGGAGGGAAGTTGACTGTTACACACAAATCAACGCTGTTCTCTATTTTTGCTTTAGAAATGCAATTGCAGAGCAATCTCGAGCAGCAGGGAAGCACTCACTGCGCTCCTCCTGAAGCCCATCTGTTACAGCTTGCACCTCTTCATTTACATAGGCAAATGATAGCTAAGAGCATTAGAAGGGATATAAAGCCTCCTGCTTCGGGGCCTCAGCCAGCCTCTAACTAGCAGGGTTAGGAAGAAATTTCCCTCTGGAAGACTATTCCAAACAGCAATAGAGAATCTTTTCACACATTTTCCTGGAAGCAGGAAGGAGCAGCCAGTGTCAACGACAGCACTGCCAATGAGATGGACTGAGGATGGCTAACACAGGCTGCATTAACCCCCAGAGCTGAGCCCAGTAAGGGAATCTTGCCAGGATCCTCCTTGTCCAGGAGGACCCCACCACTCACTGGCTATGCAAAAACGTGGGCTTAAGAGTTTAGAGCACATGGAGGAGGTGGAGGGCAGAAGAGGCAGCCCCAAGGATGGGTTGGCAGAGGGAGTGTTGGTGGGACTCTGTGCCCTCTGAGGCTGGAAGCAGAAGCACCAAGGGAGCCAGGCTCACCTTTCAGCACCATCTTGGCCCTCCTTCCCCATGGCACTGCTGTTCCCAGTGGAGTCTCTGGAGTGGCTGTCTTTGACAGAGGGAGATTCCTGCCAAGAGAAAGAAGTTGGTCATTATTACATGGGATCCTTGAGCCCAGAGGGCCTTGCATTTACAGTCTGCCTGCCTCTAAATGGCCCTTTACTGTAAATTCCTACAGAGCAGTTAAAGACTGGTGCAAGTTAATGCCAAATGTCAGGAAAACACAGAAGTTAATCAGACAGGAAATTTGGGACCATCTCTGGAGATTAGTGTAATTAGTACTGTTTGCTTTTAGCATTGTGAAATGATGCTGAAAGTTACCACACAAGTCAGCAGTTGTCTCAGATTTTAACCCTCTCATGAGCTTTTATTTTTCCTCCAGCCCTTACTGTTGATGTACTTGCCTCCTGCTTTAATCCAAATGGACAGACCCAGACCTCTCCAGTTTCAGTTCCCCTCCTGACCACAGCCCCCTGCCTTAGGGGGTGGATGCTCACTGCTTTCCACCTCCCTCCTCTCCCATCAGAAGAGGTTTTGCACTGATGCAACGTTTCCACTCCACAACCTAGGGCTGTGGAAATGAGGCTAATGCAAAAGAGCAGAACCAGCTGAACTCACGTCTTGGAACAACAGCAGGTAGAGAGTTCAGAGCAAAGATACAGCATTTTAAATTGGCTGTTTATCAAAGAGACAAATAGCCATGAACAGCAAATGGGAGCATTAATCAGAGTTTGGAATTATTTAACATCATGCAGAGCGAAACTTGGAAATTCAACCCAGTGAGCAGACAGGACTGAAACCACCTACACACTATCCCCTCAGTATGGAAACACCCTGGTGGGCTCAGGTTTCATGGTGCCTGCAGGATTTTTCCAGGCTATATCTGTAAAGCCCTTTGCTTCAAAGTTGAGGACCTGCTCGCAGCTGCCCAAGAGGATGGGCCTGCCTAGATGTGTCTCCTGAAGGGAAGTGATGGGAGTACTATCTCTTGGCATATGTAACACCAGCATGGATAAAGGTCTCGGAGACATCCTGCAGGTGATGAGCCTTACAAGATGAGGGCAGGCAGAAAAAAAGGACTACCATGGACCTCTGCTGCTGTTTCCTATGACCCAACAGGAAGACGAGACCTCCATGGAATGGAAAACACCCTGGCTCCTCTAGGAAATATCTAAGATATGAGGCTCAAGTAAACGAAGAAAAGGCCAAATCAATCACCTACTTTTGTATCCAAACAGGGAAGGAAGAAAAATTTCTAGAGCACAAGACTTTCTGTATTAAAATAGGGAAGGCAAAGCAGTTACAAGAAAAGACATGGCCCCAGGATGGCACTGGTGAGGGTGCAGCTTTCCGGGAGGGAACCTCAGGCAAGCAGCTCCAGACAGCCAGCGAAGCGCAAAGGGAACAGCACAGCAGCAAAAGCTGTCCCTGCCTCCTGCCAGGGCTCCCTGAAAGCATCCCCTGCTCTCCACCCAGACCTGCAGCCACGAGTGGGCAAACAGAGGCACGGCCAGCAGGGAGCCGGGGCAGCAGGACGGCCACGGGAGCTACAGGGTGTGCAGGAGAGGCCGGTGCCAAGCACGGCAGCCCCGCTGTGAGCTCAGCATGCACCAGGCACCCCTTCCCATGCCTGGCCCTCGCTGCGTTACTTACTCCTTTAGAGCCAGGGAGTTCCCCGTTGCTCTGGCCAGAGGAATACAGATTGACATATTCACCCTCACCAGCCTCCTCACTGGCGTTTTCACTCTGAGGGAGACAGGAGGAAAGCAGATACGTGATGGTGCTCCCCCTGCCAGCACTCAGTGTTAGTGAGAGAAGGTGCCCCCAGGCTGGGAGCAGAACTGCCCTCGGCAGCTGCTGCCACGTCACTGGGAGCTGTCCTCTGTCTCTGTGGCCAACGCTGGCCACTGAGGCTGTACCATCCCAGGGGTCATTATTTTCTGGATCTTGAGGACTGCAGGAGGGCAGCAGCAGGCACTGCTCTGGAAGAGCTGTGGACTCCATATGAGACTGCCAAGGTGAAGGGGAGCGTGCGGAACGCGGGGTGTTGGAAGCGGAGTGTTCAGAGCTGGACACAGGAGCGCCTGTCCTACCCACACTGCAGGCCTGTCACTGAATGCAGGACAGCCCTGTAGCCCTGAGGATATCAAAGGTATCCTCCAAACCAAGCTACAAGAGCCATCACCCTAGAGTAAACCAAACTTGAGGGCTTCTGGGAGATAACAAAGACCCAACACAAGGATGATGCAATGCAAGGTCACGTCCAAAGCGAGAAAACCTGCACATTTACTCTGTAATCAGTGACCCTCTTCCAAAGCTGGTGAAGAGGCAGCACTAGCATGCCCTGTGCTGACAGCTCTAATCCCATCAACTCTCTGCTTCACAGCAGACGAAAGAGGAACTGTCTTGAAAATGAAGTGTTTAAAAAAGGAGTTGTGATGGACAAACCTGCTCAGTGATCTGCAAACTGACCCGGGACTTCAAACTAGCAGAGTGGGAACAGGCTTAGCCTAACTTCATCAACACGTGATACCTGGCACCAAGGGCACAGCTGGAGCTGCTGGGAACTGGGAAGAGCAGGAAACTGGAGAGAACAACAGGTCTATGCATGGGAGAGACAAAGCTGGACTGCACCCACCACTCCTGGTGCTCTCCAGTGACTTAGGAGGGAGCAGGGCAGCAACTGCAGGATGGAAACTGTTGTAAGGAGCCCGTGTTTAGAAACTATCAATCTCACAAACACTCCCATACCTCCTTCACCTTTGTACTACAATTGCAGGAAGCTACAACAACTTCTCCTCTCCCCTTCACCAGCATTTGACATCGTGTGTTTCCTACCCATGTGTGAACACTTTCTCAAACCTGCTGAGGTTGTTCACTTCTTTCTAGCCACCGTTTTTGTACAAAATTTCCTCTCTGCAATTCACACATGCATTTGGAAACCAGACTGGACCACACTTAGTATTAACACAAAAGACATTTTCCTTTTAAAAACAACCCACAAATAAAGGCAGCCTTGTGACAAGGTGCATTATTATCTCTTTGGATAGTCTCACCGAAGGCGTCTGGAGAGAATCAGTGAAAGAGGTTTCAGAAGGAAGGCAGACAGGAGCATTCCCATTAAAGCTGCTCTCCTGAGAAGAGGAGTTTGGCACATCCACAGTGCTGGGTGACTGTCTGGCTGCGGCGGGCACCGCCAGGTCGGGGCTCGGAGGTGGATGGACGGGCGGGAAAGGCGGGGTGGAGCAGGAGGAGGAGGTAGAAGAGAGGAAAGGAGGTATGGAGACTTGGTTGTGAGGCACAAAGTCCTGCGAGTAGGACCTAAACACGGACTTGTACTGCAGGATGCAGAGACATACAACACAAAAACAAGGAAGATCGGGAAAGGAAAGAGACAGACAAAAGAAAAAGTGATTAGATTGGCAGCAGCGTAGCAGTGACAGCACAAGGCATTTCTAACACAGGCAGCACTACTTTACCATCCACACACAAGAGCAAGGAATTGCTACCTGGGCTGTATCAGTCAGTTTCTTCAGGAGAGGCATGGTCTGGCACAAACAGCAGCTCACTGTACATCTCAGAGAGGGAAAGTGGGCAGCAAGGTGTGACCTGCAGGGATCCAGGCTTTGCTAAGCAGGGCAAAGCCTGGATATCTCAGTACTGATGCAGTGACCCTGAAAATCACCTGAGTGGAGGAAAGGATGTGAAGGTATACAGAAACCAGGGCTCTTGAGCATGCTGGAAATATCTAGGTATAGAAAAGTACTCCAAGTGCTTATTGCTTTTCTGAGATTTTCCACAGGATCCAAATTTAAGGCGCTGTTTGCTCCAGCCCTGTAATTTAGCAGCTACTACTGTGTCAAGTCTGTTCCAGAACACACAGCTCCCAGGGAGCAGTGGCTGGATACTGCCTTCAAAGTTACACTGAAGGATAAAGGGAGATTATGCTGCTACTCCTTCCCATTCGAGGAAAACAGGGAGCAAAAATGATAATTGCCCTCAGGAGCGATGAATTCCTTATCAAACCGATCCTTTAATGCAGTGCCTCGAAGACTCAGCTGAGGAGATGAAAAGAGATCATCTGCGTAAAGCTTTATTTCACTATCTCTCCTAATCATCAGATTACTGCTCAGATAATATTAAACAGGGTGCAGTGGGAATATATTGTGCCAAGAAAAACAAGAGCAACCCTCTGTCTTTTAACATCTGGTGCTAGTAAGATTTGCCATAAGGGTAAGTCCAAAACAAAGCTCACAACCATTAAAAAAAAAAGACAATAATGCTAAATCTGCTGGAGAGGAGTTTATTTTAAAACCTGCAGAGCTCAACCACTACTGAGATCTGTGTCAAAGTCAAGAGGACTGAAGGGAGAATTGTATCATCCAAAAAAACCACACTGAAACAAAGCCGTGGCACTGCTCTGTTGAGAGATCTGCTGCAGAAGGATGGTGCAGGACAGAGCTCTCAAGAAGCACAGACAGAACTTGTTCAAACCAGGCTGAAAAGTGACACTGCTGGGAGCAGAAAGGGAAACAAAGGCAGGAACAGTAGAATTCAGGCTGCATTTTCTCAGGAATGCTCAGCAGGTTAAGCAAAGCTTAGTCCATCACCTGAGCCACAGCAGCATCCAGCTCAGCAGTGGCATTTTTGCTTCTACCCAGGAAAGATGTGAGCTTAAAAATCAAACTGAGAACGGCCTCGGGCCAGAAGCCTGGTTGAAAAAGCTTTTCCACTACAAAGGAAAGGAAATGTAAAGGTCAATGGTTAGACTTTACCTTCCACCACCTTAATCCTTGAGTAGCTGCCCTCCGCTGTGCCTGGAGTCCGGCAGTGCTCTGGGTGTATTCTCAGGGCCCAAAACAAATTGCAGGCCATAATACACAGGAGGGGAGGGGGATACTTTGGAAAGAGAGCTTAAAAGACTACTGAAAAATAATTAAAATGCAAATCCCCACCACATGCCTGTGGCTAAAAGGAGACTGGCTCCAGGACAGGCTCCTCTCTCTTCCTGCCCGTTTCTTTCCGGACGAGCAACGCTGGCTCCAGGGACACTGTCAGCTTTTGGAGCTGCCTCAGTAACAATGACAAGTCTAATCTCTGTATTTACTTTCTGCCTGGATAAATGCTCTACATTTATTCATTTTCACTTGCATGGCACAAACCACTAAATCCCTCGTAAGACGCCAGGCTCATGACATCATCTTGGCTCAGCAGATTCATTATGCCTGCCTGGTATTTCATGATCTCACCGGTGCTGATACGCCAACTATCACCCCAAGTCCCAGCCTAGACTCCAAACCACTGCTGCAATGGCTCAGGAAGGCCCTCAGAAAACTGCTGTGCTGAGAACAAGATCCTCTGCTCCTGTAAAGGAAATAATTAGCTCCAAGAGAAGCTGTGTGCCAGCTCCCCTAGAGCTGGGCTTCCTGCACCCACATGACGCCGGCAGCACACGCTGCCCTTCGCTTTGTAGCTGATGGACATCTTCCACAGAGCACTTCCAAGGGCTTTTGTCCCTGACCTGCCAAACCCAAAGGAAAAGCCAGGCTGTTTCAAAGCAGCAGTGGAGCTCATGCAGGGCAAGAGTGAAAGGAAATGACTGTCCCCAGCCAAGTGACTCTGGGACAGGCAGAGCTCTGCGTGAGGACCTGGCAGGGTTAGCTTAGGGCAGCCTCTGGTACCCTGCCTGCAGCCTGGGCCAGCAGCTCAGGGAGATGAGTGACTGCCTAACGTTGGCACAGCTTCTGCCCTGTGGAGTTTCAGAGACATTAATCCCAATTCAAAGGCAATTTAGACCTAAATATAGCATAACATTGTATACATTTTGCAAGTTTAAATGCAGATATGTCAGTATTGACAATCACTATATAATTCATCTCTCCTCAGCCTCATCAATACATCAGAACAACATTTTGGCACGAGATATGTTAAAAAAAACAGTTTAAGGCTCAGGTACCCAGGAAAATGCATTTAATCTTCATTACGTGATCCGTGAACAATCATTTAAGGATGCAGACAGGCTCTCAGCAGGCTGTTAACAAAGGGAACAGTGCAGAGAAGCCTTTGGAGCACTGGCATTAATTAGTCAGACTGCTCTCAACTTCCAATCTTGTTGTAAAGTTGCGTCTTGTAGAGAGGGAGCCCCCTCCTTCCTCCGGAGCCTGCAAGCAGCTCTGGAATTCCAGTTATGCAGCCGTGCTGGGACAAGAGCCAAGACTGAAGCATACTTTTAAAGGGGGGGAAAAAAACTACCCTGCAGTGGAGATGATGTCCATATGGCAACCATTCCTCTGCTCCCTAGTCTGACCCAGCCCAGCCAGCAGCTGCAGCAGGAATTCCAGCAATGGCTTCAATGGGACTTGGGTGTTGTACATCCCTTGGAAGCCCTGTCATCCTCTGGAAGACATACTCGTTTGGGGAGGGGACAGTCCATTCAACACAACTGTCACAAGAAAACAAGCAGTCCTCTAGCCCTACCCATAAGAGGCAACAGTTTATCTTGGAAACAAATCAGTGCTTCTTTTAGTGTTTCTTGGAGGTTTCCTGCAGAGTCAGCCTCGGTTAGGGCTGTATGGACACAACCTCCTACTACACAGCTTTGCTTTAAGTGAAGCATTTCAAAATAATCCCTGGGAAAGCTAGAAAACAGGATCTTTGGGAAAGGATGCTTTCCTTTATCCAAACTCTGGCCATGCTGCCAGCTCCCACCACAGGACCAGAGGATGGTCTCCCAGAGTGAGTGATGCTGACCTACACCAGCAAACAGGTAAGACAAGGAGAAGAGAGAGATCCCTCTGCTCTCACCAGTAAAGCCCTATTTGCCACTTGGGAAGTACTTCCACAAAGCGTGCCTTGAGCTGGGAGCAGCCTTGTCTCCTGGGAACAGCAGGAAGCGAACGTGCCTGGCCCTGAGTGTTCACCACACACCGTGACACACAGAGGTCTCCCAGGGACAGCATCTTTCAACCTTTCCAATTTGCTGCCTTTGATTTTTTGCAGCAGTGAATATTTCAGAACAGCTTTCCATCATTAGCAGCCGTGTTACAGGATGTCCCAAAGGTCAAAGACATTCTGGCTGTTTATTTGGATTAGATGGAAGGAGATAAGAACTCTAATAGGAAACTTATTTCAAGAGTGGTGCTTCTCCACACTCAGTAGGCATGGCTGACCACAGCTAACAGGGAGACAGGGATATATTTGCAGGGAGTCACTGGTTGCAAGTTACAACAGTCTCCATGCTAAATCCAAAGCTGAATTCAATTATATGGCTGACAGAGCATCTGCAGCATCAGCAGACCCAGTCTTTACCTTTTAAGCACAGCCTTCTCAGTTACCCTATGGACTTCTGCCAGATTAATCTACCATCCTGCCAGACACTCCCAGATCAGGTAGAGCATCAGACTTGCAAAACATGAATCCATCAGAGGAAAGGATCAATCTTTTAGATCTCTTCTGCTAATGCTACTAAGAGAATGACATGGGCAACGTGCCAGAACTGGATGCCCAAATTCTAACAGTACAGAACTATGTTCACAAAATACTGGGTGTTGCACAAAGTCGTTACACCCTAAGAATATAATTGCACAGACAACGACTGGAAAAGACTTCCTATCTCATGACACAATGCTGGGCTTCCAGGTACTTTTGCTAATGAGGAAGGAAATGCTCCTGCAATGAATGGCTGGAAACACAAGCTGCCAACAGAATGGCTTCAAGCACTGCCACAGGAAAGGCAGCAACTCCTCGGGCTGGAATGTTCCTCAGCAAAGCTTCTGACCCAGCTGCACAACTGACCTCCCTGGCTTTAAGCAATGGTTTGCCCAGCAGCTGGATGGATAGGGTTTGCTGTGTTTGCTGGCTTCTGCACCAGAAAACACAACATCCAAACTTCTCCTCAAGGGGCAGGGATTGCCCTACATCTTTGCAACAAACAAATAAGGGGGCAGCAGGGAAAGAAAGCATTTGTAGGATTTATTAACCATGCTGTGAGGCATCTGTCCTTTGAAACTGTCAGAAGAACTCAATCTGATTGCACCAACAGCATCAACTCCTCTTCAGCTTGTAGGCAATACCACCATGTCATGTTTTGGAAAAGGCAGAGCCTGGAGACAAAGACAAGACTCCTAAAAAGCCAGTAACACAAAAACCATTGTGCGTGTGGCCTAGGAAGTCAACGTGGGACTGTTTAGAGAAACCTACACAGAGACTTGTAGTGCTCCAACTGCAAGGAAAATGTACAAACCACCAGAGGAAGTGGTTTTCAGAAGCAGGATTCAGTAATGCCAGCAGGCACTATTAATACCAGCACTATTAATACCAGCACCCAGGCCTGCCGTGGGCAGTGGAAATGAACACAAACGCAGAAGGAATGCTAAACAGGAAAGGCAAAACAATACCCAGGACTCAGCAGCTGGTTACATGGATGCAAATCTTCTTTCCCCCTTCCCTCTGCTCCTTAAGGAGCCAAAAGCTTAGGAGAGAAACGAACAAACACACCATGATTTCCCAGTCCCTGGGTTGACTGAGGCTCCCACCATCTGAATGGAAACAGCTCTGTCCCTGCTGAGGGCCAGCTCGTGGCATGTGCTGCAGACTGGAATTGCGCTACAGGGACAGGAGCGAGGCAGGGAAAACATGGGAAGCACATGTCTGCATTGTGCACGCCTTTAAGCACTTATCTGGACCCCCCCCCTTTTCCTCAACATACATTAGCACACACACAAGAAAGAGAAACAGTTGCTGTGAATTTTCTGGGAGCTTGCTCAAATTGCTCAAGAGTGGTGGGAACAAGTGAGAACAGAAGCGCTGAAGTGGAGCTTTCATAAGGAAATCACTTGCGCCTTCTGCTGGAATCTGACAGTCAGTTGGTTTCTGGGAAATTATTGGAAATGTTTCTTAATTAAAAAGAAAACATAAGAAAAAAAATATTTTGAGAAAGGCAAAGTTATTTCCCCATAGCGGAGGATGCAGCCAAATTTCTACTAATGGCACGTTCATGCCTCGGAGATACAACTGTTCCTTGTTTCAGTGAGGAAAAGCTTCCCCGAGACTTTGTGCAGCCTTTGGTGGAAAATCTGTGGATAGGGCAGCAGTAGAGCTTGTCACCAGATGGTTTCCTCTATCAGGGCAGAGTTCTCCAGCTGCCAGGAAGTATCAAGACTGCAAGATGTGATTCCTGCCACTCAAGACAGCTGCCCACCCATCTCCAGTCAAACAGCACAAGGAGTTACTAAACTAAGGGACAGTGGCTCTGTGTTCACAGGAAGAAGGGAAGGAGGTGATCAGCTGGAAAAAACACTGCCAGCAGTCACCAAGGAGGGTGCTCACTGCATACCTCCCTTCCCACTGTTCAACACTTCCAAAAGAGGTGGGAATTCCTAGAATAATCCTTGACAGGACAATCCAGTTGTCCCCCCACTGTGGGATTTAGCAGCTTCGCTGTGCATGGGATGGGGAATAGGATGCTGCAGTTCCTTAGGACATCAGCCCACACTACCAACACAGCCCTTGCTGGCACAGGGGCCAGACACAAATCAGACTTGGTTAAAAAACAGCTCAACTTGCCAAACCTATGAGGTTTGATCCAGTTGCTCAAGATCTGCTTCTATCCAGTAAAAGCTATTACCTCTGACACAATTTCCTGCAAGGGGAGGACAAGCACGATTAGTGGGCTCACAGGGCAGGGATGCCAGCTGAGCTGGCAGCAGCCTCTGCGGTGCTGGAGGGAGGGAAAGGAGTTGGGGCTCCAGAAAAGAAATTCATGCATCAAAAATTAGAAGATGCTCTGAACAACTTCACCTCTCTTTTTCCCCCCTTCAAATCACTGCCTGAAAACAGCCTTTTCAAGCCCTGTAAATCAGTAGCAATGCACTAATCCTTCACCTGAGCACAAAGCTAACAGGAAAACATGCAGAATGTGGGGCAGGCTTGGCTGCCAGCACAAGAACAGATGGATACAGGGCCAGCTCTTCCCTCTGGGACTGATTCCTGCTGTCCATCCCAGGCCAGTCTCCAGGGAAGCAAAAAAGCACAGGGCATTTTCTGAAAATTGGCTACGCTTGGCAAAGCTGCAGAGCATTGCTTGTCCTGGGTCAGTGGACAACCATATCAGCTCAAACTTCCTGGTATTGATCCAAGGAGGTTTCTGCTTCCTGAACAGAAAGGATAACAATTCATATGTAGGAGATACATCATTTTAAAAGACCTGGTAGCCACCCCTGATATCTGGGTACACAAGAGGCCAGCTGGCTGTGTCTGGGAGGTGTGCTCTCCCTAGCACTGACTCCCTTGCTGGGGCTGCAGGGAAGGGAAGGTAATGCCTGTTTTTGGCAGGTTTATTGTTCACCACGGCACTCACTTGAGTGTGTTTTGTTTTTGTTTTTTTTTTTCTAGGGAGAGAGGAAGAATGAAGATGTGAAAATATGAGGAGCAGAACAAGGTGTTTGAAGTGTTCCTGGTGCATCCCTTGAGTGAAACCACACTTGCAGTCAATGCTGGGAGCAAACTGCAAGAGGGGCCCTGGTCCCTCTCAGTGCTCCTGGAGGGTGTCACCCTGGGAGGGATCCAAACCTTCACAGCTGTTTCACATCCCTGTCTCATTAGGGACAGGGGAAACGGGATAAGCCACGGTTATGGTATTCCATGGGTCACCTACGATGCATGTAAGGACATTGGTATTTTGCAGCTCAGTAAGACACTGTCATAGTGAAAATCTCATTTTGCCTGTGGAAAAAATAGACCAGCTAGAACATGAGCAACTATGAGATTATCCTAATTTAAAGGCACTAATGGAAAAATCACCATTTTTAATTCAGCTTATTTCCTTTGTGCATTTGACAGTGCACTGTCTCATTGTTCTCATTGTTCCACATGCTCCAGCCATTCATTTTCCCCTCAGCAAATTCTTGCAAAAATAAGTAAGGCTTTTTAATTGAAGTTTTAACATCTCATAAAATAATACATTTACAAAAATGTAGTCCTACGTGAGATGAGAACGGGTCAGAACAATTTAATAGGCAGTAATCATTTAATCCAACAAGGATGCTTTTTTAAATCAAAGTGCACACATATATTTAGAACATCAGAGAATCATATTTATAGCCTCTCAATTAAAACAAAAATAGTCAAGTGCTTTTACCTAGTCTTACAGTGCCATGTTTTGCTTGCAAGGACCACTATGAAATCAGAAAGCTGTACAACTCAGGACTTTTACTTCAAATTTTAAAACTGTTCATCACAAATCTATGCAACCACCAACCTTTCCACCCCTCAGCTTTTTCATCTGTGCAGCAGAGCTGTGATACTCCTCCCTCTTCAAGTAGAAGCCAAAAGCTTTAATTCATGGCTTGTGAAGTAGCACTACTTGTAAAGCACTCGAATACTTTCTTCTTCTTTGGACCAGTGATTATCACTGATTTTTAAAGAACGAGTAAGTGTTGAAATGGGAAGATAACAGAGGCACAGTGGGAGGATACTGTTTTCAAACATTTAATATTAAACTAATTGAACACCTCTGAATTTTCTCAAGTCTTGTCTGATAATTTCTTCTCCAGAAGAAGTTTAATTTACTAAACATCCAGGTCACTGTTGAAAAATAGTCTATTCTCAGTTGTCATCAGATGGCAATCAGAGCATAACCACATAGTTTTACATGCAAATGAGACCCACACTGATGAGCTGGAGGAATCCCATGGTTTGGTTTAATTTCGTTATATTAACACTTTGTTATTACTACCATTTAATTTAAGCAGCTCATCACAGATTGAAGCAGTGCTCTTAATATTATTCTTATTTTCATATAAATCATTTCCAGCTCTTCTTACTGTTCTCTGTTCAGGCTGCTCACAAGTGCTGTAGGAGAGAAAATCCTGCTCATCCATCACCTAATCACACAAGGAGACTGAGCTTGTTTGGGACCATGGAGATGTGAAGGGAAGCAGATGGTCAAATATGAGATGAAATATCTGGCAGAGGCCATTTTCTAGGAAAAATAAATGAAGGAGCTGCAGCCACTGTTCCATATGTTTGACTAAATCCATGTATTTTGGGGATGGTGTCTTGTGATTTCTCCAAAGGCCAAGCTCACATGGCAGGCTTTAATCGACTCCTCCACATCACTGGAATTATGCAATGGAACAAAAGGACTTTGCAGCTCCAACGTGCAGCCTGGGGAGCATGTAGGTCACAGAGTGTGTCTGGGCACAGAGTCAGCTCTCCTTAGTCCCCCACCACAAATGTCACCTGGGACACCTACATGGAGCCAAGAAAGCCACACCTCCCCTTGGGCATCACTTAGGAAGACTCACACACCGTTTCTTCCCACCTGGCTGGGGACTACACGAGTTCAAAAGCCCCCAAAAGCACCTTCCCCTTGACCAGGGTGGGTAAGCCCCGAATTTGCAGCCCGGGGGTATCAGCAGTAAAAAAACACACAGAGTGTGGAGGGAACTCACCGAGTGCACAGGGAAGGAGCTGTGCCGGCTGAGAAAGGAGTTAGAGACTGACATAGTGAGGCCCTGAGTGGCACCGCAGTCCTCGGGGCTGAAGGGCACTTTAGTTTGCTGGACACAGTAGGAGACAGGAGAGAAAGAGGAGGCAGCATAGGAGGCCTGCTGAGGAGGGGGGAGAAAGCAAGAGACACAGGACACGGAGAAAGAGAGCACAGAACAGGCGATGAATAAAGGGGTAAGAAACGCGAGCTGAAAAACAATGCATAGAATGGCTGGCTACACAAACAGCTGTTCACACACTTCAGCAGAGCCACACACGCCAAAATGCCCTTCTGGAGCTCAAGAGGCACGGCAAAAAAAGCACAGTTCAAATCATTCTTGTTTCAAAAAGCCCTTAAAAGCAAACTCCCGCCTCCCCCTTGCTGCTCACCCTGGACACCTGCTGTGGGCACAGGCTGGTCCTCACTGCCCTCTCCTCCCCGTGCCATGGCGGGCAGATGCCCCAAGGAGGAACCGGCTCTTGTTTCTGCCTGCTGAGCAGCTGATTGTTGCAGACCACTGTTGGTTGTGGCAACCTGCAGACTGGGAACTTGGCCATGGGCCCTCACTGGTGCTGCTGGGATGTGGGTAACAGGGACACCCTGCTATTTCTCAGTTCAACTCAGAATTATGTATCGTCTGCACAAGAGGCAGGTATTACTGTAGTCAACAAATCCTCTTAAGGAATTTCGCCTGAATTCCACTCCAGTAAGGAGTCTGAGGGAGGCTAAGGTATATCCAGGCTCTCTCACATTGCCTTGTTGAACATAAAGTACATTTCATAAATAAAAGGAGCTCACAAGACACGACTTCCTCATTATTATTTTATGGAGGAGTCCATCCAACAAAACTCATTACTGCTGGAGCAGCTGATACCATTTGATTTTCTGTTTTAGAAACTCTCTGGGCAGCAGGAGCAGAGGAACAAGAGTCTGGTGGCTTTTACAGTGATTGTTGAATAAGTTACAGTCTGCTTGCACCTCTTCCACAACAGAGAGATGAAGAGTGGGAGGCTGCACTTGAAGAAACCTTTGCTTCAGGGGAACTGCAAGCAACACCTTGATGGTATCAGCTTGCAAAAAGACAAGAATGGCCAGCAGGCAAAGCAGTGACATCTTGGCTGCCCAGATAATGATTAAAGAGCAGCAAAGAAATGCTTTGCTTCAGCTGACAAATTCAGAACAGGAGCAGGATTTCCCTTCTGCACAGTGACTGCAGTCAGCGTGTGCTTTACATGCCCTCACTCATGACTGTGCAGCCCAAGTCACCACTGGAAACCATCCCCTTGAGTGCAGCTCTCCTTGATGTACAAGTGACAGCACAAGAGTCACCCTGATAGGGACCAGAGACTCTGGAGAACTTCCTGATCCTCCAGAGAGGAGGCCTGTAGTCTCTTTAGTGTCCCTGCAAAGCAACTGGGACACCAGTGTTTATGGTCTTGACCCCACAAAGAATTAATACACAACACTTAGTTCAGCTTAGCCAGAAATGACACCTTATCTTTTTCTAGGACTCCTACCTGTCTCACAGGAACAAAGCTATGCTAAACCCAAAATCAGAGTTCTTAGGTTGCTTTTCCCATTTAATTAAAAAGTAACACCCTAGGACAGTCAAACTTTAGCACAGATACCACGAAGAAATATTGCAACAGTTGCCATCAAGATGGTAAGCCCTTGGCTCTGTTCCCACATTTCCTCCCACTTTCTTAATGCCATGGCCAATTTAACTGAGCTACATCAGCAAAAAAGATTTTTTTTTAAAATAGAGCAAATCAGATCATTAATATGAACAAAATAGGTTGGAGTTGGGGGGGGGGAAGAGAGAGAGGAAAGGAAAACTGCTAAAAAGAAATAGGACAAAATCCCAGCTCCACTGAGGTCAGAAACAAAACTGCTGCTGCCATCACTGAGGCCAGGATTTCATCCCCCACATGGAAAATGGCACTTTCTGTGCTGTTAAACCCACCACTCACACATGTGGATGTGCCTTTCTGTGCTGGCAGTTTGAGGGGCCAGCAGAACATTGAGAAACAGGTAAAATCCTGCATCACACAAGGGGACCAATGCAGAGAAAACATGCACGCGTTGAGTAATGGCTACACCAAAGGTCTGTGGCTCTGGTAAAGACAAGCCATACAAGCAGTTAATTATGCTTAAATAGTTCTCATTAGTGGCATCTTTGCCAACAGTTTCAAAAGAGCACTGGGAACAAGAGCGCAGCAATCTCCTGAAAATCGTGCTGCTCAGTGTGGCAGAACCTTCAAAGCAGTTGCTGTTACACAAGCCTGCAGGCTGGCACACATTCAGCCCTGCCATGTGCAGGTCTGATGCCTCATTTTTAGGGCATTTTAGGACTTTCAAAGCTTACAGGGAACGGTCTGAACGTGGGGTTAGAAAAGAGCAAAAAACAAAAAGTACACGATGCAAAATGCCTACAACAAATGTGTTCATAAGCTGAGAAGGAGCATGATGGGGTAAACACCAGGGACACATCTCCCCACCATTGCAGCCTGGCAGAGCCAGGAGCAGGCAGGGCAGAGCTGCCCCTGGCAATGTGGGGTCCCTGCCTGGGCCACCACACGGGTCACTCACCAGCTGCCGCTGCTTCGGAGGGAGGGCAGGAGGAGGTGCCAGGTCTTGAGAGGGGTCTAAGCTGATGAAGGAGTCATTGATCCCATAGACTTCCCTGAGGTACTTGTTCTTCTTCTGGTAGATGTGCTCGTTCTGAGGGGTCTGGTAGAACATGGACGGCTGTGGCTCTGAGTAGTCCTCCACAAACTGCATGTAGGCCATCACTGCAAGGCAAAGAAAGGTCACACTGGCTGCTCCTGGTTGGCCATGTCCAGCTGCAACAAGCAGGCAGGGTGCTCATCATCAGAGTGAAACAAGAGTAGGGCCATGGCACTGTCACCTGGGCCCTGCAGCAGCCTGGGGCAGCAGGGCTGTTCCCAGGGAACTCACAGATGCCATCCACCCTGCAGGAAAGGATCTGAACACCCCATCCTGAGAGCCAGCCCACGACAAACATCATCCCAGGCCACAAACATCTCTGACAAGACTTCAGGGAACCACTGAGATCTCCAAACAGCAACTTGAGAAGTCTGATTTACAGACACTCAGGCCAAATCCTCGTGTAACCCATGGCAATTCTGAGAACATTCCTCAACAGTTGCTGCCCAAATTCCCCCAAAAACCATAGAATAACATCAGTTTGCTTTTTAAGAGGCACAAATCATCTTGTATGAAGATGCAACCTTGTCAATAAATCTAAAATAATTCTTGAGTCTATAATAAATCTCCTATCTGTAGTCAGCAAACTTCTAGACCAAGGAGGCTGCAGTCTCTCTCCATTCTGGAAAGCTGATAAATCTCTAATCAGAGAAACTGTGAGACTGGGTGTACCTCTCCTTCAGCTATTTAAATGCCACTGCCAATGCTGGTACAACATACTTACCTTCCAAAAGTGCCACTGACTCCCCCATTAGCTCAAATCCAGCACTCTTTGCTCCCATTCCTTTTAAAAGCAACTTACCACCTCCAGTTAGCAACTCTAACTAGTTCAAGAGCTTTTGTGAGATGTGGTTCAATAGAAATATTAAATGGGATCAAATCTCACTTACAGGAGCTTTCCACTTGTACAATATCCTTCCAAAATATATTAGAAAACCCCACACAGGTCAGCCTATGTAGCTCTGTCAGAGGATATATCTGCTGCAATATTTTAGAGGGGGAGAATGACATCCCGTGTCATAGAAAGACCACTACAACCCTTCCTCAATTATTAAGGATCTGAAGAGTGCTGAATAAATGTAAAGCAACAACTCTCTTCCAACCTGAGAACAGTTGAAGCAGATGTATTTAAGTGTTATGGAAAGGACTAACCAAGGCCTTTTTGTAAACACACTGTCATGCACTAGACACTGTGATCACTCCTGGCTTCCTCCTGATAAACAAGCAGTTGTCACTTTTTGTAAATCTGGTCATTTGGTGGCAATTATTCAGCTTCTGCTGGCATTTCAGTTGTCCAGCTGAAATGAAGGGATGACTTCAGTGAGAGCTATAAATACAATGAGCACAATGCAGTATTTGCACATAGTGAAGCTGGTTCCCACACTGGCTGCAAGGCAAAGCCCTCTGTTCACCTGCCAACACAGACTCCCAGGCCAGCCTTTCAAACAGGATGCAGCCCTGTAAATGTGTCAGCAGGAAGGAGTCGCTTTGCACCTGTCTGCTGCACCTTTTGCCAGATTTCCCCTAATATTTTAAACTCCATTTAGAACTGCAGCTAGCACAGCTGCCCCCTTCCCATAGAGTTACTCCTTCAATAAGCAGAATAAAGAAAAAAGAAAAAGGTCGAGGGAATGGGAGCTCAGGAAGTGGGAGCTGATGGATTTGGGTCCCGGCCGGTAACACCTGCTGTCCCCATCCTGTGACTCCACACTGTCCTGCCAGTGTCCTGCAGCACAGCCAGCTCTGCCAAGGCCGCTGCAATTCTGACCTCCAGCTGCCTCTGCTACCCCAGCCCTGCTCCTCTTCCTCTCCCAGCCACCCTCCTGCCTTCCCCCCTGCCACTTCACAGAGGTATCACCACCCCTGTTGGTCCAGATATCTCTTTCTTGCAGACGGTGTGGCAGAGGTTTCAAACTGCAGGCACAGTCACACGTGCTGGGTGTGTTCATGCCACTCACCTGCTGGTGTTGGCAATCAGGTTAAAGCCACGATCAAATTCACTCATGAATGTGTAATCCATCCTACCAGTGAGAAGAAGTTCTGGCAATATTCTCTTATTTGGAGTCACGGAGAAGGTGTCTCGGTGTAGAAAATAGAGAATTACTAAAATGCTGTTTTCAAATATCAGCGATTCAGTTACTAAGGTGCCCTGGAAAATGCCCTGGTACCATACAGCAACTTCAGAGGATAAGATCCAAAGAAGGTTTATGAAAGTTATTTCTCTAGCAGCAAAAGTGGACTCAGGATCAAGACTCCTTGGAGAAGTGTAGAGGACAAGAGCTCCAGGGAAGAGATCACATTTTCAGAGTTCATCAGCTGAGCAGGACAAAGGCCAAGAAGGCAGCACAGGGAGTGCTGGCACAATGCAGCAGACACTGCTGAATTCAGATCAACCCTTCATGTGGAGTCACCTACAGAACCTGCTGCACTGAACATCCAGATCTGCGGACACCACTTGGGATCGAGAGCTGTGAGCTCCTGGGCTTGGATGTTGGAATGACACCACAGCTCGGAAGTGTTGGTGAGAAGGGCATCACAGACACTTGTGTAAAATTAAATTACTGTAACTCAAGGCAGTGAGCCTGAATGCTGCTGAGAGCCTTAACTCAATCTGCAAGGGAATAATGAAGAGCTCTTTTATCTCAGCTCTTTATGAGGCTAATGCACCCCATCGTCATGGCAGCTCCCATGCCTTGCTTGTTACAACCAGTCCAGGGCAGGTGGGCATGTCCCTGCTGCCTACTTTGTCATCTTTGTTCTTAGGTGAAGTGAAAAAACAGTGGGGATGGTGAAATACAAACCTGACTCAGGAGCAGAGACCAAATTAAAATGGGCATCATTAAAATCCTGCCACTCTTGAACAGGAGAGTGAGGGAGCAAGACCACTCCCAAAGCTGCTGTTTGCAAAGGGTCTTCTCTCCCTGCTCTCCACCGAGGCTTTTAACAAGGCAGAAATTTGAAAAGCAGATGGGAAATGACATCAGCAGCTCAGCTGAGGCTGCACACCCTGCAGCAGGGAGGGATGGGGGCTTTGCAGCCTCCACAGGGAGCAGCTGGGGTGGAGTGACAGCCTCAAGGCAGCACCCGGGAGAGACGGGAGGCGTGAGAGAGAAACCTCTCCCACCACATGCCCAGCTTATGTCAGTTCTTAACCCAGACAGAAAATATGTGAAATTACAAAAAAAAAACCCACCAAAAAACAACCAACAACCCACCATGAAATCTCAGGCTGAGGCTAGGAACACCTTCCCAGCAATCTGCTGGCAGTGCCTGGGCTGTCACTGCTGAAGGAGCTAAAGCTGCTCAGGGATTTCCAGCACACACCAGTTCTGCCCATATGGTAGAAATCACAGGAACTGCTCAGAGCACACTGCCTGTGCAAGCACTGAGCCTGGGACAAGTTGGTTGCTGGAATCTGCAAGGAATGTCTGAAAGATTTTCAGCACCAAGGCAGACCTGCAGTAAGGAAAAGCACTGAGCCCACGAGGGAGGCTCACTGAAGGCCCTGCACAAGCCAACAGACCTGTGTGCATGGGCAGGAGCCAAAGTAATGGACATTCTTAAGCTATACCACACATCAACTGGCTGGAGAAGTCAAGGTCAAACGAGCCAGTCGTTGCTGTCACCTCTGGGAGGAGAGCTGTTCTTCACAGAGCCTGCATTATCTGCTGGCTAAGGCCAGCCTGCCCCCAGTGTGTTTCCTGCAGTTAAACACCAGCTGCTCACAGGGCACCAGGCTGCATTTTGTTCCCACTGACAGCCAGGGAAACATGAATAAGTGCCTCATCAGTGGTTTCCCTAGTTGTCTGGGGTAAGGATCTTGTTATTTCTGACTCTGGGCTCTTAATGGCAGAAGCTGTTCTGTGTCTGTGTCTTGTTCAGCAGGAGCACGATGCTGGTGCTCAAGCAGAAGTCTGGAGTAATTTGCCCTTAGCACAGGAACATGTACTCCTGCAGTACAGTAAAATAAGTGTAATTCATGCTAGACTAAAAGCCCTATCGCTCCTCTGTTTAAATTATACAGAAGTCAACTCTTGGAGGTCCCTCTGAGCACAGCTCACAGCAATACAGGAGGTCAACTCCAGCAGATTTGCTGTGTATTTCCCAATAAAAAGACCATCAGAGTCTCTGCTGTAACATTTCCTGCCCGCCGCCAAAAGATGAGCCACAACAAAGGGACTACAACCAAGTCCCACCTGTGTGAGCTCTCGATCTCTGTAACACTCCTCCAGATCCCAAGGAGTCTGCTGGGGCTGTGGAAGCAGCCCTGTCTCACCTATGTGATTACAAAAGAATATCCACATGCACCAGTCTCTGAGCAAAAATGATTCTGGATGTCACCATACAGTCTGAGTAATGATTTACTGGCATTTTAATGCTGAAAATAAAAGTTAAACTAGCAACCAGAGATCTGTGGTGTGATATACCATGGAGTAAAGACAATGTAAAATGAGTTCTCAGTGTCACATGAATGCAACCAAACAACCTGCAGCAGCCAGGTTTCAGTCCAAACACTACTGCAAGCTGAGCAGCAAGGATGCTTTATCAAAACATCAGAGTTCACAGCACATCAGGTAACAGCTTCTTCCTCTCCTAACAATGCAATCTGATCAATGCTCCCAAACTTCTGATAGTGCCAGATGGCAATTGACTCCATTCTAACATCAAAGAAAATTCACATATAAGGCCTTGATATTGAGGTTAAAATCATGCTTGGGCAATAACAAAGAGACAGCTTTTAAACTTGTTTTTAAGTAACTCCTTGCCATCTCATATCATAACAGAAAACAAAGAAATGGGGCTAGGAGAGAAAAGCAAACAGCCCAGGTCTCTCTTTTGGCTGTTAAACTGCCTCCTTCCCAAGATTCAGCCAGGAATTTCCCCTCCACTAAAGCTGCCCACATGCACAGAAGTGCATTTCCCTGTATCCACCCCAGTCTGGGTGGTGTGACACCCACCCCTCCTGACTGACATGCAGCCCCACAGTGACCTGACCCTGCAGGAAGGTGCTCTGCATCACAGCTGGTACTGCACAGGAGTATTCTGAGCAGCACAAGCCATAACAACCAGTCCTGGCTATGCCCTGTGCCAGCATCTATTTCCTGTCTGTTGTCTACAGACAAACAGCTCAGTTCCTTTTCAGCTGCTTTTAGTATCTTTAACTGTTTGATTACCAGAGAGAGAGACAAAAGTGATTTCCTGCATATGGGGACACTGAACTATCAGATGATCCTCCCTTTCAGGTGAGTCAAGTCTTGTGCCCTGAGTAAAATCCCTGGGAGTTGCTAATGTGGACTGGCCACTTAGGGATAATGGAAATGCTTCAGACAGGGAATATTTTTGAAGAAATGACTGGCAGAGTACATTACACAGGAATGGACAGAGCAGTGACCCTCCTGCACAACGCACCAACATCACTCCCACGTTATTCATAGAATCACAGAATCTTAGACTGGTTTGGGTTGAAAGAGACCTTAAAGAACATACAGCTGCAAACCCCTGCCGTGGACAGTGACACCTTCCACTAGACCAGGTTGCTCAGAGCCCCATCCAGCCCGTTCTGGAGCACCTCCAGGGATGGGGAGTCCCCAATCTCTCTGTGCAGAAATTATTCTCAGTGAAGTCTATAAACAGCAGAAAAGAGTCAGAAAGCACTTTGAAGTCAACCCTTCTCTTGGGCTGCCAGCCTTGCAACACAGGGCTCTTCATCCAGACCTTGCACACGCTGCCTCCTCATGCAGCATCCAACTGCAAAGCCAGTCAGTGACCAGCTGATCTGCTGGATCTCCCCGTGTAGCCCACAGCCTTCCCTGGCACAGCAGTGTGGCTCAGTGTTTGCCAAGAGGCTTCACTTTTTTCTGCCATTAGGGGTATCAGCAGAAGGCTGTGAGCTTGAGCTGTGGTCAGCACTGGTGTGCCAGGAGTCTGGCTGGGGATGGGAGCCTTTGCTTTTAGAGGCTTTTAATGATGTGGGAAATTCTCAGGCATCCAAAGGAAATGAAATCCTGTAGCAAAGCAGCAGTACTGGACATTGGGTTAGTGGTGTTGTCTTGCACAGCTATGTGGGTGCCTGTGCTCCTGTTGCCAAAGAACTGCTCTGGCAAGGCTGGGTTTTGGATTGAAAAGCAGTCCTTTCTCCAGGCTCCTGGAGAGGACCCAATTCTTTTCTGCAGTAGGGAAACATAAAATGGGGGAAGGGGAGAAGGAATGAAAATAAAACAGGAGAAGAGACCAGGAAGATCTGCAAGGTAAAGTGCCTCAGAGACTCACATTCAGATAATCGGAGAAGTCAAATGACCTCACTATAGTAATGAAGATGCTGTGTGATTCCAGCTCCCCTGGGCCTGGACTGATCCTGGCTCCAAGAGTCATTCCCTGCCCATCAGAGGACTGACATTTCCATTCCATGCTTTTGACAGTGACTAATATTGACACTCAGACACACATCAGCAAGGTCACTACCATTACTCAGTGGCCATCAACTGAGCAGAAGCTCGACAACTGCAAAGAAAGGGAAAGGTACAAGAAAAATCCAAACACAAAAACATGCTTACTGTGTTTGTTTTTCTTCTCTGGCAGAGGTGGGGGCTTTTCTGGGTCACTGTTAGAATCTGGAGCAGCAAAGTCAGTAATGAATTCCACTGGTGCCGAAGAGTTTCCTTGCTGGAAAGGCAACACAGCAGCAAACGGTGTGAAGGGGATTGAGGGGACACCCACAGCATTCTGCAGGTCATCCTCGGAGATGTTGTCATACTGGGAAGGGTGTCTCTCATAGGACACCCTGCAGCCTGAGTTTTCACTAGTCTGGGAGGCTGCACTTCTTCTCTTCTTTTCTGGTAAAGCTGGAGGAGTCTCTGTTGGTGGTGCTGCTCCTGAGAGGCTGCAGAGTTCCAGTGGAGGAGAGCTGCCCTGGGGGAGCTGGAAAGCATGTCCGTGGAAAGGGGAGCCAGACTCACCCAAGGACTCTGGCAGTGGGCTGAGGACACCTGGCACCTGCTGAGGTACCTGGTCAGCATTGGAGAGGTCCTGCTGCAGGAATTCATAGTCTGGATCATAGTGATCCGATTGATCTGGTTAAACAGAAGGGACACGAGAATGAAGCATTAGTTTCTCTCTTTTACTGTTTAGCCCTCCTCAATTCTGTCCCTCCCAATCCATCAGTTAATTAATCAGTTCATTTTAATCAGAGTGGAACCTCCTTGCAGCTGGGATCATCTTTTACACCTTCTGTGACATCTACACTTTATAAAGCTTGTGATTAATTCTTTATGCTAGCAAACAAACAACAGAAATTCAATAGGCAGATGTTTGCAGACATAACTTAGGCTTCGTATTTATATTTTTCTTTCGTAGTACACAGAAACAACATTGCTTTAGTCTACTAGCACTGTAATTTCTGCAGACGAGGCTGAAGTCAACAAACCATTCCACTTGAGAGCCGAACTGAATTTGCACACAACCATCCACAACAGCCTGGGCAACACATTCCCCCCGGGGCTCTTTCCTACCCGACAGAATAACCCTGCCCAGAACCACCTGCAGCAACTGCGAGGTGGCAGCCACGAGCACAGCCTATTTCTTTCTGCATCCCAGCTCGGAGAGCTCCCAAAGCAGAGGGAAGGGGAGCCCACCAGGCCTGGAGGACTCACCCAAGGTTTCACAGCTTGTGTTGCGGGAGCACTGGCCGCTGTCGCGGTCCAGGGACGAGAGCTGCTCGTCTGACTTGCTGAGCTTGCCGATGCTGCTGCACGGTGAGAGCCGTGGGGATTCCCCCCCATAGGAGTGGCTTCCACCCGACAATCTTCTCTGGGCATAGCAGTCCACATCAAAATCCTTCAGCAAAGAGAACATCCCGTCACCACCATGGCTGGAAGCTCGCCAGTAAGCAAGGCGGAGCTGGAGGAGCAAACACCTCGCAGGAGGGGAGAGGATCAGTGCTGGTGGTCCTCTCTAGGGAAGGGCTCATTGGAAACACAGAAACCCTCTGATTTGGTAAACATCCCATGCCAGGGAGCTGTGTGTGTTCTTATTCCAGGCAGGGCGTGCTGTGACCCACACTGGACCTCACAGATGCTGAGGGAAGTCACCTCACTGCTGGTGACTCCTTGTCACAACACTGATACCAGGTCATAGACTGCAAGGTTTCTCACAAAAGACCTGGGGCTTTAGCAAATACTTGGCTGGCTTAGGTGAAAGCAAGGGGAAAAGAGACAACTTTCTGTGGCCATGACTACAGTTCTATTTCAGAAACTACCTCAAGTTTATCAACCCGTGAGTGAACCCCTCAGCTACTCCCACTCCATCAGAACAACTTTAGTGTGACTGTACAAGCAACTGAAGAATGGCCACAGCTTCATGTGGGTCAGCCAAATGACTGCAGAGGCTCCCTGAGCCAGACCTGAGGCTTTGGGGATGAGGACCAGATTTGATTTTTGTGCAGTTTAATATGACTGAGGTCCTCACTGCTGAGTTAGTAAGTTCCTAAACGTGTAAAGCAAACCCAGCCATTTACAACCTCATAAACCCCAGGCTAGCACAAGAAATGGAATGTGATCAACGCACACCAATTTTTCCATTTTTCTACCAGAACACTTACAAATTTCCCTCAAACTACTGCTTGAGTTAAAAGATGTTTTGAATTGTGACTGGATGAAGGCAGACTTCTGATGTCACTATGCCACATGCTCCCTTGGCCTGTAAGCAAACCACAGTGAGATCAGGGTGAGCTCAGGCAGCTGCTCTGCCCCCTGATCCAACTGACACGGCAACACTCAACTGCTCCCACCCTCACACTCTGCCACAGCTCAAGGCCACGAAGTTTGCAGCAATTTGTTAATTATGCACAACATCACTGTAAAAAAAAAAAAAAAAAAAGCCAAGCTCTTCATATTATTTATTATACTGATGTTCCTGCCACTAAAACTCCCACCCCAGAGCTGTCCCGAGCGGGGTGAGCAGGGGCGTGCAGGGATCTGGGCAGCTGCAGCCCATGGCCCTTCTCTCAGCTTTTGCTGCAGTTCACAGCACGTTCCCCTTGGTTTTTACCCAGTGCCACTACCTGTCTGTTGATCCCAACAGGTAAACTGGACCCACTGGTAGCTCGACTCATGGGGGCCACGACTGCCACTCTGGTTGGGGACGGCGCCGACTGACGTTTCTTAGGGGGCAATGCTGGTGGAGGGCTGCAAGACACAACAGGCATCGATGCTTCCATCACTCTTCCAGCAAAGACTCTTGAAGAGGCTTCACAAGTTGTTTTCCAGAAAGCCTTTGTAGGCCAAGAGCTACTCAGCAAAGTGTATCCACCAACAAACATCAAGTTAAGAATATTCCCACAGGTACAGTCCGGTCTGGTGATTTTTAAAGTTGGAAAAGAGTTGGTATTTCTCAAACAAAAACAACTGCTGTTTTAAAAAATATTCTTAATGGAACTAATTAGCATGGTAATTATTTCTTAATAAAGGCAGTGAAAATCCTAAATAAATGTTTTGGTTGATCCAAATATTGTTTCCATTGTACATTCTCTTCTTCTCAAACCTTCAAGGTTTGAAAAATGTTCAAAGTTTCAAAAATTCACAGGACGGGAAAATTCTTTTTCTGCCCTTTCTTCCTTTCTTGGTGAACTTCAGGGAACAAGAGGATCAGTGCTGCTCTCACCATATACACTGGGAGGGCCCATGTTTTGGCATTAATCTGTTTCAAACATACACATGAGCAGCAACCAGTGAGAATTTAACCCCAGAATTTTTTCTTTTTGTTTCTAATGACACATAATTCTGGCAATCATCAAGCCTGTGAGGTTCCCAAGAGCACACATATTCTGTTCTTTGAACAGGAAGTTTTTATATAACCCATGAGAATTCATAAAACACACAGAAATGTGACTCTTTTCTCTAGTATTAGCCCTTGATGCTGCATTTTCAAATTAACACAGCATATATTTCTCACACCATTAGCAGCCGCTCCTAGAGAAGAAAAACATCACAGAGACCAAAAACCTGCAAATTGGGGGTTTTCTCTTCCTTCTCAAAATAGAACACAGAAACTTTCATGTGGTTACTTGCAGAACAGGGTAAGAACAACCAAGCACAGGAGTTTTTTCACACACTATTGGCTCCTTTCACTCTTAAGCTGATAAGCAATGCAGAACCACCTCTGATAAGCAATGCAGAACAACCTGGCTGTGCAGGACAGGCTGGTAACTGCCAGCTGAGGTTAAACACACATTTCCCATTGGATACAGCAGCACAAAACACTTGGACAGTGTTGGAATTCACATGGTTTTATATAAAGTTACTATGGATTTATGTGATGCCTCTCCTGGATGGACCTCAGGGCACGACAGTACCGTCACATAAAAGGAAGGAAAGGGAAACACAGAAAATAATAAGAGAATACTAAGTCATAAACAGTCCAGGAGCGGGGAATAATGACTCTGGAAGACTGGAAATTCCAAGGCAGCACTAACCCTCCTCATGAATTCTCTTGTGCACATTTTGCAGGACCAACAAGCTGGTAAGAGGCACTGGTGTTTTTCAGACAGCTGGCTGGCCAGTATTACCTGTTCTCTGCCACACGAATGCTGGGCAGAGGGGGTTTGGGAGGAGCAACTTCTTCATCCATGGAGTCAGCCAGTAGCTCACTGGACTGAGTCAGATTCGTTGTTTTGTTGAGGATCTCCATTTCTCGGTCTGTAAGGGGAAGTTCTGATGGGCTGCAACATGAAAAACACAGATTGTAGACCAGAAACCACAGCTGGAATGCAGCCTGCTGACAGACTCATTCCTCTTTGAAATCATGTGCAATACAACACACCCCTCCAGCAGAAGGCAGGATTCGCATCTGCAGGTGGAATTCCAAGGATATGTGGAACACAGCGTGCACGTGTCACCAGGGATGTCTCACTGCCCGATTTTGGGCTCTTCCCCATCACAGGATATTCTTTTAGTGTCCCACTGAAATAGGTGGGGCTCCATAAAGAACACTACACCACCCCTGTGAAGAATAACTGAATGCTTCAACCCAAGCAGACAGAAATTATCCTATCTATGTTCGTCCTGCACACAGAAGAAATCCTTGTCAGTGACCCACCTGTCAGATTTACATGCTGGTAAACTGGGTTTAACTGGGCTTGTGGGAGAGGGATGCTCCTGCTTTTCAATTGTGAGTCTGACCAGCTCCTGATGGATGGAGAGAAGAAAAAGAGAATAACAGTTATTTGCTGAATGTTGCACTTGAACATCCCAGGACAGAAAGGGATGCTACTCCAGTAAACTCTTCATGAGCAGAGACATAGGAGCAGAGCTGGATGTAGGTCTGGTAGAGCCACAGAAATGATGCAGAACAGCTGTTAAGGAGCAGCCTGCACTCAGCAGCAGTTTGGCCATATTTGAGTTAGGTCATAAACCCTGGCCCTATGGGGATTCTACCCAAACCCACATATGTGTCTTTTTGTTGTGCTTCCTCTTTCCTCCTCACAAGGGTGTTCCAGTCCCCATGACACCCTAGATAATGGAAAATTGGCTTTACATACATAAATATAAGTAGGGAACAGTCTTACTCAGTGGAGCATTTCACCTAGCCAGTAAAAAAATTTAAATAGTTGCTTTCTATTTTATAAATAAATATGTATTTGTTTTAAAAAGCAAGTTTTCTGTGTGATGCCCAACAACAAATTTAATACTGGACTCCTTTTAAAAAAGGTCTGTTTCCCCTGAAGCTACTTTATAACATGTTAGCAATGGAAGTCTTAATCATTCAAGGAGCTACTGCAGTGCATCTGTTATAGGCAGATAAGGCCCTGGATAAAGAGATAAGGGCATGATAATCCTGAACTCTACATCTGCCAGCAGTCAAAGCAACAATCATTCACGTCAGGAAGATGGAGAGAACATTTTATGGATGTCTGAGGCCAACAAATAGATCCACTGCTCACAGATACAAACACGTGCCCTGTTACAGGCAGGCTGGAAAACTGGCAGTGCTTCCTGACAGCATTGGCTTCCCAGCATATTATGCAAGGGAAATTATATGGAATCAATTTTAATTTATTTTATTCAAAGCAGTGTCACCGTTCCGGTATCATCTTCATGTCCTTGTCCGCAGAGCTTGGAAACAACTGGCATTGCTCTCTCAGTGCAGTAACTGCAACTGGAATGTCATCACCATCATCCTTCCAAGGAAGGAAAATATTCTAGTTCTGGTATTTCTACATAAGGCTCTATTTAAAGCTGAACTTCCACGGGTTAACACACTCACAACAAGAGGCATAAAGTGCTGCACTGGATGTGCAGTGGAGGGCAAACACAGCCCAAGTGCCCACCTTGGTTTCCATGATTTGCTTACATTCTTGGTGTGAACCCGTGCTCCAGAGAGAATGTCCTCTGTGTTAACCAAAACCAGGACAAACAAACAGCTTCCCAGAAGCTGTGCTGGAAAATCCCACCCAGGGGGAAGGAAGAGGGAGCACAAACAGAGCACACACAGATGTCCATGGGGACTAATGCTATGAAGATGTTCCTGTTGAGACAGACAGACGAGAGCCCTGGTGAGGAACAGCGTGTTCTGAGAAGTGCCCTGATGAAGACAAGCCCCAAGCTGACCACAGGACAGCCTGGCCAGCTCCCACCTCCCAGGGCAGCCACATCCCCCAGCAGGGAAAGAGCCACCAGGAGCAACCCACCCACAGGGCTTTCCACGCTCCATCAGCAACACTGTGGTGATGCAAGTTACACAGTATGGAGAAAAATAAAATAATGCAGGTCCTCCAATGACAGAACTGCTTCAGTGGCACCACAGACACTGAACTGACCTCAGAGCTCTCTGCTCCCTTGTTACTCAACAGAAACTATTTTAACAAAATGTACTTTCCTCTCTTTTACCTTCTTTTTCAGGGTGAACAGTCTTTAATTAAAATCTTGCTATTCCTTTTAGACTTTAGAAACCCCCTCTAAAAGTTTACAGAGCATCACCAAGAAAAACAACCATAGGACCTGGGAGCCTATAAACCTCAAACAAGGTTTTTCTCTGAATTGGACCATTTGGAAATTACAGTGACACCATGTGAGCCTTATGGCTGCAGCTGTGGCAGGGCTGAGTGATGGCACAGTGGATCACCACCTTCCCACCCTCTGGACAAAATTCCATTGCTGAAGAGGTTTTTGGAGACTGTCAGGCACTTTAACAGGCTGAGAGTCAGACCCTGAGGGGCTGTTGGGTACTGGCCAGCAAGACTGCAAATGCACAAGAGCACAATAAGGGTAATAAAACATTCAAACCCAAAGTCAAAATGCTCCTTAAACATTCCCTTGAAAGGGCTATGGAAGGGAAAATGTAACATTTCCTCTTCCTCACCTTTCTTCATCACTACTTTGCCAGGCATAATGGACACACAGTTGTCCACCACATGGAAAGGCAGGTTAAAATGGGAGAAAACCAATCCAAATTGGCTCAAAAATATCTTTCAAATTTTCCAAACGACTGGAACACTGGGAAAAAGCCCAAAGCAACTCCCACCAGAGGCACCAAGGCAATGTATGACTGTATTACCTTGAGAGGACCACTTTCCCTTCCAACTCTGACAAGTATCACCAGACCCTGACTGTTTCTCCTCTCTACCATCCCCAAGTGAGAACCAGCATTTGGAAATCAAGCCAAGATCTTCAGCATACACACAGAGGTAATCAGCACACGACTGAGCCAGATGCACATTATGCTATTCCTTATCAGCAAGGAAAGAGATTCCTGCAGCAGTAATCAGAGATAATTAAAGCCCCTCTGCAAACTTATGCTACTTCAGCAAGCTGGAAATTCCAAAATCAGATGCATTTTTAAGAAGTTATGTAATCAAAACATGGATTCCCCTCCCCCTTTTATATATGCTTAGCAAGACTAAAACCTGAGACCCAAACATCAAGTTACAGAGGTGAACAAGTGACTCCTTTATGCTCAGTTCTGAAAATAAAGGGGGAAGTAAGCACTGAAATGTGGAAGTGGATCTTGTGTGATCTGCCAGAAAAACAAAACAGGTTCTGCTGTGGAAAGAAGTGTCCAACTTCTCAGTTCTGTTTCCAGACCTAAAAATTGGCTTGGCCCTACTAAAACAAGCCTTGTGCTGTGCTGTGCAGCAGATGAGAGCGTGCCACTTCCAAATGCTGACCTGGTGAGGGGCAGAGACATTCACACCTACCCAGACAGCCACACATCTGCTCTGACCATGCTCCAGGCTGACCAGGCACGAGCCAGCTGCAACTGGAAGGCCAAAATAACTTCGAGTCTGACACCAAAGCAGAGGCTGACAAAGCCACGATGCTCAGTGGGGCTCCAGAGCTCAGGCTCAGCACTGCACGGACATGCCCATGTCACTCCCAGCCTGGGCTGCCACCACAGAGCAGAGAGCCAAGACCTTCCCCCATCCAGCACCTTCCTCCTCACAGCCCTGCTGCTCTGGCTGAAAGGCAACAGGTACCAAGGGTTTAAATACTGAAGTGCAAGGATGATGTGTGTGCAGGTCTCCTGCCACGAGACCACACAGTTCTGCCCCGGCCCTGGGGGTGACACATCTCTCCAGTCAGTGACAACTCACTGGGCTGTTACAGTTCAGATACCACAGCACAGATTTTCATGTACTGCAAACTGCTGCTGAATTCCAGCACCAAGAGCAGCTCAGACTTTAGGCTAAACTCTTCTTCTCTCTCCCGCTGTGCAAATTTAAGACCAGCTTTACTTTTAAAATGTGGGGCTTAAAGAGCATATTGTGCAAAATAATCCTGCCAAATCCATGTTCTTTAGGTGATGGAAATGTTTTGTTTCAAAGATGTTTGCTTAAAAGGCTCACAAAGTAATACCAGATTTTAGTATCTGTGTTTGAATAACACTAAAGGAACATCCAGAGGATGCAAACTCAGAGGCCAGAAAATGTGACAGTCAAGGCTTGGGAGATCCACTTTGCTTTTGCATTCAGCTCCATTTAATAAAAATTGGGTATGAGCACAATGAGAGAGGCCTGTTCCTGTTACCCTAATCCAGGTGAAACACCTGCTGCAGTTCTCAAAACTCTACTCCAACTTTCATTCCATAGTTGACTTTAAAACATTCCCCTTTAGATTCAGCCCTGCATTGAAAGAGGTTTAACTCTACAGTTCCCAAAATATGATTCCCAGGAGATATGACAGTCTGTGCATTGGTGCCCTTAGCCCAGGTCAAGCAAACTTCTACCTGCAGTGTTAAGACAGGTGAATGACAATAAATAATGGGGACCAAAAGCTTCCAGGGAGGTAGAAGGAAATCCAACAGTTTTCCCAGGGTGGAACAGGGAAGGATGCTACAAGCAGGTCTCACAAGGGATACAAAGGTTTCTGTTAAATGTTCCCATTAGTTATGCCAAACTGATCTCCAGAAAACTGAGTTCAGCTCATCACCTGTTCCATACCCCAATCTGACTGCTGAGAGTAGCCATGTATCACTGACAAATCCCTTGGCATTTATCTGAGAAGATGGAGCTGGAGTTTGGGATTCTCTGTGGACATTGACAGGGAGCATTTTCATTTGATTCTGCCTACACAGAAAATATGCAAACTCTGTCTTGTAATCTGCATGGGAGACTGGGAACGACTTGCTGAGAAATTAATACAATGCCAAATGAAGATTTATTGTTCTTCCCATTAGTCTGAACGCCAGGGTGAGCATCTCAGTAGTTCACACTTAGTGCCCAACTGTTTGAGCCAGTCTTTAACCAGCACTCCAAGCAGGATCGTTTCACTTACAGAGCAGTTTATTTAGGGAGTAGTTGAAACCAAGAAAATGACTTTCCAATTTTACCTGCACTCAAAAACCCCTTTTCTAAAGGGCATTATCACATACTGTATATAATTTACACTGTCTTGTGTACCTTGACTCCATCCAGAACCGCTTTTATGACATCCTTCACTGTTGTCACCATCTCCTTGTCCTCTGAATTGAGCCCCTCCAGCATCACCTGGTCAGACCAGCGGATGAGGTTGGCCAGGCTCTGGTAAACGCGGCTGTAGCAGGAGGAGATGGCAGAGCTGGGTAGCAGGGGAGGAAACAGGAACAACATGAGATCATGGAGAGACCGCCAAATGTCACATTTCACACTGTTAGAAGTGGGATTGGTGTCCTTTCCTCTCTGGCATTCAGAAGTTGTGTTTAGCAGGTGACAGAGCAACTCCTCAGCTGCAGTTGCTCTGCCCTTCTGTACCACCCAATGGGATGACAATATGAAAGCACAAACCACCAGCAGTTCATTCCCAGTTATCAGAAGGAATTATCTGGGCTGCAGGTTAACACAGCAGTGCTAAAAATAACATTCTTTCCATTTTAGTTTACAGCTCTACCTTATGCCTTAACCTTAAAGGTATTTAAGTCCTGCATTTAAACTGAAGCTCTATTATTTCAGTATTATCTGTGGTTTCCTTCTTCCTTATTAACTCTCCCCAAAAACACCTTGGATCACTGAGAGCTGACTCTATTCATTCCTTTACAAATCATTTCCTCACTGTTTATAATGCCTGAAAACACATAATTAAAATTACTCCTTTAGCGAAACTGAACTGAACGAATTTCAGGTTTGAAAGAGGAAGGGTGTTGCTTTGTTTTGTTTTTAATGAGAAACAGAATTGAAGCTATTGTTCTGAAGGGGAAAAAAAAAAAATTTTGGAAGGATGACAACTCTAAATAAAAGTGAACTGTACCAACAGTGCTCCCAGGCATTTTCCTGGCCATCCTGCAGACACTGACTTCATTACTAAACAAGGTGTGTTAACAGCACTGCTGATGGCAACGCTTCAGCAATTCTTTGTCAACTTAAATCAATTCCAGGCTGCATCAAAACCATAAACAGATAAGAGAAGGTGTAATCTTGCAATCATCACTGATACAAATGTTCCAACTCTTCCCATTTCTCTGTGGTATCCATTTTACATTGGCTTAACTCCAGTGATTTCATTATCTGTGAGAAAAGGACCAAGCCCACAAGTTTCAATGAGTTTATTTAGGTGAATGAGGTTTGCAGGACCAGGGAAAGAACTATTGTCAAGTGACAACTAGGGGATACAAACAATGGCAAGGACTTGATTGTGGTGGTTGTTTGGGTTTTTTTTTTAGGGATGCTGCTTGCCATTTGTTCTCATTGCAAATGAAATTATCTTGGTAGGAGATATTTCCCAAACAGGGCCCTCCCCCAACTCTTTCTAAGTCTTTGATTTCCTTGCCATTAATCTTCAGCCTGCTTCCTTCTAAGGAGGCAGTAATTGAAAGCCCATTTTGTGCTAGATTTAATTACTTTTTTCCTTGATGCAAATGCTTCCCCTAAAGCAAAAAGAAGTCCAGCAATAATTGTAGGACTTCCTTCTACACTGACACAAGTCTCGCTCACTTTTCTTGAGAGGGATTTGCCATCAAAATCAACCCTTTGTGTCCTGCCACAAAAGCACAATAGGTAGGCAGGACAGGACAAGGCTTTTTGAGAGAGCCAAGTCCCCTTCTGAGTTTTTTGGGAGGCTAAGACAGGCAGAGCATACACATGGGATCTGTGCTTTAATCCACAATGTTTCCAGAAAGAGAGACCCATCACTGTGGAGAGGACTCCACTGAGTACTGAGTGGAAACTCTGCTTATATGGACAAATATGGGTGTCCAACTCTGAGGCTTGACTGAGTTCACTATCAAGAGAGAGCAGACAAAAATTGTGAAGAATAGAAATGTCTGAAATACTTTATCTGATGAATGCATCTAAGCTGATATTTATTTCCAAATACATTCTTGGAAGGAAAGATCACTCAGCAAACACCTCCTGAATATACAAATCAAAGCAAGTGACCATAAAAATAATATGTTCTCTCCAAAACCTATTTGCTGACATTTCACATGTTCTCCTGGTGTAAGAGGAAAGTCTGTTCTCTTTTTTATTAAGTGAAAGCAGGTGCTTGTCAGGAATTGGTAACAACTGAAGACACTTTTGTGTTTGTATCCAGCAGCCTGATGAACATTCCCATTCCAGCAGCTACTGGTCTTTGTGGTTCGACAGGTCCAACCTTCACTGGATCTCACCAGTCCCAGCCACAGGACTGACACTCTCCCATTGCCTCCTTCAGCTCTGGCCTGTGCACTGGGGCCAAACACAGCTGAGCATTCTGTTTGCAAACCATTTGGCCCCTCAATGCTGCCTCAACCACATTATAAACTCTTCTTGCACCAGAATTGAAATCAGGATCTTGAAAGAAAAAAATTTGGAGGTATCTAACAGAAAAACAAATAGGATCAGCACAAAATCTGGCAAGATTGCAGGAACCAAACACCTGCATTTCTCTGCTTAGTTTTGTGCTTTTCTCTGTCTGTACCAACTTTGCTCTTTCAACAATATTTGTTTGTTTTCTGTAAATCAATTTTCCCAGCATCCATGGGATGAACAGCAGCTTGGCAAGTCCACAAATTCTTATAATCCATTATGAGCTTAGCTTTGGCAAATTTCTACTTCTTTCATGGCTTCAAACCCACTGCCTAACTGGTAAAAATATAGTACACATAATCTGTTAAAAGATAAAACAATAATCTCTTGAGTGCACCCAGGAATGAACTTGGTTAATCTGCTGAAGTACATCTATTTACTTCTGTGTCTGATCCAGTAAAATCCAAAAAAAGCAGTAAAGACTGCAGGCTCAGACTTCTGTAAAATCAGGGTGGATAAACCAAACACAAAAAAGGATTACTTTGAAGATAAACTCGTTTTTCAGGTAAAGCTATGGGATTTGTTAGCTTTTAGGGCACCACCACTGACTGCAGAAACAGTAATACCATCTGAGGAGAATCTCCCACCAGCAAATGATGAATTCCCAAGTATATGCCAAGAATCATCCCTTCCTCCTCTCTGAAACCACTCTGATTTGCTTTATCTTTCCACAGCATGAGCTTCTTCACAGCAGGAAACCTGCTTTCAAATTCTGTTCGAAAACCACCACATGACTGGTAAAAACCAGCAGTCACTTCATCGGCCACCGGAGCACTCCCCGCGTCCTGCACCACGAGGTTCTGCAGCCACGAGGAGCAGAGCAGCTTGTTGGCCTGGGATGGTCCCACACTGCCAGGAGGGAACTCACCTCTGCTGGATGCGAGGATCAGTCTGCACCAGGGGCAGGATGGCCTCCAGTACTTTGCTTGCTGAGCCTGGCAGCATCTCCAGAACTTTGCTATCAATTGCCATTTTATCCACAATGGTCTTAAAGTAGCGCAATGCGCTGACGACCTCCTTCTCCTTTTCCTCCAGCCAGGATACGTTCTAAAGGGGAGGCAGAAACAGGAGAGATGTGTTAGAACTCCAGGATTTTTCAGGGCAAGGTTCCTTTAACACACCTGAAGGATGGTGACATGGGATATATTCCATGAGGAGTGGAGGAAAGCCCTTCGACCACAAACACTTCTAAATGGAGTGTCGGCTCTTTCAGAAGAATAGCCAGTGCAAAATTACACCCACACTTTAACTTTCTCAATTACCTGCATTCCAAACTGAAGGCTAATCTTGATCAGCTTTAGGCCAAGATTAACACTACTGATGACATCAAGGGCACTGCTTTGAAACCCACATGCCAAACTGGGGAGGGTGAAACTAAAAAACACATCACAGAATGGTTTGGGTTGGAGGGACCTTAAAGACCATCTTGTCCCACCCCCTCCCACGGGCAGGGACACCTTCCATCAGCCCAGGCTGCTCCAAGCTCCATCCAACCTGGCCTTGAATGCTTCCAGGGACAGAGCAGCCACAGCTTCTCTGTCCAACCTGTGCCAGGGCCTGCCCATCCTCCCAGAGAAGAATTTCTTCCTCATATACAATCTAAACCCTCTCTCTGTCAGTTTGAAGACATCACCCTCGTCCCATCACTACGAGCCCTTGCAAAACACATGAAAAGCTCCAGACAAAAACCTCCACTCTGTTGAACCTCCAATCTAAGTCAGTTTGTGATGCTGCTGGAAACCAGGGAACTCACACACTTTCCACGGGGACAAAAGCTAAGTTTTGGCACTGGTGAATGAATGTTGCAGAAGGGAACAATTAATTGGAATAAGGCTGAGTTGTGGTCACCAACTTCTGTGCCACCAACATGAGAAGAGGAAATTCAGAAGTGACACATGAAACCTTAATGACATTCTGGACAGGGAAAGTTTACCAGAGTATGCCCGGAGGACTTCTAATGCCACAAGTAGTTCCTAAGTGAGATTTAAATTAACTCTTGAACGCTGTTAGAAAAGGAGCAGAGAGCTTAACAGAGTCAGATTTCATCCATTATCTCCTCAGTAACTTCAGCTTCAAGAATTAATGACCTATGGGCATTGTGTGCTCCCCATACTCTTGTCAGCTGTTAAACTGCTGCTTTTCTGCAAAATCAGGCCAGCAGTCCAAGAGGTTTTAGGAAGAACAATTTATAGGCAGCACTGGTTAGTAATTTGGGGCCAGTTGCATAAAAGGATTAGAATCCCAAGTTCCATCTAGCTCCAACTTTAGAAGTCTAAGTCCCAATCCAAGATCTGCAAACCACCCTGTCATTTTCTGTCTCATCTGGGAAATGCCCAAACTCTGCTGCTGCTTCCACTCTTTGGCAATACTGTTTGCCAGGCACCTCAGGTTCTGATCCGCAGCCCTGAGCTCCCTCACTGAGGAGCATCCTGGCAACTCAGTGTAATAAGAAAATGACATTTCCCCTTTTGCAGGCATGTGCCCTCACCACTGCACAGCTTACTCTGGGATACAGAACCACAAAAACATTTAGGCTGGAATCACCCTCTAAGATCACTGAGTCCAACAATTAATCTACAGAGAGGTTCAGTCTCTCCCTGAAGGTTTTGCACTTCATATGAAATGATCACACACTTCAGGGATCAGAGAGTCCATATATATTCCCTGAGTGACTGTGACCACGGCCCAGCAGTCAGAGCTCTCAAACAGAAGTGAAAAAACGTGGGCTGCAGTTCCTGCTCCAGTGGCTGTTTATGGATTTCATTCAACAGCCTTTTCCTGTAGAAAGGCTTGAGACTTAATAGCTTAAACACTCTCTTGGTGCTCAGGAGGGATGGGCCTGACTGGGAGCTCAGGGCTGAGAATGAGTGGAAACACAACCCCTCCCACTGAGCACGCCAGGGCAGTGAATCCAGCACTGGACACTCTCTGGGACACAGCTCTTTTTTATCCCCAACTTCCCAGCTAGTTCTTTGGGTGATATTCCCTAAGAACACTTTGAAATGAATCCTCTTACAAGGTCCAGATGTAGGTGTGTGATATGAGTGCATCAACCACACAATCAAAGTGTGGTTTGGGCTGGAGGGACCTTAAAGGACATCTTGTTCCAACCCCTGCCATGGGCAGGGGCACCTTTCACTGGATGAGGTTGCTCCAAGCCTCATTCAACCTGGCCTTGACCATTTCTAGGGATGGGTCATCCACCCATTTCCCTTTTGGGCACCAAATGATTAAAACTTAACATTCAGGCAAAACAGCATCTCCTCTCCACTCCCCTGCCTGACACATACAGCTATTTTTGGATGATTTTTGAAGTTTTCCCTTAAATAACCATTGCAAATGCATCATGTATGAGACACAGCTGACCCAGAAAGGGTCACACTGAGCTGTACAGAATACACCCAATTACTAAAGCTGGAACCTTCCCTTTTCCCCTACATTCTGGCAGTGAAAAACCCATCCTAAGTCTCCATATAGCATTAAAGGACACAATTGTACCTACAATTGCCCTATGACAAGCATCAATGACAGGGTCCAGGGGACTAAAGGAGGTTCTGAAAAAACCACCTCCAACGTTGCCCTCATCGAGGCACAAAGGGGAAGAGGAGATGAAGTTTGCATGGGCTAAGCAGAACCTTCAGCTTCCACATATTGACTTTACACTAATTTTTAGTATTGCTATTTCTGCTCTACAGTGATTATCTACTTCAAGAGCACAAAAATAGCATCTTAAGTACTTGGAGGGAGGGAGGAAAGGATGATATTTGGTTTATCAAGTGTGCCTTCTGACAGAAAATCTCCTGTTTGTCAACTGATGTCTGTATTCCAGTGAGAACACCTGGTGACAATTCAGGCATATCCTCTTCCCCACTCCCTGCACAGAAAGCTAATGTGCTGCCCACATCCAACTAATTGATTAGTTGGACAGTAGCTATTAAAATAGATAAGGAATGAGCCAGAAATCAACAATATTTCCCAGTATAAAAGTGAGCACAGCTCAAATAATCATGTACAGTCATAAAAATTATTGCAAGTGCTTTGTTTTCCAGTAAAAAAAATCCCAAACTGTACCTAAAAAAAAGGTTTTGATGTCCAGCATGGCTTATTGATAAATCCTCTTGAACTGTTTTTAGGGAACAGAAAGAAAAGCAAAAACTTCATCTATTATTAACATGCTAGTATGTATTTGCTAAAGAACAGCATTTTGAAAAGGGTTCTTCCTTTTCTAATGCATTTAATGTGGTCACATAATCAGTTTAAAGGAAGGCCTTTAAATTATCTCAAGAGACCATCCTGAAACATCACTGGAATTAAAAGCCTTCAAAGAGTACGCTCAGATTTATTTTTTATTTTATTTTTAAATAGCAGTGAGCAAGGCAAGGTGCTCAGCTCCCTAGAAAGCATATTCACAGCCTCCTGGAGAGAAAAAAAAATACCCACAGCCTGGGGAAAAAAACCACCACAGCATCTTCCACCTGATGGTGCAGAATAGGGGGAGGAAGCCCTGCAGCAACTTTTCTGGGTGTTAAGCAAATCACACAGGGTAAGAGAACTGTCTCCTGCTGGCTGCTCTCAATAACACCACAACAACCCTCAGCAGAGATGATCTAAAAACGTTTGCATGTCTGGCACTGCACACTGGGTGAGACCTTCAACAACTGGGAAAGGATTTGAATTATCATAAATAACCTTGGTTGTTCTTAACTCTTGGTTTCAATTACACTTGAAAACTGAGTATTGCTACAGAGAGAATCTCTAACCTGTACGATGATTCAGGTCACGGCAGGAGAGGAGATAACACTGATAGGTTTGTGACCTCAGCTCTTGGAGGACCTCAAGTGTGTTGGGTCTGAGGAACACTGTGCTGGGAGCAGCAGCTGCTGGAACACATCTGCTTGACTCTCCCTGCTGATGTCACCAGAGATTGAGCACATCCTTGGATCACCCTCAAGGACTTGCTCGCCTGGGTTTGGGGTTTTCAATGGCTCCCACCCCAAAACCAGGCAGTTATTTGGAAGGTGTAAGGGTGTGCATGTGGGAAGGATGTGTTCCATAATGAGATATTTAAACACTTATGGAAGAGGTCTCATCATGCTCTCCTAAGGGAAGTAAATGCCTTGATTTAATACTACACAGAGCAGTTTATAACTGACCACAAAGTAACCCTGAGGATCCCTGAGCTGCAGAATTCTGCAGAGGACAGAGTCATGCACAGGAGAATCATAAATTGAGTACCAGGAGGCAAGAAACCCTCAGGACCAACAGAACATGGCCTTTGCTTACTTTGTTCACTGACTTCTCTGGTGTTTTCACTGTCAGGTCAGCTGGTTTTCCTTTCTTTGAAGGTGTTCTCTTTATTTTTGGAGAGTGAAACTTGCCCTTCAGCTTCATAGTGAATGAGGAGAGATGGGAGCGCTCAGAATCTAGAAAGACACAGAAAGAGATGAGGGTAAATTTGCTGAAAGCAGGGACGTTGTGTTACAGCATCATCTGGAAGATAACTTCCACCATGTAAATTTATTGAGTGGAACAGGATAAAATAATAATAAGTTGTGGCTCCCTATTATGTTTCCAACCACAATATCACCACCATTTCCTGATTCCCCTTGGAGGAAGCAACGCTATAGAGAAAAGGCAGGAACAGTGGGATTGCTGCTGCTCTGTGCCTCGGAGAGAAGAGGAAAAACACCCCTCTTCAAAGCACTTATCTCCAGCAGATTCCAAAGCACTTTACAAAGGAGGCAATCATCATCCCTCGTTTGCAGATGAGCAGTTGAGTCAAAGGGATGAAGTGACCTGTTCACAGACCTCTAGCACCAGGGTTCTGCCTGGTACCCAGCACACAGTCTGAGATAAAGCCCTTCCCAGGATGCTGATCTCTGCCCACTCGGTAGCATCAATTTTGAACGTGGCTCCATGGGTAATCTGAATAAACTCATGGATTTCGTTTCCAATGTCCCAGACAACCCAAAAAACAGAGGAACTGCTTCAATACCGGGGCATCCTTCAAGGAGCTTAACTGCAGACCTGCCCAGCCCCTTTAAAAACTGTATTTTCATGGTTTTCTGGGTATCTAAAAGCAGAAATCTCAAAGGTTTGCAATCATGCCATATGCTGACTTACTGCTGAAAGGTATTTCTGTCTGTTTAGCCATGAAGCTAAATAAAACCACGCTGCCTTGTAGAGAGCAATTTAGAATGTATTTTGAGCAAAGAGCACTTTAATAAATGAAGGGCTGAATTGCTCTCTGGTGACCCAGATAATTCAACAGAAGTTACCGACCTTGCCTTTAACTACACCACCAACAAAAGGAAGCAGTTTTGCTGCACGTTTCATGTTTCTCTCTGATTATCTGGGACTTAAGTGCTCTGGCAGGGGCAGCCCCTTGCATGCAGCACTGCAGCACCTCCTTAGCATTCTGACCACAACCAGCAAAGGCTGCTGAGTCAAGTGGAGCACCCAGGAACCAAAATGCCACACTCAGACATCACCAAACCACAGCCCAGAGAAGGAACCTGCACTTGCCTCCCCCCAAGGGTTGTTTCCCTTTAAACTTCCCTAGTAGTGTGTTGAGACCTTGCTCTAAGCGTGTTCACCAGAGCCAACACTCTGGTGAGGGATGTCCTCTAGACCAAAATTTGGTAGGATCCCATGAATAGAAGCTGCATGAGCAGTGACCCTAATCTAGCCTGGCTGCAAACCTGTTCTCCACTTAGGGAAGTAAATGTTTTTCCAAGTTTTCTTTGTATCCTGTTTTGTTCACTGAGCAGGGAGGCACTAAAATCCTTGGTCACTGCAGATAAATCCAGGCATATCAGGTGGCCTCTGAAGAATCACTCAGAGCAGCTGGCACCCCAACTTAGCAACAATTGACGTCAGTGCTTCACATCCACAAGGGGATCTCCAAACCTTTCAAACCTCTCTGGTTCCACAGGGTGCTGAAGGTCACCACTGCAAACAGTTCCTGGCTGCTGTGATAAGGCTCTTGCACTCCTCCCCATAAAATCATCTGGATTCATTGCACACACCATATGAGAATTTCCATGCATGCACGCATATGTAGGCTTGCCAGGAGGAGTCATGGCTCTGAATTAATTTCTAGAGAACTGGCAAACAATTACAGTAATTAATCTACAGGGAAATAATGGTAGCAGCAACAAATTGTGTCTGGCTCCTCCATGGGCTGCAGTGAGATCCAAACTGCGGGTCTCAGTAAGAAAACACTCAATGCCTACAAAAGCCCTGGTTGTCTGTGGTGTTAATTTTGCCTTGTAGGGACAATATTTGGAAGGGAGAAAGATTTCAGAAGACCACTCCTTCCTTTTTTCCTTGCCACCAGACATCTTTACCCACCTTTTTCAGGCAAGCACTCAAATGGACCATGCACACACCAGTGCGTGTGTGCATGGCCAGGAACTTCCAAAAGGAGATGTCTTGTCAGCAGAGAAAGTTTCTTGTCTGCTGACAGCAGAATCCCTTCACCACCATCAGCCCAACCACTGCCCTTCACTCCCTTTACCCTTTGGCCACACCAAACACCAAAGCATTTGTGTAGTACACTCTGGGGGAAGAGAGACTCAGAGCAAGGACAGAAGCAAGTGGCTAGAGCAGAATAGGAACTTCTTAAAATAGTACTAATGAAGTAAACCAGCTGACACTTGCAGAAATAATAAATGTTATTGTCTGAACAGCCCTGCTAAGCCCTGCTTTGAAGATCACAAATTAATGCAGCTTTTTACTGCCATGGGTTTTCATCTACACCAAGCACTTTCCAGCTCTCATCTGCTCACAAGTTTCTGATGCATTTGCAGTTAAACAAATGAGTCACAAACCAATATTCTCTCACACTCAATTACACTTAGCACTTAAAATAGCGCTTTTCTTGTTCCAAGCACATTACAAACATCTCATTCTCATCCTTAAACAGTCAGGTCTTACCCTGACCCTGCAGATGGGAAGCAGACACAGAGGTGAAGCAACTTGTCTAAACAGAGGTGAGGGTGAGTCAGTGACTCCAGCACAGCATCTCCATCAGGCTGCAGCCCCTCTCCCCCTGTCCATGGCTCAGACTGTGGAGCTCCCGTGATTACACTCAGTAAATGCCAACAGGCATTATTCGGCACGACGGGCTTTACAGTTTGCAAGCTGATACATCATTCAAGCATTATAAACACAATTTGCTTTGTAATGGATCTGGATGAAGTGGTATAGAAGAGAAGTGACACTTGAGTAGAAAGTTATTCTAGCTCAGTGGTGTAAGGTACCCAAGTTTTTATAGATGAAGCCTTAAACCCTCCTGCAAAGAGCACAGCTGAGTAAGACTCCCTAGACTGGTTGCCATAGCACTGGTCTGCTTTGAAGAATTCATTTTCTTTACAGTATATCCTAATTTAAATATCTAATGCCTTGTGTCCATCCAGTTAAAAAGTTCAAACAGCACAGCATGCCTTTACAGATGAAATAATTTGATAACAAAGAAGGGCAGAGAACAGAGCCATGGCAGTGCTCAAACCACCCTCCTGTCCCTCTGCTCCTTCCTGCCTATCTACAGTAACCAAACCCCTTAATGCAGCATTGAGGGTGTTCTGAGCTTGGGAGTCTGCCCACTGCAAACTACTCTATCGTGTTACCCTCGCCTCTTGTTGATGAATAGCCAGCAGTGTTTAGCTGGAGTCTCAGCACCAGCCTTCTCAACTTCTTCTCCTCTCTGCTGCACAGGAGGAGGGTACTCTGCACTTACTTCCATGCAGTGCCCAAATATTTTTAAGATGAGTGGGAAAAGTCAGGGTAGTAAAGTCAGTGGAGTGATTTCAACTGGAAGGGGAAAGAAAAATAAAGCTGTATCAAAGCGTTTCTGTCTCAAAGGCACCACTGGTTTTCCATCTGTCCGTGTTTCATCCGTCTGGATACTCTGGGGCCGCTGCACACAACTGGAAAAGAAAAAATCCCTTCAAAATGACTTTATTATGGATCTGCGTTCCTTGACTTCTGACTGGAAGCTTTGCTACGTCACTGGTCTCACAGCTAATTCCACCCCCTGTCTGTGCTGCTCCCGCTCTGCCGTGCTTGAACACGCTCCAGCTGTTGAGTCACGGCCCCGCTCACCTCTGAGGCTCATCCCCAGCACGTGGCTGGGGTCTGACCACACACACAACACCACAAAGCTCCTGTGACATCCCTGCTCCAACTAGCCCTGCCCTCAGGTGTGACCAGAGGGGTTTTTCGGCACCGCTCGAGCCCCCCGGGCCGGGGAGACCACGCTTGGCCAGGAGCTCCAGCAGCTCTCCCAGCTCCTGCCAGTTTGCCAACAGAAAGCTAAATCTGGGGAGGGAAAAACTGCACATTTTAAACAGCACTAGATTAAGAGGCACAAGGGAAGGCAGATAAATCAGCTTCTGTGCTGGTGGGTGAAGAAACCAGGCTGCTTAGGAGAAAGTCGGCAAGTCAAAGCCCAACGCCCATCCCTGCCATGGTCAAGTGGTCCCTCCCCAGTTGGGTTCAAATGAATGCCAGAAAAGAAGTCTAAACACGTGCAAGCTGGTGAATTCCACCAAGCTAACCCAGCAGCCAACTATTTCAAGTCAAAGTGAAAGTTCAGCCTTTTACAGAGCTCAGTCAGAGCAGAATTTCCAGCTGCTGGGTCCTGCTCGCCAACCACATGTAACCAGCACATGGGCGGCCTCAGACATGGGAAATAACCCCGCGTGCTTCGGGACCTCCTGGTCATGTTTTTGACACTGTGACACAGCTCAGTGGAAGGCTCCAGTTGCTGGGATGGGCAGTGTAACTGCTCAGCTTGTCTAATGCCCGGACCATATAAAACTAATTGAAAATAGACTTATTTTTCATTTAAAAACCATCAACTTCAGAATACAGTACCTTTCCTTCACCTTAAACCAAACCCTCCATCTTCTCTCACTCTCTGCGAGTCCACACAACAAAATGCTTGAGAGGATTTAGGGCTTTAGAGGAGACAGAACCTTAAAAAAGGGTCATAGCTCATTCTCCAGCTTGTCCTGACTCTTGCAGCTCGTTAGAAAGAACGAAGCAGAGTCTAAAAATCTCATTCCACAAACAGTTCCGTTTTCAAAGGCCATTTGGGTCTCTGCTGGATGCACATATTTAAAAGCTATCAGATTAAAAATAACATCTCTCCCCATGCCATAATGAAGCTATTGTGCACATTTTTAATCAAACCGCTCCTGCCACTTTTGCCACGAGTCCTTTGAAGGCAGCCGTGACTTATGTAATGAGTTACACAACGATGCCCATTAAAATGGCATTTGTTCCCTTGGGCTCAGCTCCATCATTTGAGGAAGACAAAAGGCAAGTTGCAAGGCTTCAGCTAAACCCTGGCTGACAGGGACTTTAAGAGTTCAGAAGCAAAAGGCAAAAATAACGAGCTGGAGCTCCAAACAACCTTTCTGCTGAGGATTGGCTGTGCTGTGATGCAGCTGTCAGCCAGAGGCTCCTCCACAGCCACTTCTGCTCTCAGAAACACGGGGGAACAGGTGATTCAGGACAGACAGATGGACACATGAGAGCTTACCGTGAGACTCATGAAGCACAGGTCTTTCAGGGTTTTATGTGAATACTGCTGTAATTCCCAACATCTTCCTTCCACCTTCAAGGCAAGGGCTGTGTCTGCTACAGACCTGTAAGTGCACAGCCCCGGGGCCCTGTGCCCTGTCTAAGGCTAATGTAAATATTAAACCCATAGTGACCGACAGAAAACCCAGCCTTTGAAGCTTTCAGGAAACTCAAAAAGCCTCTCCCAAGAGCCAAGTTCCTCCACAGGAGAGCTGGCAGAGCTGGCACAGGAGGCACGGGGGCTGTGGGCACCAGAAGGATGCTGCAGGGGCACTGGTGAAACTAATTTTCAGTAATTTTGTGGTGGAGGGCAGCATTTTGTCTGTCTTGTGACAAGATGTTCAAGTTCCTCAGCGTGCAGCGAGGAGGACGGAAGGGAAGCACTGGGTTTGAAGGGGGATTGAAGAAACAGCTGAGGAGATGGCCAGATCCTTCCCCACCCTCTCACACCTGCAATGTGTCACTCAGCTCTCACAGAGCAAACAGCCTCCGGCGACATTTCACGCCCTCCTTCTCCAGAAGTCCTGAGGATGTTCAGAAAGCCCCAAACTGCTGACGGGCAGGATTTGTGCGATGCTGCGTGTTCCCAAAAGGATGAACTGGGATCCCAAGTACAGGAAAGACAGAATGTGACAGAACAGAATTAAAATATTCCCTTTAAACACATCAGCTGCTGCATCACAAGCCCTACAAAAGTCTCAGACCCATCACTTGCAGCTCCTTGAGTTTATCAACTTTTCTCACTACCCTCAGAGACTGAAGCAAAAAGAATTTATTCAGAACAACAAAAAAAGACCTGGTAGAGGACCCGGAAAGGGAAAAAAAAAAAAAAAAAGGGAGGGTCTGGTGTCAATCAGGAAGTTTGCCCACCCTAACCTTTGTACCTTAGGTGGAGTTGTTTGTAAGCTGCTCCAAGTCCCTCTCCTGGGAATCCAATTGCCTAGGAGAGCTGCCAGGTCTTAGAGGAAAACGATGGAGGAAAAGCAGCTCGAGAATCAAACAATCACTCTTGAGTGCTAAAGAAACTTCTCCTCCACCATCACGTCACCTTTGAAGCAGCCAACTTTGGGGAGCAGAAAGACCGACTGCCCTTTTGCTTTTTTGGCAACATCACAGGGAAGGAGCATAAAGCAGTGACCATTCATGATGTGCAGTGACAGCACACAAACTTCTCTGCAAAAGGGAGGCTCAGTTCCCTCTCAGCTGGCCAGGCAAGGCTCACTGACTCACAGGCTTCATTATTTTTATGCCGCCCTCTGGGGCCTCTAGAGGAAGCAAAACATTTTTATTTGTCAGAGAGCACATTTTTAGTTTGATTCCCCCCCCCCCCCGCCCCTTTCTAAGCAACAATGAATGAAGCATCTCCAGCTGCAGCAACCTCACATGGAAAGAGCTCGCAGTGCTTCCAAGGGAACTGGAAGGCACAGAGGGCAACTCATCAATTCAGCCACGTCTGCTGACCGCAGTGAGAACGACTGGGTCAGTCACCAACATTAATTTTATGGTGCATTAGTACTACAGCTCTTGTTCCTTCCAGTGTCGTATCTGGAAGCAAATCCTCAGACTGCAAGGAAGAGAAGATGCAGGAGATCAAGTTGTAGGTTCAGAGCAGCTGACCAGGTTCCCTCCCAGTTCTTTTCACCTGAGGTATTTCAGAAGAGGGGAATCTCCTTGCATGCAGACACACAAACCCGGAATCCTCAGGCTGCTGAAAACTGCAGCAATACCACCCCACTGACTCACAGGGAAAAGAAAAAAAAGGTACAATTAATTGAACAAGGAGGGATTTAATGGAGTAAAACTCTGCTAGCCAAGCTCCAGCACACCAAAGCTGGCTCTGAGACTTCTTTTTGAAAAAGATACTGTAATTTATTGATAAGCAGCAGCAGCAGGAGCGGGGACTTTAGGTCTGTTTTATCAGAAAGCTACTCCAGCAGATTTGGTGCCACATCAACTCACAAGCAGGAACGCCGCCGTTCTCCGGATCACCCACAAACCTTTGTGCAGCATCTGCTGAGTCTCTGGTAATTTCCCATTTAAGTAGTGACTTTGCACAGCCCTGCAAGCCCCAGAGAACTAAGGGGATTACAAAACCAGTAACATGACTCGGAACTCCCACCCCCTGTGCCAGCAGCACTGAAACAACAAGAGACTCAAACAGCCTCCAGCACCACTGTGAACACCACAGTCCGTGCCCCTCCTCCTCTACATGTGGAAACCTCCACAAATGTTAACAAACACTGAATTTTAAATGGCAAAATACAATTCAGCTACAAGGCATAGCACCTGCATCACTTCAGCAAACAGCCCTGAATACAGAAATTGCAGTGGTGGTGAAGCAATTTGCTGAATTTCTCCGTTCACCATACATGACTTAATATGGGGTTCGTGGGCAACCCCATTCGTCTGGTGGCTTTTGGAGAACATGGTGATGAGAGTGATTCAGACATCTAAAAATAAAGCCCTGCAGGCACAAGTATGTGTGTGCTCTACCTGAGTCACTCCAGGCTGTGGGGAGCATGTGAGCCAAAGCTCATCCTTTTCACTGACACTCCTGCCATGGCCAAGCACAAACCCTTATCACCGAGCTCCACTGAAACTCTTTCTCCTCTCCTCTCATTTTCTCGAGCACATTTAGACCTTTTCCACACTGAAAAACCTCTGCTGGGCTTGAGTTTCAGCTGTATGGCTGTCTGCTTTGAAACTCAGACCTGAAAGATTATAACCCAATGTTGCTGGAGCTGTTTATCCATCTCCAAGGTGACAGAATGTCGTCACTGCCACTCGGCAGGACACCAGGCAGAAATGCATTATTTCAGTTGCTTTAGGGAAAAGCCTAATTGCTCACAACCTGCCTGCAGGTTCAGCAGCTGACAGGCAAGGTTGTAAATGGAATCCTGACTTTTTGTCTGCCCCACAACACCAGCTCTGAATGGGAAAAACTCGGTCCTCTTTCATCCTTGGAGAGTAACCTCAGCTCTCATTCATTAGGCAATGGAAAAAAGAAGCTGGCTCCGATCTGCCTGACACAATTTCCAGTTGCTTTGGACATTGCTAATTATAGTCAGCTTTATTTTTGACCTCTGATTACAGACTCTTTGCACATTCAGTCTGAATGGCAAAGCTAACCCCTCTTTTCTAGTAGGCTTGGGAGGAACCCTATACCCTGCCCAAAAGCCACCGCCCACACTCCTCTGAGCACAAGAAATAAGATCAAAACATGGAAAGCATTTGCTTAAACATGCTCAATTTTATTTCCTTCTTTAGCAAGTGCCATAGACCAAGGGCAACAGTCCAGGTGAGAGTGTGATGTAAGCTCTTTTTCCATGCACGTTCCGAGATGAGCACGGGAGCCTCAGTGCTCACTGTTCTGACTAGCACTGTGTCCTCAGGGCTCAGATGCTGAAAACCAGATACTCAGTTCAGTAAGATTAAACATGCCTGCACAACTCCAGGGCACCATGCTGGGGGCTCACATCTCTACAGAGAGACAAAAAAACGAGTTGCAGGAACCAGGGCCAGCACCATCTCCTAAAGGCACTGCAAGAACAGTGTAAACTTCCCTAATATTGCTTACTCAATGAAACGAGGCAGCACAGGAGGGCTGTGCAAATCCCTCAGCTTTGAAGTGCTGCTCTCCTGCTGCCCCAGAGGAGCAGCTCTCCATCTCCACACACACAGGCTGGTGTGTGAGCAGTGAGACAGCAGCACTGCAGGTGGGAGAGTTCTGATGTGATCGGGTCCAGAGCTGCTTTGACATTAGCGTTGCGGCGCTCGTGCGAAGGGTTGAGAAGCTGCAGACCATGTCCTCGATTCCATAGACTGTTCTACACCTGATAGGATCTGCAACCAAACCACCAGCTTTACTGCCTGCCCACAGGCAGCAGGAAGTTGGAGTCTTCTCTAAGCACAATTTGAAACAGCAGTGCCTCCAGCAAGGGGAATCTGAGATGTTAATTGAACTGAGCAGCCCAGGAGGGAGGGAGCTCCCCCTTCCTCAGCTGTAGGATTAACACATCCCTGGCCCATCACGGCAGGAAACAGGAGGTAGCTCAGGGAGTCAAAGTGGGATGTCTATCTTTCACTCTTCTGCACATAAACATTGGGAGTTACTTTAGCAGCAAACAGTTATTTGTGACAAGTTTCTATTTGAGCCTGTCTCCTCATGCCTGGACTAAAATCTCCTAGAGAAGACAGGTTTGAAGGTGAAGGCAAACTGCCACAAACACCTGCAGTTCTCCTCAGTCTTCTTGGCAAATCCTGACTTTAAAACAAGCAAAAACATACACAAGACTGAACCTCTACAGAGGCAAACCCTAGCAAAGCTGGACAAGCATCAGCAGCACCACGGAGGGAGTCTGAAGGAATCCATCCCACCTCTAACTCAGCTGAGCCTACTGAAGACTTACACTTTCAGTAGTATGGAAAGAGTCACTAGAATTTTACTTGTTCATGCAATGCTGAAGAAAAAGCAGCTATTCCCCAGCTACTTCAGACTATCACATAGCCTAGTGAAGTGACAAGTTTGAAAACCCACTTAACAAGAGCCTGAATTCTTTGGTGCTTCATTCTTCACTGGCATGCAACCTAAATTCTTGTCTCACCCCGGCTCTCTGCATTTAACAGACAGTGCTATCTTTAATGGAAACTACCAAAAGTGAGCCCTACTAATAATGAGTTTCAATTTTTCCATGAGCTTCCAGTTTGCTCATACAGGCAGTTGTGCTGCATTTCAAGAAGAAACACCTTCAATGCTAAAATACAACAACCTGACAGCTAAAGGGAACTGACCTGAGGCTGGAGTTTACCAGAACCAAAGCTGAACCTCAGCTCAGCCCCTCTTTATCATCCTGATGAAACCATTCTTTTATCACAGAATAAATCTTGGTGAATTAACAGCGATGACCTGACCAACAGCCCATTCCATGATCATATCCCACCCCGTGCAGAGTAGAACATCAGGTTTCAAAAGCCAGATCTTGCCCAAGAGCTGGCCATACCTGCCAGGGAGACACATGAATGCCTTCAAAGACCATGATCCACTCCAAGGAAAAAAAACCCATACTCTAAAAGCCAGTGCCCAGATTCTGTGGTAAAGAGGCCTTAGGATCCTATAAATAAGAAACCCTTTTGTACAATGTTTCTATTTAATTTGGTTTAGACAAAGCAGCAGAACCACAACTGTCAATGCTATTTAAGTCTCTGCAACACGACGTGCCACTGTGTGGTGATCTTGCCATCAGCCCCCAGAGGTGAATCAATACCAATCTGAGTTGTGGTCCACTGAGCAATACTTTGGAGCTCAGGAGGCCTCTTTGGAGACCAGCAGTTCCCCGAGGCCCCAAGCCATGTGGTGCTGGGTTAGGCCAGCCCTGCTTCCATCACCTCCGGAGAGCAGAGCCCTTGGCTCAGCTTCGCTGGGATTGACTTCACGCTCCTTCACGGTGACCAACACACAACCTACTGATTCCCGCAGTGCCCTCAGGATGGCACAGCACTGGGGTTCAGAAAGAGATGTTTATAAAACACCTGTGTTGCCATTACTAAAAGGGCAGAAACCCATAGAAACCCAAAAACTTCTGGGTTTATCAGGCTGCCTGCACAAGCTTCACCCTGGCTGGATTTTGAGTCTTCAGCTGGATCCAGCTGACGAGCACAAAGAAAATTACACTGCAGTAAAGCAACAAGAAACACTATAAACATCTTTCACCTAAAAAACCACTACTTATAACAAGCATCAGCAACAACATGGAGGGAGTCTGAAGGAATCCATCCCACCTCTAACTCAGCTGAGCCTACTGACAAACACAAAACCTACTTCATACATATGACCCGTGTTTATTTTTACTTTGCAGAAGCATCTAGTACCAGGCTTTGTGGCAGTGTAGTTAAAAAGCATCACGTTTTAATTGCTATCTAATGATGTCTAATTAGCTAAAAAATACTTATGCCTAAGAGATTATGTGTCTGAGACACTGAAGCAACAAAACAAGGGGGCAGAATGGGAGTCCCACAGACCTTTCTATTTCTCTGCTCTGAAAACTCTTGGTGGGGGGCAGGAAAAAACAGGAGGAAGAGAAGGGGCCGTGGTGTTGCTCAGCAGAAATAACTGTGCTGTGGGAAGGGGCAGGGGGGAGTTGAACACTGCAGCCATTGACTGCAGGACCTCAGCAAACATCTGCTCGCCACCAGGGCAACTCTCCCGACGCCCTGCGTGACTTCACAAGATTTCCAGTCTGTGCTTGGACTTCATTTATTTTAGCAGATGTTTTCAGGAAACTTCCCTTTCCTTTCTACCCTGTTTACAAATTTACACAGCAAATTCACTTTGCCTCCCTCCCCAAACAAACTGCCCTTTTTTCTCCTCTGTGTGCTCATGAACTCTGAAGCTCAGCAAACAAACTCTCAGCTACGTCTACTTCCAGACTGCTGATTTATGGAGGAGAATGACAGATGGAAGAGAGCTCTCCTGCTTCATTTTTGGCAACTCTGCAGTCAGAAGTCTGAATACACTGAATGTGCCCTCATTCCTCATTATCCTCAGAGCCAGTTATGTACCTATTGCAAAGAGTGCAAAACTGGAGGATGTCTCAAACAAACTTTGGCAAAGACATTTGATTTGGAAAAAGCTGCTTCATTAAACTGGGTTGAAGCTTCCGAGTCCCTCTGCAAAAGGCTCCTGTAGCCTCTATGACTTTAACCAGTGCCATTTCCATGTCTATCTTGGTATTACACACAAGCCATAGGTACAAACCACCCATAATGGCTTGATTGCTGCTATTTGATTAAAAAACAAGGCTATATTTAGCAGGCACAGAATTATGAAACTGAACCCACTCATACGGAAACTCTGAAAGATGCCCCTCACAGAAGATACCTGCAACAGGGATTCAAACCACCTCTAAAGAGAATTTAAAAAAAGAAAAAAAAAGTAAAATACTTCAATACAGTCAAGTTAATTTATGATTTGTTGGCAGAGAACAGAGAGGGTGAAGAGCTGAGCTGGTTTTCTGGCAGATGTACAAATCTATGCTTTTAGGGAGATGGCTTGAAATTATAACTAACCAGAATTTATCATGATAAAACAGGCAACATTCAAAGCTGTAAGAATCTTATAGCTCAGACTTTGTAATGAGAGGGCTTTTCCATCCAGGAAAGTTAATTCAAATCAAGATGAAGGCTGGAAACTCACACACACTCTCACACACACACACTCCTTACACAGTTTTACTCTGGAATATGACTGTTCACTTGCAAAATGGATTTAGGTAATTAAAAGGCAAAAGGGTATTATTTGGGAGAATTCTCATGTATATGGGCAGTTGTTTCTCAGAGATAAGAAGGTAAAGTCCAGCTTTGTTGAACAGAAGTAGATAACAAACCTCAAAGGAAGAGATTTTTCTTGTAGGGATTGTCATTTTTTATTTAAAGGACACTCCTGTGGTACCGTAATGAATCAGGACAACACAACCCAAACATTTTTCCACTGCAAAGCAGAAATCCCTGTTTTGTGCTCTCCTGTTAAGAATTGGGTCTTCATTTGCAAAACAACCCAACAAAGAGGTGGCAGCTGCACTAAAATACTTTGTCATTCAGGGACCCAGTGGAAGGGGAGTCAGCTCAGGCCTGACAGCAAAGCTCTGAGCTTACCTTTAAACAATGGGCTGCACAAAGGCTGACCTGACACCAAACAGGCATCTGGTCCTCACACAGGGATTTGCAGAATGTTTCTTTTGCCCCTGTAACGCCAGAACTGCCATCTCTGTGCCTCCAGAATGTGTGATGGTGTCTCATTTTCCACAGCCAGAAACCAATGGCACAAATGGGGAAGAGGTGGGGATTCCCAGGACACTTCAGGCACGTGGAAATGCAGAACAGATGCAAAAACATGTCAGTGTTGGCAGAGGACCCACCTGCGTGATGGCAGCTCAACTCCTGATGTCTCTGTGAGTGTCTTTAAAGGACAAACAGACCAACTGTGATCCTGAAGCCACATAATATTCCCACAAAAGGCTTGAAACAGGCTGCCAGTCCCAGGCACCACATAATAAACTGCTTGGTAAAGCTGCCCAAGCAATAAGCAGGTTACTGTGAAAGAAATGGCCAATCTTCCCAGCAAAGGACCCAGCATAACCAACCTCACCAGCCCCAACAAGCTCTCAGACTGAACAGCACAAATACTCACAGTCACTTTCAACATCTCAGACCAGGAAACTGCTCCCTCATATTCTTAATTACCTCCCACAGCACGACACACAGGGATTTGGAGCCTCCATAAATCCTCAGTAGTACAGAAATCAACCCATTCATTTCCTAACATTAAGTCTACTAGGTTTACTTTATAAAATTACTAGCCAAACCAGAGTCCAATAAGGAGATGATCTATTTGGAAATAACACTTTGCTTGGAGGGGAAAAAAGAAACCCTGTTTTCATCTATAATACCCATAAATGATTGTATTTACAGACTATAGCTTGGGGACTCAGGGCCACTCTAGTGACAGGATTTCTCTCCTGTTTGCACCGTGGCAGCATCTGCTCTCTTGGTGTGAAAACAAAAAGCTGCCCAAGGAGGTTACAGCACTTTCACACCCTGAACCTCCCAGGTCCCAAAGAGTGTGCCTGGTCCAGCTCACGAGGAGCACACACACTTTGCATTTCCTGCCATTTTATATTACAAAGTGTTTAAATGAATATATGATAAACTCTGGGAAAGCAGCTCTTGTTCAACTTCAGACAAATAGAAAACACTTCTTTATTGCAAAAGCTGAAGTCAGACGCTCCCAGGCTTCGTTGAGGAAGTGATCATGGGCACACAAGGTGAACACCAATAAATACAGTCAAAACTCTGTCCTCCTCTCCTCAGACATGTTCCTACTGTTCCATCACACCTGGTTGTAAGGGTACACATGGTTTATTAAAGGATTTTCACACACCTAAGGAGCCAAGTCTGGCAGTGATTTTTCTTACATTTATTTAAATAAACATTTCACTCCTATATACATATAATGCTTTTAAAGAGAAGCTCTGAAAAACACCAAAAACAAACATCTCCAGGGTAAAAGGTAACAGCCAAACAGGAGAAAAATCACAATAGGAAGAAGAGAAATTATATCCCAGAAATAAGAGCAAACAACATGGATTTCAAAGCATGCCAGGGGCTATCAAGAGCCCATTTGTTGCAGATAAGAGTTCAGATTGAATTTTGGAGGTGTAGTCTGAAACACAGAGTCTCATAATATTCCTGGGGGTAAAGAGCTCCAGAGGGCATCAGTGTTACAGCAGGAGGCTGCTGCCAAATCACCACCACTCTCACTTGAATTCACACCTTCTGGTTGTGCATTAACACAATAATCTTGTATTATGTTGACCTCACTCTATCATTTTCCCTCCACAGAGGCAGAGGCCAAAGGGGATTTCAGTGTTCAAGCCCATTCTCTTGCTGGATCATAAAAATGACAGTGCTACCTTATCACACAAGGTGACTCACTGGGACCTAATGCCAAACAAGGAAAACCAAAACAAGGAAAGCCAAAACAAGGAAAGCCAAAACAAGGAAAGCCAAAACAAGGAAAGCCAAAACAAAGAGACAAAGCGAACACGGAAAAAAACCCTTAAACAAAAAAGGAAAATCTTGGAAATCATCAGTCCACCCACTTAAGGGCTGTCAATTCATAATGACCCCGATACTTACATAGCCAGTTCTACACTTTCAACACAGTATGTGCCATTTGATTTAAAAAATCCCCCCTACATTTGAATTTCTGAATAAGAGCACAGCTGCACACAAGGCTTTGCATGCTAAAGACATGGCTTCATTGTGCCGTCAATTTCACACGTGCCCATCTTTTCAAGGGCAAACCCGTCCTGACACTGGTTATTGTCAGAGGACCTAAAACCTACAGAGACACAGCACCTTACACGGGAGTTCTGGGAGCAAACAGGCAGCAAGTGGACAACAGCTGCCATGGCCTGGAGGCCAGAAGGTCCCCAGCAGCCAGGGGGATGTGGGAACGAGGGAGATGGGGCAGTCAGGAGGTCCATCCACAGCCAGAACCATGGACCAGTGTGGGTTGGAAGGGACCCTCTCATTCCACCCCTTGCCACATGGGCAGGGCATCAACAGGAGAGGATGCTCTTCCTGCTACCTTCAGGCTGGCTGTTTTAACATATGACTAATTGCAGTTCTATATTTTTTTTTCATGATTATTCTTGTTTTTATTTATTTATTTTTAGTATTCCTGTAACAGGAAAGTTTGAACGGAGAAGAGAAGGAAACGGGAAGGCCATCCTCATGTCTCCATGAAAACACAGGAGGGTCAACTCAAAGGCACAGCAGAATGAAGTCTTCAAGATTGCTACTGAGGTTTGAAGCACAGGAGTTGAGTCACAGGAGAGAGCAGGGAGGAAAGATGTTTCACTGAAAAAGCAGAGAGAAGCTTCAGCAGAAGATAAAACTTAATCAGAGGCAACTAGAAGCCCTAAGCTCAAACAGCACAAAAGGAAAAAATAACCTCTACTCAGTCATTATTAGTTGTGTATTAAATCCCAGGACACCAAGTTATTGGTCGTGACCTTAATTGCACCACATTTTAGACTAATGTGGGTCAAACAGAAGTTTCTGTCCCAAAGCAGCAATGCCCTTTGGTCAAACCATGTGCTTATCACACAAGACACTCCCTGGATGATCAAGAAATAAAAGAATTGCTTCCCTGCTGGATGCCCTGATCACTGTCAGTTGTGGAACTCAATGCAACTGGAAGCAATAAAATGTATTATTAAAATTCCCCACTGCCCATTTGTTGGTGACAAATTGTCAGCACCCTAACTTCAACTCCTTCAAAACAGCCACACTTCTTTTGAATTTGGCTTTAACTTGCCCAGAAAGCAGAGATTTGGAGCCATTTTCTGAGGCCTGGCTGGCAGTTTTGCCAGTTCTAAATATATCCCAGCTTTCTGAGCTTGAACCTAAGCAAGGGAAGCTGGGATGAAGATGGAAGCATTTCCCCAAGCTGCCAGTAGACTAGCAAGACATCTAAAAACCTTCATCAAATTAAGTGCTTAATTACAATTCAGACTTCCAGACTCTGGAAATTAGGATAATCTTCTGGGAAATTTAATAGTCTCCCCACAAAAGAAATTGTAACATACAAGCCAAAAAAAGCACAGAGCTTGGAGAGTGTTATCCCATCAAATCATACCTTGTACCAGATTCCTCACCCTAATTCCCAGAGAATATGAGGTGAGATCCACAACTTAATTTCAGGTTGTTGAGCCTCTGGGAAAGATTAGGATCAACATAACCAGGAGGCTAAATCATGAACAGTAGTCCCATGTCAAAAGCTGAGGAATGTTTGTTGAGATGAGTTGATGGAGAACTACCTGAGGATGGATCTTGCCACGCTTGACTTCATGAAGGACTCAGAGGCAAAGCCACAAAGGGCACTGCTTGGAGAAGGTCTCGACACTGCCATTTGCACAGACACTGAAATTTTGGCAGCAAACCATGGCTCCAGCCTTGCCAGCCCACTCTGCTCCTCTAGGTGGCATGGTCTGTGCACACAACACTACCTGCATCTTCCCACCCGGGGAGATGCCACCACTACATGGCTTTACTTCCACTCTCCCTACCTAATGAGATCCCTAAAAACAAGAACTAACAACCCCCTCTCAGGGTTCACAGCTCCAGGGATCACTGAGAAGCCCACAGAAGCGTGGGGAGAAGTGGAGATCAGCTGACCAAAGCACCAAGTTCAACCAGCCGAGTGAACGAGAGGAGGGCAGGAATTGTTCTCACCACAGGCAGCACTTTCCACCATCACCAAGTCAGAAGCACAGAAGAAACGTTTGCACAAAGCTCCAAAAATGTAAAGCTCTGCATGAACACTAAGCATTACACATTTTCCTTTTTGCTTCATGATATTATCATTGCCCCAAGGGAAATGGAATCTTATTCTCAAAATGAGCCAGAACATCCCCTATTTCCCACTGCTCCCACCCTCGTCGGCCACGACCCCAGAACCACAGTCAGCAACAAGAGGAGCTCTGCTGCTTGTGCAAGATGTGTCTGGGTGTTCCTCTGGTGTGGCATCTGCACATCCCTTACAGCTCCAGGACCACCCTGCTTGAATCAAAACCTTGTGACAAAAGCAGGATGCACCACAAGCAACGTGAGTGTCTGCACCCAAAAAAACCTGCAGCCCGAGAGAAGCAAAGGGCAGTGAGTGGTGACAAAGAAGAAATCATATCCTGGTATCGAAGACAACAAGGAACAACACAAAACAAAGCAACTCAAGCTCAGGGCCCAAATGCAGAAGACGGGAAGGAGCTGACCTTGGGCTGGAAGGATCTCAGAAGCTGAGCTGTGCCACTGGTTCACTTGCACAGCACAGCAGCTGTGGGGGAAATGACTGGACTGAGATGTCCACGAATTCAAATCAAACACTTTGGTTGAAAGCTGTGGAAATCTATATATCAACTCCCCAGAAGTCAGCTCTGTGACTAAAAACAGGGATAGACCATAACAAAAAAGTCCCAACTTTCCTGTTAGGAAGCTCAGGACAGGGAGGTGACTGCTTTGCCAGAGTATGCCCTGCCTAGTACAGGTCCTGGTAGAAACCCAGCCTAAGGAACAGAGGTGCTACAGTGCTTGGGATTGCTCAAAGCCATGGATGCAGTGGAGATGCCCACTGACAGAAACAAACTGCCATATTAACTCACCATGGAATAAATCAATTAAATTTGTAGCCTGGAGCAAGAGTTTGGGGAGTGTCCAGACAAGCCTTTACAAATATTAACTAGCCTGAAGTTAAATACCTCTCTGTAAACCATCCTACAGACTTTGATACTCCAAGAACCAGAATTCTTGTTCCTAATATAAAATTCTGAGCAAGTGAAAATATGAAAGCAGTTCTGGATAAAGCTTAACTAGACTTTGGTGCTGATCATTTAAGCTTGTGCTGCTTCCTACTGATATTAAGGCTTTCCTAAGACTTTTCTTATGGCTTACTCATAATGAACAGCTGCTCTGGCAACTGCTGAAGTCAGCAGGTACTTCCTGCCCTGAAAAACAGTCATCAATATATCTAAGTACAGAAAAATCATACTCTCTTTAAAACAATTCATGATAGGGTTTATATATCCACTGGCTCCACGCCACAGACACTCCCTTAAACAATGGTTACACCCTCTATACAGCTGAAAATGAAATAGCTGAAAAGGAAGACGTTTTCTACAAGTTCCCAGGGTAAAACACATCTGAGAAGCACTGGCCTGGGACTGGCATTGTTCTGCTAAAAGAATAAATATCTGAGCCCAAATTGTATTTCCTTCACCACACCACCTTCCCAGACCTGCACAAGATGAAAACCCCTCTGAGCTTCCCTTTTATACTTCTGGTGCTCTCCAGCAGAATGCAATTTTATAGAACTGTAAATACATTAGAAGCACTGCAGATTATGGTTTACCCTTTTGTTAACATCACTTGTAGTGCCAGGGAGCCTGTTTGCCAGCTCAGGAGAGGTCTGAAACTCCTTCAGTGTTGACTTTAAGCTGAATACAAATATTGAGTGATCTGCCTGTACACTGAGTCCTCAACCACAACGAAGCACAGCAATGCTGCTCACAATGCCGCCAGTGAGACAGGGTGTCAAAACAAACATCATTGTATTAATTGCATCTGTTGATGAACCAACCCCAGAACAGCCTTGTTTCAATCACAGGCTTTATAAGACAGAACTGAAATGTTACTGTGAGTGTTGAGATGGATGAGTCAACAAAACACAAAAGCATTTGTGAGGAGAGCTTCACTGGAGTAATTTGATAAGCTGCACAGCTACACAAAATGATGGTCCTTATTGACAGAGGTTGTTCATACAGTCCTTAACCTGGGTTTGGGTTTCAGTTTTGTTTTCTGTAGGCTTTCCAGTCAAAGACAAGCAAACACACATGGTAGTGTTACCTCTGCAAAGGTGAAAGATCAGAAGAGGCGTAATCAATGTGAAAACAGTTCAAAAAGGCACGTCAGATACTAATCCTTCTCACTGGAGGAGTTTACAACAGCTCTCCTTGGTATTTTGGAAGCTTTTTCTTGACCTTGTGGAGTGGAAGACCTTTCAAACCACCACATAAATACAACACTAGGGGCTCAGGGTCAGAGAGTGCAGGAAGCACTGGCTGCACACCACGGGAGAGCCTCTCCTCCTGTTCTTACTTGGCTGAAATGATCTCCAGAGTGTCACCTAAGGTCAGTAGATTCAGGTTACTGAAAGAATGACATTTTAAACCTGACCCCTCTCTCATCCCAAACCATCTGCAACTCATCTTTTAAGGCTGAGATTATTCATTCCGGGAGAATTATCCCCTAATCAGTTTTCATCTCCAAACTAGGTCCTCAGGCTTGCAGCTGGTCTAGAGCTCAGTCTGGCAGAGGTTTTGGTCCCTTCCACTCTCAGAACAACTCCCACAGGGCAGAGTTTAAAACACATTTGATGGCAGCTTCATGTGCTAAGGCAGTTGGCACGGCTTTAGCAGCCAACTCACCATGAGCAAAGGTACAGAGGCACAAAGCAAGGCTTTGAGTTATGAGTCACCTTCACTTGGGCTGGGCCTTAGTTCCTTCCACCTTTGTGCACAGGGAAGTGCTGTGTGAGGTTCTGCACCACCAGGGTTTTCTGAAGCAGCATGAAAAGCAAGAACCAGACTGCACAACAGTGGAGTCAAGGAGACAAGGACTCCAGTGTAAGCCCCAGAAGGAGAGGTCAGCACAGACTCCCCAGCACACTTGCTCACCAGCCTGGCTGCTATTCTGTACAATATTGGTCACAGTCAAGTGTGAAAACCACGTGGCTAAGTGAGTCAGATCCCTGCATTCTGCTTCTCCCCTTACAGTTCATCCTTTGGCTGCAGCTCTGCCTTGGGACAGCAGAGCATTTCAGAACCACAGCTCGAGCCCTGTGAGAGCAGCTCCCCCAGTTCCTTCCAGCCACTCGCCCATGCCACATACCAGAACCACATTCAGCTGCACCTCCACCTCCCACGGCACACATCCCTCTTCTGGAGGGCTTTCAAAATAAGAGGTGCCATTCATTTGCAATTGTCATGCAAAAAACCCCCACAGGAATCCAGGCAGGTAAGCTGCCCCCTGCATTTCACCCAGAGGTCAAGGCAACCAGAAAACACAGCAACATCATAGTCTGCTTTACCTAATATTCAAATGTGGGGGCCATGTGAAAACCAAATCAAACCAAACTCACCTGGACTTCTCCTGGCAAGCCAATTGTGGAACTGGCCAAGAATCATATTTTACCAACTGCAAAAGAGAAATTCTGGAGATTCTTCAGCTGGTATGAATCAGGACAAAGGGCATTTTACAGCTGTAGGAGTGAGAGTATTTTGGGAAAGAGAGATGTTTTTAATTCCCTCTAGTTCATTTAATATTATCTAAACATCATAGCTTAAAATAATCCTGACAGACAAGGCAGGCCAGACTTTCCTATCCAACACAGTACAACATGCACTGTACCAAAAGTATTCTCTACTCTCTCCTTGGGTAAAATGGCAGGGATGGAGGAAAAGAAACCATTCACAGTGAAGAGCAGAAATCTTCACCCAGACCCATTTGTTTGACTCTGGAAGTATTGACAGATGAGGAATGAAAACTTTGCTGCAGACACAGGCTGCTCTTCAAGGCAGCATCAGTTAATAAACCACAACCACAGCTGCAAAAATATTAAGGAATTTAACTAAATGACTCCTTCAAGGGCACAGGATTGCAGGAGAAGCCAGTTTTTCTGTTTTGTTATCATCCCAAAAGTTAAGATCATAGTGTGCAGCATCAACACAAACCAGTGTTACTGTTTGGGATATAAAAGCTTTGAATAACAATGTCATTAAATGTATACAACTGAGTGCTGATATTTCTAGCAAGATTTTTTTTCATTATGATAATATTTGAAACTTAGTATACTGTGCTGCCAAAGCTTTTAGATGTGAATTATCTCATCTGCGAAGAACTAAATGATAAAACCAAACTAAAATAACAGCAATAATATAATTCACAGCCTGTTAGCTCTGAGAATCACAGGACCGTCAAGGCTGGAAGAGACCTTCAAGATCATCTGATCCAACTGTCAACCCACCATAATCATGCCTAAAACATGTCCCCAAGAGCCACATCCAGACTCCTCTTAAAATCTTCCAGAGACAATGACTCCACCACGTCCTTGGGCAACTTATTCCCATGCCTGGCTACTCTTCCAGTGAAAAATCTGAATCTTCTCAGAGGACAAACCACAGCACTGCTCTGGTAACACAGCTGAGAGTGATATCTTGAATGAGTTACTGCCTCTGGATGCCAGAGTTGGATCAGAACCTCCACCAAGAGCCAAGTCAACAGCTGGGATTGATTCCAGAGTCAGTCCTGCCCACAGCTGCTGAGGGGATATTTTTTGTCCATTGCCAGTGGAGCTCCAACGGATGACCAACAGATGACTACTGGATGGCCAATGGTTCTAACTTTAGATACTACTATTTATACCAGCCCTAAGTGCTTACAGGACTTGAGAAGTACCAGAACAATGACATATGCAAACAACCACCTTCCAAAATGGTTTTTGTTGTTACCAACACTCTTACACACCTTGTTGTCAGAGACTCACCCTCACATGTTTCCCCAGTCATCCCTTCTCTATCATGTTGCCTTCAGCCAGAACAACACGTGTGAAAACACATGTTTGGGTGGTAACTCAACACTGATAATTGTGGTCAACTGCCAGAGAAGCATTTTTTAACTTACATGCACAGTAAAAAGCCACAGCAATCCCAAGAATCCCAGGCAGTGACATGGGTTACACCAATGCCTGACCAAACAAGGGTTTGGGTCCCTTGGACCTTGGCACTTGCCAGGCTTCCAGCCAAATGGAAGCTCAGAGAAGTTCTCCTGGGCATCACTTGCAGTATACCTGATGTCTCCAGGGAGCCCTGGAAGTGTCACTGGGAAAGGTGCACCTTGCATTTGAGGCCCAGTGAACCAGGACAAGGAATTCAGGATAAAATCTAAGAGTAAAAGCTGCCAATGCACATTTAAGGAATTTATACAAGTGGTCTCACCCAAGACAGACAGGAACAAAACCATCATTGTTTAAAGACTACCTGGAAACAGGCACAGACAGTAATTACAACCAAATTCTCTCCTGGCCTGGTTTTTAAGAGTTTGTTTGCCTTGCAAGTTTTACCAGGCTTTTAGCAGAAACCCACCCTTCACTGTCCCTCACTGACTCCTCTGAACTGTCCCCAGAAGATACACAGAGTTGATTTTTTCCAAAGGATTCAAGTCACCTTTGCCAAAGAGAGTACAGGGCAGCTGCATTTTCCCTTCAGCCCAAATGAAGACAGTGTTTGCAGCCTCTCTGATTTCCTCAGTCTTCTCCAGAAAATGTGCAGATATTGAAAGAAATTTTCATATCCATTCCTCTGCAAAGTTGGACTGAAATTGGCCAGTAAGTCCAAGAGTTTTAACACGTGGATAAGTTATCACTACTGCCTTATGAAAGGAGGCTACAGATTAAATAAGAGAAGTACAGACAAAGAGCAAGCTTATTTCTGAGAGATGGCACCAAGTTACACATCAAGACTCCGTGGTTCTTCTTTAAAGGGATATTGTACACCTGAATATCACAGAACTGGCCACAGCTGAGAGCACCAGCTCATGTGCTTTAAATACCATTCCTTAAATTCACTAGATCATTTTAACAGGGTGGGTCTACAATAATCTGAAGTGTCTCTCCTGTAAGTTACAAAAGAGCAGGGGACAGAAATGCCCCAGTTCCAGAGACAAAGAGCAAGACGGCCACGCACAGAAAAGAACCAGAAAACTAAGCTGAAAACAGAGAAACTCCCCCCTTCAGTTTCTGTCAGTTGTGTTCCAGGTATTGCTCATAAAGATACAAGATTAAGGGGGTTTTTTAAAGTCATGTGACTGTCAGGTGCATAATGGTTTTGGGTACTGGGAATTTCTCCCCCATAACTCCAAGTAAAAGTTAAACTCAAGCCCTGCACTGCTCTTGCCATGCTCTGCTAAAAATCTGGCATCAGCCTTAACATCTGATTTCGTGTGACCTTTGCAAGGCTATTTATACAGACAAACCATGTCCTGCACAAACCAGTGCTCTACATTTTCTGTAAATCCCTGTAAATTCATAGATAAGCTCTAACTTAACCTGTTGCCAGACCTCTCTGGTCCCTCAGACTTATTATTCTTGTATATAATTTGGTTTAAAGCACCTCCTAACAAGAAAGACAGAAAACATGCACTTAAAAAATGAAGCTGGATAAATTATAACCCAAGAGGGATATGTCACTTTCTTGTATGTGAAAGCTGCAGCACACATCACTCCCAACAGGGAAAGGCAAGGCTGCATTGTTAAGCAAAAAGTAGATGGGACCCACTCACAATTTAACTCCCCATACTCAAACTGACAAAGTGAATACAGTCAGAACACAAAGGATAACATAACAGCCAAGGAAAGCTGTGTTTTAAACAGTGTTGTCCTGCTAACCAAAGCCCACCATCAAATGGATTCACTGAGTGCTGCTCTCCAGAATTGATTGGAATGTGCTACACAACCAGAACTAAACTATTGATCACCATGGGTGCCCTCTGTTATGTGACATTTGGTTGGGAAAGGAAACTTTCTAAATATGGAATTAATTCCTGAGGCTGTTTTATCACCTCTTGGGCAGCAGGGACACGAACCCATCACAAGGTAAGGGATAAAACAATGCCTGCTCTTCACTGAGAACACACTCCCATTTTAATTATTAAAGACTCCCTGCAAACTACAGCTGAGCAGACACAGAACTACAAGTTCAGTCTCTTGGTAAAATTCTATCAAGGTTTAATCAACCAACCAAGCTGCAATATCTGTTCAGTCCAACTTTACCAGCCAATTCTTTGATTTTAGCCTGTACTGATTTTTTTCTCTTTCCTTTCAGAAAGCCTAAAAAAGAAAATTCTCATCTATTTTCTTTCAAAACCCAAGGATTTTTTTTTTTTACATGTCAGGGATGAAATTCAAGATCTTGCTTAGAATATAAATGGGACTGGTTCAGTGAATGTGTTAAGTACCCAACAAAGGGCATCCCCCCATGAAGCCTCCAGACAGAAAGAAGGAGAGCATGAGAGTGCAAGCAAACTTTAACCTTCCTCCCTCAGCAGAATAATGAACTGGGGTTTCCTTGGAGGCACTCATGGCCACACCAAGATGTGAAGTTACATCCCAAACTGCACAGTATTTTCATGGCCCAAAAAAGCTGTGCCCAATGAAGCAGAGACTGACACTCAGTAAAGTAAGATAATGCAAAACATGCCCTTGCTTCATTCAAAGAGCCTCAGCCCCACAATCAGGAAATCTCATTTTCAGTGCCAATTCTGCTCAACTGACCTTCAAACTGGTATAAAATGAGAACAAAACAAAAAATAAAAATGAAAAGAACATGAAATCAAAACGCCAGCCAGGGCTTCGAATACAGCTCTGGTCAATTCTCACATCTTTCAGATTACTCTCCTAAATATGATAAAATAGCAAGTGTAGGGGCACCAATTCTCCCAAATATCTCCCACAACACCAAGTGACCATTCTGATACAGACCATCTTGTCCTGGTACTTACTGCTATTCCCCTCTCCCTTGCTCTCAACAGGACAACATTCTCCTACCCACTCCAGACAAGGGCAGCTATGGTAGCAATTCAAACAGCAGACAGACTTAACATGGAGAGACTGCTCCAAAGCTGAAGAGCTTTCCCTGAGATGTTCAGCCTCAAGAAAAGCAGATCAATGATGTGATCCATCAGTTTCCTCAGGCTGCCTGACACAACACGTGGGGCCATGCCTTGTGTCCCTGAGGTGAACCTGTTTGCTCTCAGTGCCACTGTCACACACCGCAGGAGGACACCACAAATGCCTTTTCAAGCAGAACATTCCTTGGGCAGCAGGTCCCAACCTGCAGGAGTCCTGGAGCTTTTCTGGAGTGCTGAAATGCATCCTCTGTCTCTTTGCCTGGGAACAGGCTCCCCTGGGAGCTGCTGGGAATGTCCTCCTCATCCATTCTCTCCCATGATATCCATCTGGTCTTCTCCTCCCTGCTCTCCTCGCATGCAACTCACCCACTGCTCCCTCCTCTTCTCTCCTCAGTGGTTGGGCATCTCACTTCTTTTCTGGTCTTCCCAGTCATGCCATCAACATCTCCATTTGTGATGTCCCTTTTTCCTCCTCTGGCCAGCTTTTTATACACCATGGAGTTCTGGGGCTGCAAAGCCAAACTTGCAAAGGTGAATAAATCTGGTTTTCTTTCAATCTGCTCTCCTTTTCCCTTGATCTCCACAAATGCCCTGAGAACAACAAGCTGTTCTCCACTACCATCCCCTCATCCCATTGTGTTCCACGAGATCTCTTAACTGTGGACCATTCTGGCCAGACTTTGGTTATTTAGACACAACTGACATATGATGAAGCCAATATCCTTGCAATAGCTGTGGGAATTTAATGCTGCTTCCATACTGCTTCCATGACACTGGCTGAATCCCAGCTTGCTAATGGCAATAAAGGAAAAAGACGCAACACCAAAGCAGAATTCCCAAGTATTCAGGCACTTACAGCACAGTAAGTTTTCAATTGTTTTCAGAGAGAAAAGCTTATTCTGTCACAAACTGGAGGAGATGGAGGATCCCTCTCCATGCACAGGACTTTTCTCCAGATAAAGTCTTTACAGGCAGAATACAGGCTGGAAGGAATAATTTATGCTGAGCAGCATTAGCCAGAGGTCAACAGCTTTGTAAACTAGCAAAGGAACCCAAATCTCTAGTTTCAGCAGAAAAATGTTGGGATGGTACATGCTGGAAAATGGAACAAGTTTTATCTACTCCATGTATCCAAACTATGCAAGAGGATGGGTGTGGTGAGGAGGGGGAGAGAGGAAGGAGGCTATTAAATCACCTTACCTGTAGTTCTGACATGTAATTTGTTATTTTTAATATACAACATAGTTTGTGGAGTTTTATCTGGCACACAGACAGGAGATGCTCTTTATCATTTTACCTCTGCAGAGGTACAAACACCTTCCAAATTTGGTGCTCCAGTAACAAACAATCTCAGCTTTCACCTCCCAACCCAGTCCAACTGAAAACTACCTGTAATACACATAATGACAGAGTGATGGAATTAAACCTGATTAGCCATAAATGCCTCTGCCAAGGAAGGTCTAACATCCCTCTAGCTTCTCAAAAACAAAGTCTAAAAAGTTAACTCTTCATGTTCCTCCACTTGCAGTTCAGATCCTCCAAGATTCTGAACTAAATGCTCTCCTCTTTCAAAGGATTTGTAAGTCAACAGCAAAGCTCACTCTGCCAATTCTACCCACAGTATTTTGACTTTGGAAGAAATAAGGTCTTTAAGAATATTTTTTTTATATACATCATCATTTTATATACAGTCCCAGAGTCTGTCTGCACCTACAGTAGAGCTACTGGAAGCTGCTGATGTATCAACTGCAATGGAAAACTTCCAGAAAAATGAACAAAGCCCCAAGGAAACCTGAAAAAGGAGTCACAGATTGACTCCTTTTCCTAGAAACAAACACCCTGATTTCTTCCACTCAGCCAATACACTGCAGCAAGCAAAGCCATGCTGGCAGCCTGTGGGTCCCTTACAAATAAGAAATGTTTGCTGCAAGTGAATCAACAGACCTAAAGGAGGGGTATTTGTGTTCCAATCCTGACTGCCAACGAGCTTCCACTCCTCCCTGCTCACCAGGAGGTTAGCAAGAGGCAGCAAGAGGCAGCAGGAGTTACCACCACCACATAAAAATCACACCAAGAGATATATTTAGTCATTGCGGTTCAAGGAAAACGATTGCTTGCACTGAAAATAAATTTAGCAATTGTTTCCAGTTTCTGCTTTTTCACTGACTAAGGCACAGCCCAGCTGCTTCACATTCCAGTAGCCTTCAGCTGTCTCTTTTTCTCCAGTCCTTGCCCACTTCCTTCTTACAACTGCTCTGGCCATCCCAATCCTGCAGCAGTTATCCCACAGGCTACATTTTGGAGCACACCAGCCCCAAAGCCAGGCAACACACCACCTGTCAAGCCTAAGATGGGCTTGTAAAAGGTGCCAAATTCTGTTCTTTGTGCCACTAAGCAATGATCAGCTTGTACCTGTATTTTGCCAGGTTAAATCGTTGATGGTGTTTAAAGCAGTTACAGCTGAACACACGTGGGATGTCACTTTGGGAGTGATGTGTAGCAGGAAACAGTAGGTGCTGAAAGTCTGAGTAAGGAAGAATCAGAACTGAATTGTCTTTAGGGTTGTGAGGCGAGCCTTTAGAAAGGTTTAATTCTCAGATTACAAGCCAGGAAATTTAATTTTTTTTTCACTTTGTTTGAGCAGCACTCAAACTGGACAACTTTCCCACCTGAAAGCCCTCACTGACACTGAGGAACACGGGACAGTGGTGAACATACAACAGAGTTCTGCCAGTAACTCACCTAAGCAGGGCAGACAAAGACAAACTGCAGAAAACTGTCCAGGTGTAAAAACCATGCAGGCTGATTTCCACAGAATGAACCAAGGGATGATGACAGCTCAAAATACAACCTCCACAAAAACAACATCCTCGGGAAACTTCACGTTATTTCAAAAACATTTGCAGGTGCACAATTCAGAATCACAAAAACTGGCATGGAGGACTCTGCATAAGCATTAAGTTCCTATAAAGATGGAAATAATCTGACCTCCTGAATTGTGCCTGCTATTTTTGCCATTTTCCTCAAGAACAGAGCTCTCCTGGGGATTACCCCTTGATGTTCATCCCACCAGTACTAAAGGACGAGAATTTGAGATGAATTTGCTTATCAGGCAAGTGCTTATGAGTAAAAGGTGAAGCCAACAGCATTTTTGGTCTACTGGGAATAAATACATCCAGTTGAGCCCTGAGCAGAATAGAGATGACTGCCTGCACTCCAGGTATCTAAGACTCAAAACAGTAATTTTAAACAACCTTTGGCAGACAGCTGTTGGAAAAGCAAGTTTACAAGAGATATGAAAACCCTGCAGGAAATGACAAGATTAAGACTGAAAGACCCAAGTAGAATAAACCTTCAAAGTATGGCACCCATATGTTCTTTGGTCTTAATAAAGGGAATTCTTGAAGGGACTTGCTTCACGAGGAGCTTTAGGTTGAGACCTGATGCTGTCTAACTACTCCCTTCTTCTCCCTGAATGATGCAGAATGGTTCAATTCCCCAGAGCACGTAATCCATCAGGTAAATAAATACAGGAATTCATGCATTGCCATGGCAACAGGAAACCCCAGCAGAATCCGTGACCTTCTCCGCTCTTTCTTGGTGTCTCTATTTTGGATTTAGCATCAAAAGGGTGAGAGCAAATATTTTCTGAAAGTGAAGACAAAAAGTCACAGTTCTAGAGCAAAGAAAAACCAACAGCTATTCCTTGTCTTCCACTCAATACGGGTTCTGCTTTGGGAAAGTGTTTGGAAGCCTCCTGGCTGGAGCCTAACAAAGCAGGGGCTCTAACACTGGTTAAACCAAAATACACCGGTTTATTCTTCATTTCCAGATGGCCGCCCTTCACTCCATAGAGAGCTCTGAATGGCTCTACAGTGACACTTCTGTTGATTAAACAGTAGCACTGAGAGGCTCCAGAGGGAGCCTTGTCTGCTCTTTCTTGGTGGACAGGATGGTAGCTGCTATCTCTAATCACTGATTATTGTTTTTTATTGAGTGCCAACAAGGTGTTTCAGTTAAGGACCCAGGCAACAGATGGATGCAAGACCTCTGGGGTCTAACCCTGGAAGGGATAACACATTTTCCCAGCAGCCTGTCTAGATGGCCACCAAAGCCAAGCCCACTCCAGAGTTTGTCACGATGGCTTGGGATCAGGCAGGAGCCTATTTTAGTTACGACATAATGTGTTACACATGAATTTCTGCTCCCATAAGAAAAACGAATTCAAATGCACACAAATACACAGACCTCAGACCTCACAGCATTTGTTTCACGACTCCATGTCCTTTGTTCTGCTCCTGTACACGTTCTGACAAACAGCATCCCAGAATTACTGTGGTATTACAGCCTGTGTTTACTCGGTGACGCTGTTAACCAAACTGTTTGTGTCAATCAGAAGTTCAAACACTCAGAAACAGCCATGGGGATGCTCCTGCACTGGAACAGCTGGCTTCCAGCCCTCCCTCCTCCTGCCTCTTCTCCTCCCATTTAGATCTGGAGTGGATTTCTTTTTTAATATCCTTCTTAAAGAAATGAAAGTACAAGCAGTTGAAAGAGGACAGATTCCCAGATTTACAGTTTCTCTTGTTCAGCAAATCATCACTACGACAGACACCCACTAGAACAAATGCCTCCACATGAAGGCTTCACCCACTGCATCTTCCACTCCCAGCACCAACCTGGAGACAGATCCAGCATGAACCTTGAGCTCTTCAGTAGGAGGTCAGTGTGTCTGGTCTCTAGGTCATGCAGCATATCACTTTTATATGGTATTTTATTGCTGTTACATGGTATTTTATCTGGCATTTATATTTATATGGTATTTCTTGGCCTTTCTGTGCTATTGTTCATGGAACCACCCCGCATTTGTGTATGTCTACAGAGTCATCTCCTCGTGCTTGAACTCTCCACACTCCCTCCCCAGTGTGGAGTTCTATTTACTATCCTCACAGGTTTATTTACTGCACATGAATAAACAAAACATGATCACTTATTTATACATCTGTAATTACTGTCTGCACTTAGTAAATCCCCAGCCAAATTCACCTCTAGCATTAACAAGTGGCAACTACTCCGGAGCTGGCCCCAGGTCTGTGTACTCTGCTAACACCTTCCTTACTCAGTGTAAGCAGAGGAAGGAGGAACACCTTAGGCAGGGATATTACAGCAAGCCTGGAAAAGCACAGCCAGAACCGCAGAGCACAAACCCACACGACGATACAATGTAAGGGATCGCGCCGCAGATCAAGCGGGGATATTTCGGGAGTAACATTTGTCCCGAGATGGGACGCACACTTGTTAGACAGTAACTCAGCGCGAAGAGCTGGAAACGAGCCTGTGCTGTCCAGGGCATAGGCGGCTGCGGGGGAGCCAGCCCGCTCAGCCTGGAGAGGAGCGCCGGAGAACGTGCTCAGCACACGCGGGGCAGCGCAGGAGGCAGCGCAAAACCGGGTGCGGGCAGCGCAAATCGGGGTGCAGGCAGCGCAAAGCCGGGTGAGGGCAGGGCAAAGCCGGGTGCGGGCAGGACAAAGCCGGGAGCAGTGACCAAATGCCGCAAGCGCTGCCACCGACTCCGCTCCTGCAGAACTGGAGTCTTCCCTCCACCCGTGGCTGCTGCCCTGGAAAGCCCGAAGGCTGCGCTTCCCACATCCCGACCCAGGCTGCTGCCCTGCCTTCCCCGAAGGCAGCTGCCTAGCTATTCCTTACAATAAAAATACAAAACAGCATTGATTTTTCTCTGCTAATTAAATGCGACATAATTAAACTACGTAACTTCGCTGCTTGATTTGCACAACACTAATTGAATCTTTTTAAACTTACTATTCCCACTACGGAGAAAAACATGGGCATTCAACCATCTAAAGTGACAACCGAGAACCAGGCACGACTCCAGAAGCACAGAGAGACAATATGAGCCGTGCGTGAGCGTTTCCTTGTGAGAGCAGGAGGCATCTCAGCAGCCTCCCGTGGCTCTCATGAGCACCCCAAGCAGAGGGGAGAGCTTTGCAAGGGAGAGAGAAAAACGAGCAAGTCCCCTCTGACATTTGCCTTGCGGACTCGTCTTTTCCCATCCTGCAGGAACACAGGAAAGTTGGGAGAAGTTGAAATCAATCATTCCGTGTAGGCCCCAACGCGCTGCAGCGCCCGGCTGCGCTGATGCTCGACTGCTCGGGGAGGAGGGACCGGGCACAGGGGCGAGAACATTGAAATAAAATAATTACCGGGAAAAAAAAAAAAAACCACCAAAACAACAACAAAAAAAACCAAAA